>JAHBOF010000073.1:0-475947 GCA_020736565.1 Coprinopsis sp. MPI-PUGE-AT-0042
TTTTTTTTGATTCTCGCGACTTCTTTCGTCGTCGTTGGCCATCACTGCCGTCATCGTCGTCAGCCGCTCTCGCGCCGTTCTCGCGCGTCGTCGTCGTCGTGTCCCACGACCCTTTCTCTTCACCCACACCATCCTCTCTGCATTCTGGCACCTCGGCTCGTCCCTCCTGCCCCTGCGACCACTCGGAACGCCTCTAGGCAGCATAGCATCCCCCTTTCTGGCCCTCTGCCCCCTGCGACTCGCCCAGGCCGTTCCGGAAGGACCCCAACTTCTCCTCTAGGCTTCGGCAGCTCTACTCCCGCGCGTGACCCACCCCCGCATCTCGCATCGTCCGCATCTGGATCGTTGCCCCGGACTCCACCCCCACCTCCGCCGCCTCGCCCACGTAACGCCGTTATGCCGTCCACCAAGCTCGACCTCCCTAGCCTTGTCAGCCCCATATCTGCGTCTTCGGTCAGCGCGTGGCTCGACAATTGTGAGGACGCCTTCGAGGTCTTTTCCACCATGAACCCGACTGCGGACATCAAGGTCTCGGCTCAGATCACGATGGTTGGATTGAAGATGGTTGCGCCGGAGGCCGCTCAGTGGTGGAATGAGAACCGTGCGACGATGAAGGCCCTCACCACCTATGCCGAATTCGTCGCCAAGGTCCGTGAACGCTTCACGCCCTCTGGATGGAAGATGGATGCTCTGGCGACGTTTTATGCTACTCGTCAGGGGAAGCTGAGCTTCGCGGATTTCGTTACTGCTGCTCAGAGTGCTCGAGGAGTCCTCGGTACTGCTGGTTCTTCCTGGAAGATCACCGACACTATGTTCAAGAACCATCTGCTGTTCCATTGTCATCGCCTCCTCTCACTCCGTGTCCGTGCCATCCCCAACCTCGGGTACGAGTCATTGAAGGTTGACTCGTTGATCAACACTATGTCTTCAACCTGGAACTCGATGCTCGCGGAAGGTATCGTGCGTCAGGAGTCACTCCCACCTGTCGTTGGCCATTCCTCTCGCTCTGGAGTCAATGGCCTCCCCGACCTCACTCTATCTGAGCGCGCTGACCTTCGCGCTGCTGGAGGCTGTTTCCATTGCCGCAAGACTCCCGTCTCCCCTGGCTGGAAAGCTCATTCCTCGAAGACGTGCCCTGGAGATCCCTCTCGCAACATTCCGCCTGCTCCAACCCCCGTCATCGCTGCTGCTGTTGGTGTCGAACCTGTGGAGGTTGATTCGGAGGAGGAGGTTGCTGATACTGGGTATGATACCGATGCCGATTTGGAGTATCTGGCTATGGTGATGATGGAGGATGTTGAAGAGTCTGATTGAAGTATGTTTGAATTCATTTCCCATTTTTATTTTTCTCTGGCACCCGATAACCCCATTCCAAATTCTTTGTATTCCCCTTGTTCCCCTTGCGATACTCTTTCGACGTTACACCTGATCCTCATTGCGATTATCTTATCCCTTGACTTCTTGCGGTAGCTATCGTTTGGGTGTTCCTGGTTTCCATTGCGGTGTCTTCCTTTTTGGTCTGTGTGTTTGATTTTTTCCCCTGTTCCATTTTTTAGAGGTGGGAGGTGTGTAACAACCGCTTAGTCATCACGCGTCGTTACGACGCTTCCTGCCATCTCCTTTCCAGAGTCATCTTGTACCACAACCACCATCTTGTCCTTAGTGTCCTGCAATAGACGTCGTGCCATTCACTTGGTTCCGGTCCCTCTCAGTGTTGTCCGCTGTCGCCGCAGCGGTCTTCCATAGCCCCACCCTTGGGCGCCTGCATCGACCATCCATCCTCCATTTCTGTCAGTCGATCCCCAGCCTTGGGCGGGGTCTTCGTTTTCGGCATTAGTCCAGGCTTCATCCATGTCATTGTTTTCTTCTGAGGTCAGGGGAGGCATTTCTTCGTCAGTTTCTTCGTTCATTTGTTCAGCGGTGGTAGGGAGATTGTTAGGCGTATAGGTGAGGTTGAGGAGAAAGGCTGGCATGGCTGCTTCCAGAGCAGTGAGCTGAGCGGGCGGTGATGTTCTTGATGGAGTAGGACATTTTTGAGAGTGGTATGAGAGCGAATTTGTTTCTGAGTTCGAGTGGTAGAGAGTTGTTGGATTTCTGGTGTTGATGTATCGCGTTCAGCTGTCTTTTAAGGATTCCTTGCCTTCTTCTTTCGGATTCTGGTTTTCTTGTATTGTTCCACCATCTTTTGTGCTCCATCAAGGAGGTTTTCTTCATCTTCCCATGTTCCTTCTTCTTCTGGATAGCCTTTCCATTTGACGAAGTACTTGAAGCTTCCTTTCTTGTCCTTTTGATGTCGAATGATGCGTTCCACCTCATAGTGTTCTAATTCTGGTGGTGGTCTGGTGACATTTGATCCATGAACTTCTGTCTCCGTGTAGGGTGTCAAGAGGTTGGCATGGAAGACATCATGTAGTTTGACACGCTTCCAATGGTCTGGGATGTCAAGTCGATAGGTGACAGGTCCAAGTACTTCTGTGATCTTGAAGGGTCCCTCTCGTTTCGCTTTGATCTTCTTATTGTACCCAAGGTTCAGGTTCTTTGATTCAAGCCACACTTGTTGTCCTTTTTTGAACGGCTTGAACGTTGACTTGATTCGTTGAGACATTCGTTGTTGGGCTAGTGTATGTGCTGCTAGGGCTTCATTTCTGATACGTTCCATCGTCTTCACCTTGTCTTCGGCTAAGGGATATTGCGTGTAGTCGAATGTCGCTGGGATAGCCTTTGGGCTGTACCCCATGATGATTTCGAATGGAGTGTGAAGTCGATCAGAATGTCTTCTGTTGTTATGGGTGAACTCCAGGATTGACAGATGTTGGGACCAGTCTTGTGGAAACCCAATACAGTAGATTGACAGCCATGTTTCGATCTCTTGATTGAAGCGTTCTGTGGTTCCATCGCTTTGGGGGTGGAAGGCTGTCGTCAGAGAGATGTCGATTTCAAGGATTCTTAGCACTTCTTTGAATAGAGAAGCTGCAAATTGCGGTCCTCGATCGGAGATAATTTTGTCTGGTAGTCCATATCTTCGAAACAGGTTGTCGATCAAGAGCTGAGCTGTCTGTTCTGCCGTGATCGTCTTGTTGCATGGAATCAAAATTACCCCCTTCGAAAGGCCGTGGTCCACCACGGATAGAATAGAGTCGAATCCATTTGATTCTGGCAGATCGGTGAGAAAATCGATGGAGACTTGCGCGAATGGTCGGTTCGATGTAGGGGGAGGGATAGGCATCAGTGATGGCTTCGATGGGTGGCGGTTGATCTTGAACTGTTGACATTCTGCACATCCTTTGATGTAGTCCTTGATGAAGGATCGCATCCCATGCCAATAATAATGCTCTGATACTGCGTTGAAAGTTGCAAGTTCTCCAGGATGTCCTGCTGTGATGGCATCATGATATCGTTTGACGATGGCTCTCCGCAGTTCTATGTCTTGAGGTACGTAATTCTTGCCTTTGTAGAACAGCAGTCGGTTGTTGTCGTGTTCTTCGAGTGTCCAATCTTCTAATGGTTTCTTCATTGCCTGTGGTCCTTTTCCTAAGATTTCCTTTAATGCGTCTGCCGCTTCATTATCAAGCTCTTGTGTTCTTGAGATCCAACTTTGAAGCGCAGTGTCGATCAGATTGATGTAGGAATCCTGATGATTGATGGCGTTGATGAAGAGCTCTTTTGGTAACATGGTGACTTCTTCGGGTTCTTCTTCGTCCGGACAAAGATCTGGTCGTCTTGAAAGCGCATCGGATTGGACCATCTTGTTGCCAGGTACGTGAACGAGTTTGATGTCATATTCTGCAAGTTCTAGTTGCCATCTTGCTTGTCGAGGTTTGATCTTCTGCGGTGATCGCCAATATGTTAGGTTCAAGTGGTCGGAGTAAACTGTTGTCGTGTGGGGCGATCCTTGGATGTAATGTCTCCATTCCCGCAGGGCTCTGATTATTGCCAATAGTTCTCTGTCATAGATCTCGTAGTTTCGTTCTGCAGGGGAGAATGACTTTGACAGATATGCCACTGGGTGTCTTGATCCATTGGCGTCCAGTTGAGTTAGAACCGCACCTGAAGCATATTTCGATGCATCGGCTTCGATTTGGAATGGCCTAGTGTGATCTGGCATCATTAGGACGGGTTCTTCACTGAATCGTTTCTTCAGCATCTCAAAGGCCTTGTCGCATTCTTCATTCCATTGGAATTGGTGTCCCTTCTGAAGGAGTGCATTGAGTGGTCTGGCGAGGTCGGAGTAGCTTCTGATGAACTTTCGATAGAAATTTCCGAATCCCAGGAAGGATCGTACTTGTTTCATTGTCCTAGGTGCTGGCCAGTCCAATATTCCTTTGACTTTAGTCGGGTCCATGGAGATCTTGTTATGTTCGATGATGAAACCAAGATAGGCAATCTTCTCTTGGGCAAATTCGCATTTCTCCGGTTTCACATATAGATCGTTGTCTTTGAGAATTTGTAGGACTTCTTTGGTGTGGTGTTCGAGCTTTTTCTTGTCGTCTGAGAAGATCAGGATGTCGTCCATGTAGATGACCACGTATCCTCCTTCAACTTGTTTGATGAATATGGTATCCATCATCGTTTGGAATGTTGCTGGAGAATTGGTAAGTCCAAAGAACATGACCAGAGGTTCGAATAGTCCATATTTCGTCTTGAAGGCAGCTTTCCATTCATCTCCTGGTCGAATTCGGATGTTGTTGTAGCCCTTCAGAACGTCCAATTTGGTGAAGTATCTTGCTCCTTTCAGTTTGTCCATGAGATCTGTCACGAGGGGAAGTGGATAGGCGTTTTTGACTGTCCAATCGTTGAGATAGACATAATCTTGACATGGTCGTTTGCCACTATCCTTCTTCGCAACAAAGAAGAATCCTGATGCTTGAGGCGATTCTGATGGTCGGATGTATCCTTTGGTCAAGTTTTCCTTTACAAAAGTCTCGACTTGAGCATCTTCTTCTGGTGTGAGGGGATAAACTTTCGATGATCGGGGAATGAAGCCGTCTTTCAAATCGATTTTGTGATCCCAAATTCTGTGGTCTGGAAGTCTGCTAGCCTTCTTTTCATCGAAGACTGATAGATATTCGTGGTATTCTGGTGGCACATGTTCCGCGATGTTTTCAACCTTCTTTTGTTCGTTGTATTTCTGTTCGAATGCCTGGGAGTGACTCATTGTCGATTCGATCCAGATCTCTTCGGTTTCATCGCATGTTTCTCCGATGATGTAGGATATGATCAGGTCGTCTGAATAGTCTTCGATTTCTTCCATGAGGAGGAGAGAGTTCAAGGGCAGGGGGTTCGTTGCTGAAAAATATTCCTCTCCTTCGTCTTCCATTGTTACAGGGGGAAGGGGAGAAGATCTCCAAGTGAGGGTCTTCTTCTTCCAATCAATGTCGGGGTTCTCGTACTCGAGCCATGGCAGCCCAAGTATAATCTTCTGTCTTCCTAATCCGGTGATATAGAAAGTCGTTCGTCTGGTTTGTCCGTTGATAGTGAGGTCGAGTATCGTTTTGTATTTGATCGTTCCAGCTTTGTTCGGCGTCCCATCGACATTGTTGACCTCCAGCTCTCTCTCTAGGAGATGCAGGGGCAGATTGTTGTCTTTGGCATATGTTGTATCGATGAAGATGCCTCCAGCTCCGCAGTCGATCATTCCTTCATCGTCGACGGTTACTGATCCATTTTGCGTTTCACCCGAAAGTTTCATAGGGATAAATATGGCTTTATTTTTCTTCGGGCTACTAAGGCAGAATGAATAGTTAAATAGGGAGAGACTGACGTCGGTGCAGTTCTCCTGATCAAAAACCCGCTTCGGCACACTCTTTCTCAATCTCGTTGCGTTCCTCCTCATTGTAATCTGCAACTAACGCTCTGATGTGTTGGGCAACTTCGCTGGGCGTCTTCTTCACGTTGACGTTGGTGTTCTGGTATCGTTGAGAAGATCCTTGGTTCGTATTGTTCCTCTGCTTCTTGGGGCAGTTCCTAATGATGTGACCATGTTGTCCGCATTGGTAGCACAGCCCTTGACGTTTGTACTGTTCTGCTTGCTGCGTAGTGAGGGCACCAATTTCAATGGGGTTTGAGGATGATCCAGAAGGATGGTAGACTGGGCTGGTGAAGCGCCTCCTCTGGTAGTTGTTAGATCCTCCATTCTTGGAATATTTCCCTGGGTTGATGATGGACATGAGCTGCGTCGCATGACGATAGTTCTTGTCAAAGATTGCAGCTTTTGCTTGGAGTCCCTTGAGATCGGTGGGAGGATTATCCATTGTCAGGATCTTGAGGAGCAACGGTTGGTTGATAGATCGCTTGTACGTTTCCATCAGCATTGTCTTCTCTTCTTCTGGTTTGACTTTAGCTTGTCCAACGAGTAGATTGAATTCGATGTTGTGTTTCTCGATGGGGTTGGTTCGTTGCTTGAGAAGGCTGAGTCGATTGAGGGCGTCTTGGACTACATCTTCTTGGGAAAAGGCCGTTTTGAACTCTACAACCCATTTCTTCCACTCGGGGACTACTACTTCGTAGGTTTCTTTGTTCATCTTGTCTTCAAGGTATTGTTCCTTCCATATTAATGCATCTCCTCCTTTGAGATAGGAGAGAGCTGCCAGGGTCTTCATCGTGTCATCGGTGAACTTCTTTGGGTGTCCTTGGAAGTACAGAGCACATTCCTTGATAAATGCGTCGACTTTGGTTCTGTCTCCATCAAAGGGAGTGGGGGGAGCGACTCCTTTTCCATTGTCTTGGGTGGCCTCTGGGACGCGGTCGTCTGATGTTTCTGCTTTGGCTGGCATGTCTTCTTTTCTGGTGATTGGTTGTTGTTTATCTTTTGATCCTTCTTCTTGTATTTCAGGTGTGCCGGCTCGTGTGGCAGGGCGAGTATTTCCTCTTGATCTTGATGGTTCTTCGTATTGTCCTGCAAGCGGTGTCTTGGTGTCTTTGATATTTCTTCGGGTTCCTTGCATAAACTGATCTTCTTCGGCTATTGATGTACTGGTTTCTTGTTGAGGCTGTCTTGGTAATTCTTCTTCGTCAGATTCTTCTTCTTCGTCGTCGTCGTCGTCGTCTTCGTCTTCGTCGTCTGTTTCTTCTTCTTCTTCAGATGATGATTTGTCTGGTGCTGGTTCTTCTGGGTTCTGTGCTTCGTCGAGTAGGTTTTCTACTTTGTCCCGGTCGTCGGGGTTACTGCTTTCTGAAGAAATCTTGGTTCAGGTGTCTTGTCGTCGTATTCTGCCAGGGCGATACTGGCAGAGTAGTTGATGAAGCTAGTTCTTCTGTTACGGTTCAAGTACGCGAGCTCATAAGAGTTGACGCGTGGGCCGTAGTTCCGTGTCGGGGTTCGGAGATCAAGCGGATATCGCAACTAACTAGGATGCCTTGAAGCAGACTAGAGAGTTGGAGCGAAGTTCGAGGAGAGAAGGAATGGGCAAATCAGGTAGATTCGACGAGAACTAGCTAAGGAATAACAAAGAGTAGCTAGAGGTTTATATAGGTATAGTCGTCGAGTAGTATGAGTCGACATGAGTCGGTACAAGTCAGTATGAGTCGAGAAGAAAGAAGTAGTCCGCAGTGCGCAGCACGTCCAGTGACCGTAGAGAAGAGATAGAAATGTAAAGAAGTGTTGGTAACGATGGAAGTAAGAGATGGCAGCGTAAGAAGGTGTTACCAACAAAAGAATGAGTCGAGGAACGATAAAGGGGATCAAAAGAGTAGAACGAGTCATATAGAAGTCCAAATAGATATGATGTCACAAGAGGAGGGTGAGAGAGAGGAGAATGGCCGTTAGAGCGATGGAAAAGATAGGGGTGTGATAGACGGTCATAACAGCTACGGTGAGCCGTGATTGTCGGCAGCTGTATATTTCGCTAGCCAATTATGTTGCAACCTACTTTCTGGTAGGTTTCCTGTTCCTAATCAGCTTTGTTTGATGGTCTAATTCAGCTCTAAAGGCTTTAAACACATCCATTCATCTTGTTCTTGATGGGTGGACAGCACCAATTGTAGCATCGTATCTGGGAGTTGTTGTTGTGTGGTGCACAGGTGGTCAAATTCATCGTGCAGTCTTGGACTTTATCCGGTATGAGGGATTTGACTGTCTTAGTAGGTCATATTTGCTAATGTTGAATGGTTAGGATCCGCAAGTCACATACGGGCGATAACCTTGCACGAGCACTATCAGCATGTTTGAAACACTTTGGAATTGAGAAGCTGGTATGCCTTTTCTCTCACATATTTGGGCAGTTGTGTTTCTAATGTACTTCAGCTTTTCTCCCTATGTATGGACAATGCTGGCAACTGTAACAAGTTAGCCGAACTGTTGCCAAATTACATTCCATCATTTCGGGGGGCTCTTATGCGTACTCGGTGTGTTGCTCACATTCTGAATCTTATTGCAAAGGTAACTGTACCTCCATTTTACACACTAAATTTGTATGCTTATAGACAAACATTTAGGTCTTTCTCTCCTTCTTTTTCAAGCAGCGGAAGAAGAAGGGAGGAAATCCTGATATCTATGATGGTGATACTGGCATGAGCAATATTGAGGATGACGAACTGGATTCTGAAGACGATGAGGCAGTGCTTGAGGAGTGTGACGCTGATGATGACGCACTTGCCGAAGATGATGGTCATGGTGCACACAATCAAGCAGTTGCCAAGTCAATTTGAGAAAAGGCAATACAGTTCATGCGAACTCGGAGTCGATCACGTGTGATTCTTACTCCGGCTGAGCTGAAGGAATCTGAGAGCATTTTATCTTGTGTATGTGGTATCTTTGTCTTTCTTAATCCAAACTGATAGATTCATGCACATAGGTGTCTGGCCTTGCCTGACGAGTCCATGATGCTACCACCCTTAAGGAGCAGTTTGACGGCCTGGTCAAGCAGAACAAATCACTGGAGGGCCACAAGGCAGTGCTCGAGAGGCGGGTTGCAGCACGCTGGAATTCTGACTTCAACTGTTTGAACTCACACCTCCATTTCAAGAATGAGGTCCAGTCGTTGACAGCAATTTCAAGCAACAACCTCCGTGCATATCAGTTGACAGACTCTCAATGGAAAATTGCTTTAGATCTTCGTGACTGCCTTGAGGTATGTGAGCTTTATCGGGTTCTGTAACATTTCTAACTCATGCAATATGCAGATCTTCGAAGAACCAACACGTCTTTTTTCACAAGCTGAGGTTCCATTGATCGCTGATGTCCTTCCCCTTCTCCTTAACCTCAAGCTCTCTTTGGTGGCTATCCGGGACACGGATGCAGCCAGTGATGGTCCTGCTGCACCTATTCTCCGTGTTGCTGCTCATGCAGCGATTCTGATGCTTGAAAAGTATACACTTTTCACAGAGGAGTGTGAGATTTACTACTTTGCTATTGGTGGGTCACATACATTTGTTTGTCTGTTATGTTCTAATGTCTCCCTCAGTTATGTGCCCTGACCGGAAGCTTGACTGGTTCAAGATACAAGGCTACTCACCAGCTGAGGTGAAGGCTATCAAGGCCTCAGTAATAAAGCGCTGGACAGAAGCATATGCTCCGCCACCACCTGCTGTTCAACCTGAAGGTTAAGGGCAATCAGTATGTCTAGGTCATATTTCTACCATAATAAATGGTATGCTTATGCACCTGTAGAGCGGCGGCTGTACAAAGAAATGGGTTAAAACGGCTAATGATGCACACCGGGCTTCTGTTTCTATTGACCACATCACAACCTACCTGAAGGAGCCCCTTGTTTTGAAGGATACAATCAAGAGTGTTGGTGGGTATGTCAAGTGGTGGGAGATGCAGAAGAAAGCCCGACCAACAGTGAGCAAGATGGGGTTGGACTACACTGGTGCCCCTGGTGAGCTTTATTGCACCTTCATCTTGACATCCATTAATTTCTTTTGTGTCTTGCTCCTTAGCATCTTCTGTTGATGCTGAGAGAGCATTCTCGGTTGGGCATCGTCATATCAACTTCATGCAGCACAACATGTCGTCAACTTCCTTCAGGGCAAAGATGGCCTTAGGCTCCTGGTTCAATACCCCATTGTTTCCTGGACTGAAGAAGGCTTCTAGGATCATTGAAGAAGCCATGAAGGATGACAAATTCAACAAGGAGATGGAAGAAGATGCTACTTCAGACGAGCCAGATGAGTCAGACTGAGTTTATGTTTTTTCGGCTCCTTTATGCGGATTTCTTGTTGTAACTATTGTACATTAGTATACCCCCCACAAATGCGTTTCCAACGCACTAAAAACTATGGAATTTGGTATAGTACTTAGTGAGTTATGGTGTTTCGAAAATTCAACATCCATGTCTCTCGCGGATGTGGCCATCAATTCATCGCAAAACATAGAATGCATGCGTCTCGACCATTTCGGCTCCTTTCACCTTTTTTTTTTTTTTTTTTTTTTTTTGTAAAATTACCTTGAGGACCTACGCAACCCATATACACATTAAAAAAACCTCAGATGGGGCGGATGTATCCGCATCTGCACTCATCCATCCGTATCCGCACCTCATCTGCAGATGCTGCGCGTGCCGGATACGGATTTATTACGTAATGATCCGTGGCAGTCCCTAGTCTGGGACGCTGTTGTCTGCTGGTTCTGGTTTGGGTGGCATGCTTTCTTCGTTTCTGGTGATCGGTTGTTGTTTATCTTTTGATCCTTCTTCTTGTATTTCAGGTGTGCCGGCTCGTGTAGCAGGGCAAGTGTTTCCTCTTGATTTTGGTGGTTCTTCGTATAGTCCTGCAAGTGGTGTGTTGGTGTCTTTGATATTCCTTCGGGTTCCTTGCATAAACTGATCTTCTTTGGCTAGTGATGTACTGGCTTCCTGTTGAGGCTGTCTTGGTGGCTCTTCTTCGTCAGATTCTTCTTCGTCGTTGTCGTCTTCGTCTTTGTTGTCTGTTTCTTCTTCTTCTTCAGATGATGATTTGTCTGGTGCTGGTTCTTCTGTTGTTGGTTCATCTGGGTTCTGTGCTTCGTCGAGTAGGTCTTCTACTTCGTCCTGGTCGTCGGGGTTACTGCTTTCTGAAGAAATCTTGGTTCTGGTTTCTTGTTGTTGTATTCTGCCAGGGCGATACTGGCAGAGTAGTTGATGGAGCTAGTTCTTCTGTTACGGTTCAAGTACGCGAGCTCATAAGAGTTGACGCAAGGGCCGTAGTTCCGTGTCGGAGTTCGGAGATCAAGCTGATATTGCAACTAAGGTAGTTCAAATACAAAACCATCTAACCCCAAGTGATGGGTGTGACAGCTTCCTAATTCGGACAAAATTCCCTCGCAAAAGAGTAGCTATTCCCAAGTAAATTATTGCGGGCAATTATTGTAAAAAGGGCTGCTAGCTTCGATAGAGAACATCTATTTACACCTTTTGGCCAAAATTTGTATCAATGGGACGAATCCATGAGCTACAGACACGTAACCTTTGAAGGTGACGCGGCCATTATCGTCCTTTGTTCGCGTCGCGTCGCGCCAAATGCCCCCGTTGATGTGCTGCCTAGCCGCAAAGGGACCAAAGACCAACAACAACAACCCAAAAACACACACACACACTCGCTCTTGGGGTTCCTTAGGAGATTTGACTTCCTTCGGAGAAAAGGGGATATATATAGTAAAAGGTTGTAGGAGTTGCAGGTAGTCCGTAGCGAACTAAGTAGAACTTAAGTTGCGTAGGAGTGTAATGTAGCAAAGGCGACTGGTCGACGAATCAACCGAAGGGGGGCTCGTAACCGAAGGAATGTGTTCAACAACCAGAGGAAGTGTCCGCGGAGGATATGCGAAGGTAGGGAAGGGATAGGATGATTCAGAAGATATCGCGTACCAAGGTAGGCAAGCAAACTCAGAGTCCGACGGAGGGATCTCTACGTGCTCTCGAACCCGAAGAAAATACGCGACGAAGACAGCGACGGAAACGGCGACGGAAAAAGGCGACAAAAGAAACACACGCGACAGATGAGATCCAAAGGCAACCTGTATTTTTCTATCTACGCAAAGGCTTTTATACGACATACACAGAATCCGAGAGTCCGTAGGAAAATAGAGACAAAGAGAATACACATGGGTTTCGCGTCGTGCCGCTTCGGCTTACTACTCTGCTGACTCTCTCTTCAACGTGGGTGTACGGCCTCCTAGGTTGTGCCTAGCGACAGTTGCAACAGGCAGGCAATCCGCCGACGCTTATTGGCTAGACGGACCTTCTTCGCAGACCTGGGCACTTGCCGCGATTGATAGGCGCCATACACTCTTTGCTTCCTCCGGATTTGGTTGATCTCCGTAGATCACGGATCCCCTTCAGACGCGTCGCGGCAGAACCGCAAAGGCACCTCGAAGGTAGATCGTCTAAGACTCTCGCTTGAACTCTGCTATGCCAGTGCACTACTTGATGTGATCTAATCACTTGTGCTACGGAGAGGTCGTGCATCCTCTTTCGTAGTGAATCTACGCGCATTTCGATAGTGATGGTTGCGCATTCTAGGGGTCCGACGCGCACGTCTTGATACTACTGGCTTCGCGCTGTTACACTCGTAGCTAGAGTACCTCCGTAGTACCGTCAGACATAGATGCGTCTTTGAATAGGTTTTCCGTCGCAACGCGATTCCACACTCGTGATCTCAGCCGACAGCCTCAAGTCTCAACTTCGGCGCTGTGTTATTCGTCCTCCTACGCAGTCGTAGATACAGTGGTTGCGAAAGTACAATTAAGGGTACTTCGCGATTTTCGGAGCGTAGCCCTGGTACGGCCGTATCACCGTCAACCAAGAAGAAAAGAGCCAGCCTGCACAACCTTTTCGGGGCTGCTAAGGAAGGCGCAAAGTGCGTCCTAGAGCATCTATCCCTGCACAAAAAGCATAAAAAAGCAAAGCTAGAGGGGAACAATGATTTGGATGACGAGAATGGAAATACACTTCAGGCAGTGAGTATCTGAGGAATGAACTCTATTCCAGTGCTCTAACTACTATTCTTAGGATTACCAAAACACGAATGATGATCCATTTGTCACAACCTCGCGACCCACCACTCCTCCGGCATCTTTCAATGTCTTCGACACTTCCCAGAGCTTCGAGTCAACAGGTCCAGCCCATGGCACTATTACGTCCTTCACCCTTCCAGAGGTCCCTTCTACGCCTAATCTCGCATCTTGCGAGCCTGAAGAGATGTCTATTCTTGAGCAGCGCAAACTCGAATCCGAAGGAGCTCCGGAATCTTTACCATCGAGCATCATTGATATTGATGATTACTCGGCACCCTTCCCCAGCCCAAGCTATCCGCCAGGCTCTCCGAGCCCTGAGCCTAATTTGCCCAGGGCACCTCCCCCAACGCCAGAGCTTAATCCATTGCTCTATGGACCTGATAACCGGCCAGGAAAGGCAAGGGAGGCTCCCTCTGTAGCTGTCGCCCTCCAAGCACTCAATGACATTCAAACTTTCCTTCGAGGAAAGCCACGAAAATGCGGAGGGTATAAGAAACCCGAAATAGATCCATTTGTCACCTTGCGCCTTAACGGCATGAGGGCGATGCTTTCATTGTACACAACCACCTCTTCTCGTACATATGGAGAATGGGTGGCGTCATCAACCCAGGCTGCAGTGTCAATTGGTTGAGCCAGTGTCAACTGTGCACGCAATCTCCGGCAACTCACGCGCGCCTATGTCTTCAATCGAGAACTCCTCCCCATCAACCCCTATGGCCAGTGGAATGAATCAATGCTCGATGACGAGAGCCTCCGAAACGACATCATGCTATTTCTCCAAAGCCTTGGTAACAAAATCACAGCAACTCAGCTTCAGGAATTCATCAACAGTCCCGAGATTCGAGAATGACATGGGATTGACAAGGAAATCACCCTCACCACCGCTGTCAATTACCTTCAATCACTCGATTACCGATTTGGAGATCCAAAGAAGGGGCAGTATACAGATGGCCACGAAAGGGAAGACATTGTTGATTATCGAACCAATGTCTATATTCCAAAGCTCAAAAGCCTTATCCTACAGACCCGTGTCTTTGCTTATGACACTGGACTTGTTGAAGAGGAACCCCCTCCAGGAACTCACTCGGTTGTGATTTGGTATCACAACGAGACCATTTATTATGCCAATGATCGACGCCGGAAACAATGGATCCACAAGGATGCCAAACCAACCCCATACGCAAAAGGGGATGGCCCATCACTCATGATTGCGGATTTTATTTCCGCTGATCATGGATGGCTGCGTTCCCCTGATGGTGCTGAGTCTGCTCGCATCGTTCTCAAGCCTGGAAAATCTCGCGAAGGATACATGTCCAATGTGGAAATCTTACAGCAGTTTCAAGATGCAGTCGTGCTTGCCAAGAAGCTCTACCCCGAGCAACGACATGTCTTCGTTTACAACAACGCTACCACCCACCTCAAACGCCGGGTTAATGCACTTTCGGCTCGGCGTTGCCCCAAATTTACTCCCCCTGTTGGGAAGAATTGGCTTGTCGAGATACCCAAGATAGGGCCAGATGGAAAAGAGATCCCAGGGCAGAAAGAGAAGGTCCAGATGGAGCCTGGGACCTTTCAAGGGCGCGTCCACTCGCTGTATTGGGAGGAGGGTCACCCATGAGCTGGCGTGTTCAAAGGCATGCAACCTTATTTGGCTCAACGGGGCATTGATGTATCATCGAAGCTCGCTGAGTGTCATAGTTTCAAGTGCCCCCCCGCCCAAAAAAGACTGCTGCGCTCACTGGACCCTTTTTAATCAACCCGATTTTGTGTCTGTCCCATCAAATCTTGAAGTCCTTGCGAAATCGTTGGATGTTGAAGTGCTATTTCTACCGAAATACCACTGTGAGCTCAATCCAATTGAGCAGTGCTGGGGCTATGCCAAGAGACTCTACCGTCTCCAGCCTGCTTCCCTCGCGTGAGGATGCATTGGTTGCCAATGCTTTGGAGAGTCTCGAAAACATCCCATTGCTGTCTATTCGACGGTGAGTCACTGGCCCCGAGTAATGTGGTCATTTATCTCATATCTTCTAGGTTTGTTGCGAAAAGTCATCGCCTGGTTGACGCATATGACAAATGTCGCGAAGTACGCGTCAGAAGACCTAAGCGGACGGAGACGAACACCACATGGTGGACGAAAGACTAGCAGATGAGGCTCGAAGTCGATCGGCGACGACGAGATAAGATGCAAAGCAGATAAGAGCGGAGGCGCTGAGAGGCGAGAGCAGAAGCAGGTGCGAGTTAAGCGATGAATTGACGAGGACGTCAAGCTGAGGAACTACAGAGCGTACTAGCTAGCTTATATACCCTACAGAACATGTGCGTAGCCGCGATGAGTCCGAGATACGAATAAGCAAGAAGATAATAGAATGACAAAGAGTGGCCCGAGGCCGCGCGAAGCTGCATAAGGCAGCGTAGAGAAGAACAAGGGGAAGAATGGAAACCGCCCGAGGCCGAGCGAGGCTACGCAAGGCAGCGCGAAGAAGAAGGATACAATAGAAATGAGTTGGGGAGACGAATGAATAGAAGTATCAAAAGGCTGTGCGTAAGGCAGCGCCTATAGCAGAGAAGGATGAAATGTAACAAAGGGAGAACGAGGCAGCGTGCCATAGAGAAAGTGTCCATGCCGAGTCGGAGTCAAAGGGAAACTAGGGGTTAAAGCGATAAGATGAATGAAAGATCAAAAGATAAGATAAAACGAAAATAGGGGCGCGAGATAGGGGCTAGGGGCTGACCGTGTTCACGACATTACCCCCCTTCTAAGATTCATCGTCCTCGATGACCTAGATCTTGCGTGGGGCAGTTGGATGTAGGCGGTGGAATTCATTGATTTTGGCCCTTGAACGCTTGAGGTTTTCGGCTGGCTCCCAGGAGTTATGCGAATCGTTGTACCCAGCCCAACTGACAAAATACTGGAGTACCTTCTTTCTTCCTTGGTTGACGACTTGGCTGTTGAGGATGGATTCGACCTCGTACTCAACCTCACCTTCGAGTTCGACAGGTTCGGGAGGAGGTGGTAGGATGCCGTTGACGTCGTTTCCTTTCCAGCGAGAGAGCTTGTCGACATGGAAGACAGGATGGATGCGGGAAAGACTGCGAGGGAGATCCAGTTTGTAGTCCAGTTCACCGATACGCTCAAGGACCTTGTAGGGTCCGAGCTGCATGTCGCCTAGTTTTCGAGCCGGGATTCTGACCTTGATGTCGCTTGAGTCAAGCCAAACATAGTCACCAATGTTGAAGTGATCTGCGGCCCGTTTACCTGCTTCAAAGGCGTCCTTCTGGTGCCCTTTTTCCAGTCGTAAGGCAGTGTCGACATCCTCTCGAGCATCCTTGAGGTGTTGAAGACGGTCGTCAATGGGTAAGAGGCCGGAAGGATTGCCGATAGGAATGTTGAAATGAGGGAGGAAACCGTAGACGACTTTGAAGGGAGAGCGGTTGTGAGCAGAGTGGACACGGGAGTTGATGACGAATTCAGCCATGGGGACGTGCTTGTCCCAGTCCTCCTGGCGACGGTTGGTGTAGATGCGGAGGTACTTCTCAACTTCTTGGTTGGCACGTTCAGTCTGACCGTTGGCTTGAGGGTGGTAGGCCGTGGTGAGGTTTGACTTGATCCCGAGGTGTTTGAGCAATCCACGCATGACCTTGGAAGCGAACTGAGGTCCGCGGTTGCTGATGAACCAGAGAGGGAGGCCATGGAGGCGGAAAATTTCGCGGTAGTAGATGTCGGCAACATCTTCCGTGGTAATGTTGGAGTGGCAAGGGAGGGCGTGGATGAGCTTGCTGTAGTGGTCGGTGAAGACAATGATCGCGTCGTAACCGTGAGCTTTGGGGAGTTGGGTGATGAGATCGACACCAACTGACTCCCAAGGGCCAGCAGGTACATTGGGAGGACGGGTCAGGGCATGAGGGTGCTGCGTATGCTTCTTGCGACCACAGGTGTCGCATCCTTCAACATATTTCTTGACAAAGGCGCACATGCTGGGCCACCAGTACTGTCGTTCAACGCGTTCGAGAGTGGCATGGATTCCAGGATGGCCAGAGGTGGGGTCATCGTGGCATTGGCGTAGGACATCGCGTTGAAGGTCGTCGTTGTTGGGCACATAGACTCGGCCTTTGTGATAGACCAAGCCATCGACTTCCTCCCATTCCAGTAGACCATTGACCAGTCGAGCAGGTCCAGAGTTACGCAGGGCAGCAAGACCAGCGGGTGGTGTCCACCAACAGTAGTACAACTATTGTGGTAATTACCATGGATGGGAAGTCATGTTTGCCACGGTAGTCATGTTATGACTATTCATGAATATCCTGCATCTAGTGGTGAGCAATAGTCATGGAGTAGTCATACTACTATTCTGCAATGAATATTCATAGTCATAGTCATGGAATAGTCATGTTAGTGGGAGAAGCAGTAATCATGATATTCATGATAATATAGCAGTTGATGATGATTATATAATGGATCAAACCTGGTCTGAAAACCTTATTTTTAATGATGGGGCTTCACTCTTTTCAGATTATGGCCTCAAATGCTAACAATTGTTAAAATAAGGTGCTTCCCCCACTCTCCCAGGGTGTATTCAGCCCCAAAATAAGTCCAGGTATTTGGTTGCAGTTGTGGCTGTAATCACTTGTCATAGGCATGAATATTCTCTAAGTCATGCAATAATCATCACTATTACTGCCTATTACATGACCATTACTATTCCCTACCCTAACCTCTAACCCTGACCCTAACCCTAACAAACCCTAACTCTAACTGTCCTAGTCTCAAGTGTTGCAGTTAGGGTAAGCGCAACGCGCTTACCCTAACTGATGGTCCGCGCTTCATAGACTGTATTACCATAAATTATGTATTTAATTAGCATTATTTATCCATGATTATTCATGATTATAGCAATGATTACCCATGATTAACATATGATTATCACCATGAACATTAGATGATTACTTGCATGAGTATCCATGACGAGTTTCCTGAGTATTCAGTGAATATTTCATGAAAATCACATGAATAGCACTTGAATATTGTATTTCCACTCCCATAGCAATATTCAATGATATTCATGGTCCAGTATTCATGTTTTGGCACGCTATTTGTGACTTTCCATCCATGGTAATTACAGCAATAGTCGTACTATTGCTGGTGGATACCAGTGGCTGGGCGGATCATGCATGCTGATGGTGGCATGGCACGCAACAACGCTCAACCACTGCGTTGAGCTCCTTGAACACGAGCTCTCCCAATCCCAACATATCGCTGACGGGCAAAGTAGGATTCTAGCTGGTCTTCGAACCCAGTATGAACTCGTCGCTCAACAAGCCAGGCTGATGCATCATGAAGCGGAACGGGAGGGGATGGGGGTTGTGTCACATCCCGCGACCTCGGCGCCTCTCGGTGGACCCAATACGCCGACCGGAACGTTCATCCACCTTGGCCGAGGTCCCTAGACCTCGCCTGCTCGGTTCGGCTATCGCTCATCTCGCAAACCTCAGCACATTCCAATTCTTACTCGCCTCGTCTCGGTTCCCATTCACATGCTTTCCTATGGACTCCCGTCTCCGTACATCTATGTTCCCGTCGCTTCCTGCAGACACCCGGCGGATGGCCTTCGGCTATGCCTCGGCAGTCCGGCGGCTTGCTGCATTCTATAATTATCATCTCGGACTCTAGTATATAAACTTGGTTACACTCTCCTGTATTCAGCATTCGGATAATCGAACAGATTTCCTATCATCCAACTCTTACTCTGACAACCTCGCTTTACCTCTATCGTATTCGGTCACATCTACAAGGGACTCGTTGTGTCGTGTCGGACCAGCGCACGCACGCTGAGCCTGCGTCCCCGTTGCACACCGGTCTACCAGATAACTTGGCCGCCGAACCTCGGCAGGCTCCGGTCACGGTATCTTACAGTATTATCCGAATTCCCCTGACGCGCACAACCTATGGCTGAGGAGCATCAACGGAAGCTCCGCAGCAAACGTCAAGATCAGGCCTTCTTGGAGGCCCATCAGACTATCCGACCTTCGACTTATAATCATCCACCGGCACGCATCGACCCGGCGAACAATCCGTTTGCAAGTGCTTACCCACTTCCTCCGGCTGCATCGGCTTTCCAGCCGTACAGCACAATCCGACCTTATCCCGGCTCATTCATTCCTACACCAACCGTACAACCTATTCCAGGCGCCTTCGACCCACTTCCGTACTATCCCCATATGTCGGACTCCGCCGACGAAGTTACTGCAATACTCAACCCGAATGCCCAATCTATCTCCGCACATCTCAAGGAAAAACGAAAGGTTCAACAAAGGATCAAGATCGACGCCAAGAAGAAAGGCAAAGAAATAGCCGATCCCCACACCGATTCCCAACTTCCCGACAATCCCCCTGCAAGGCCGACGGCCGCTCCTAGAACTCCCCGAAAAGAAGGAGAAGAAGGAGAAGGCAGCCAGAAGGACCACGATGGGGAGCGAGATGGGGAAGAGGGCGAAGAAGGGGATCCTCACGATCCAAGAGATGGCGGCGAAGGTGGTGGCGGCGGTGGAGACAGCGACCCCGATGACCCGGATGGTGGAGGAGGTGGAGGGGGTGGCGGTCCACCCCCGCCTCCAAGCCCCTCATCCCCCCGGGACCCTCGCACACCTCGTGGCCTGTCGCCGGACATGCCGATCCAAGACATGGATGGCCCGCAGCTCGCGCGCTACCTAGCGACGTTCATGCGCCAAACCCAGAACGATCATTCCCGCCTGCTCAACATCCTTGCCAACAAATCTTCGGAACTGAAGGACCGGCCGAAGGTTCGCACCCCAGACCCCTTTGACGGCACAGACCCCACCAAACTCGACATGTTTATCAGCCAATGCTCGGCCTACATCGGCTCGCGTTTCCAGAGCTTCAACGGCGAAACCGACAAAGTTATCTGGATGAAATCCTACCTGAAGGGGGCCCCTCAGCAGCATTTCGAGGATCAGCTCTCTATGGCTACTATGGCGGGCCTTCCTCCCCCCGCCTGGTATTCTAACGTCCAGCGGTTCATTGACGACCTCACTTCGGTCTTCGGCTCTCCCGACCCGGTCAGCGACGTCATCGCGGCGCTAGAGACCCTCAGGCAGACGGAGAAGGTTCACAAGTACAACTTGGACTTCAATCATTACGCCGCTCGGACCGGTTGGGACGAGAATGCACTCCGCTACCGCTATTTACGCCGGACTTCTAGATCGGGTCAAGAACGAGCTTTTGCGTCGCGATTGTATCTTCGATCTTCGCCTTCTCCAGACCACGGCCTGGCAAATTGACTGCCACTACTGGGAGCGGGAAGCGGAGAAGAAACGCGACAAAGAGCGCCACCCGGCGCAACCTCAATCCTCCGGCAAGTCGGACTCGCATCCCGCCTCTTCCGGCACCTCTTCACAACACGGGGACCGGAAAGGCAAATCCTCCTCGACCGGCTCCTCCTCCTCCAAGCCCACCACCGTTACCGTCACCACAACTACCCAGACTTCGGCCTCTACTCCGGCGAAGAAACCTTGGTCCAAGAACCTCGGCCCGGATGGCAAGCTGCTTCCCTCCATTCGGGAAGAACGCTTCAAGAAAGGACTTTGCCTCGTATGTGGCCTTGCCGGCCATAATGCAAAGGATTGCCCTAGGGCCAAGGCCGCTCCCAAGGGTTGCTCCGGGACATCCAATACTCCTCCAACACCTGCTTCTGTCGCCCCTTCGACTGCTCCCGCTGCTACCGGGTCCGGCTCGAAAAAAGACTAAGCAGCTCCCCTGTTACAACCACCCCTATCTTTTTCATTTTCATACCTACCCCCGGCTTACTCGCACCTCCGATCTCCCGGCCCTCCGCCCTCATCATACCTATTCCCCTTCCTCTCTCCTCGGACCTCCGTGTTATTAGTACATCCTCATGTATCGGAACTCCATACTTACCGCATCACCTACTCAATGACTCGACCGTAGGCACTACTACTTGTAGAGGTCCTGTACCGTAGTTAGACCTCAGCCTGTTATTGAGATCCTTTTCCCGAACTTACTCTGAACTCGATCTCTCGACTATCTACTTGACTCTGCCTTGAAACCCAAGGTATTCGGCTAGAAGACGTACAAGCTCAAGACCGAACCAAACGAACTTCGAACTTGACTTACGATTGTTGTACTCGCGTTCCCGCAGTACTTGAAGTCGTAACAAAATAACAGGCTTCCCTTCGTTGCTGCCTTTATCCAAAGAGCAGCCACTCCTCCAACACCACGGAACGACCTCAAGAGGCACCTGTGGACTGTAGTCAACTCCCTCACCTCTTTCACATCAACTGGAAGAGAGACTACCATCGTCCATCCCCCGAGAAACCCCTCTCGTATCAACCGTGTTCGGAGCAGCCCTGCCGACACCGACTCTTTGGTCGACCTGAAGAAGCCCTTAAAGACTCCAAGTTCTGTGAAGAAACCGACTACGATCAGGAGGAATCAGCCTCTGATAAGGAATTGAACCCGAAGGACGACGACGAAGACTTGGGTGTCATCCCAGTCCCTGAACCCATTGAACGAACCTTGTCCAGTCACCTGGAAAGGCTGAACATCGAAGAAGAACCCCAAACGAACGAACGAACCCGCATCGAGCCCAAGATGGCTGAGCAACAGAATCAAACGACTGATTCCCGAACGAATGAAACGAACAGCATGAAGGCACCTCTCCCCAAGAGGTTCAACGGCAACCGAAACACCTATCAATCATTCAACGATGCAGTAGGACTCTTCTTCGCCTTGGAAGACAAATACAACACCGACTCGAAGAAGATCGCCTTCGTCCTCTCCCTTATGGATGAAGGAGAAGCCCGAACCTGGAGAACCAACTTCCTCCGAAAGAACCGACAGAACAAGACCACCTCTGGATACGGAACCTATGACGATTTCACCAAACAGCTCGACGCCTCCTTCAAGAGGCAGAACGAAGAAGATGAAGCACTTTTCAACCTCCACCGGATGAAACAGAAGACAGACGAGTCCGCCGAACAACTCATCACCCGCTTCCGCGAACAAGCATCCCTCGCTGGTCTTGACATCGAAACTACTCCACGCCTCGCCATCGACTACCTCAAAGACATCCTCAACCCCGCTCTCGTCGACAAGATCTCTCTCGACGTTAACGAGCCAGCTGACTTCGAGAAGTGGGTCGAACTCGTCATCAAATACGACAATGTCTGGCGCAGGAACAAGATCCTTCGAGCAATGGGCCGATGAGGACAGTCCTCTCGTCCTAACGGTTTCAGGGCCCTCTCCACCAATCGACAGACCACCCAGAGGAAAGACCCTGATGCCATGGACATCGACACCCTGTCCGTTGAAGAGAAGAACCGCCTTCTGGCCACTGGAGCCTGCTTCCGCTGCAAGGAACGCGGCCATCTCAGCAAGAACTGCCCCAAGAAAGGCAAAGGACCAACCCCCACCAATTCTTATACCAAAGGAACTCCCGCCGACACCGCTCGATACATTCGATCCATCCTCGCCCAATTTACTCCCGAAGAAGAAGCTGAAATATTCAAGATTGCCGAAGCCGAAGAAGACTTGAACGAGAACGACAAGGATTTTCACTAGGGGAGACTAGGTCAGCGTTAGCCTCCCCGTGCCTCGAAATTTACTCTGTACTCGTAGCCGAAACGACAAATAGAACCATGCACATTCCCATCACGCTACTGCAAGAGAAAACCGTTGACACCAAAGGACTCGTCGACTGCGCTGCAGGAGGACGATTTATCGACCAGAACTTTGTACGAAAACACCAACTGAAGACGACCAAACTACCACGACCCATCCGTGTCCGAAACGTAGATGGGACTTTCAACAAACGAGGAAGCATCAAGGAGTATGTGTTAACCCGAATAGTTATCCAAGGAAGAGAGGAAGAAATACGACTATACGTGACGGGGCTCGGAGAACAGACCGTCATCCTCAGGCTCCCCTGGCTCCGAGATTCCAACCCTCTGATCGACTGGAAGGAAGGAACCCTGGCTTGGAGAGACGATCCCACCCACCTTCCCATCGCGAACATCTATGAAGATGCCTTACTGGACATTCCCCAAGAAGAACCAAAGACGAAGGAAAAAGTCGAGGAGGACTATCTGGACATCCCTGTCCTATGCGTCTTAGAAGACGAGGAAGGTGAAGAACTTGATCACCCCACCTTCTGGATCAACGCCAAAATCACCGCATCCCAACTGTTTGAAGCTCAGAAGCGAGAAGCTGAACAACCCGTCAAGAAAACCGTCGAAGAAGTCCTTCCTGAACCTTACCTGAAATATCGACACCTATTCGAGAAACAAGTCACCGACCAATTTCCTCCGTCTCGACCATGGGACCATGCGATCGACCTAAAGGAAGGATTCACCCCCAAAAGTCTTCAAAACCTACTCCCTCTCCCCTGCAGAACAGAAGCAACTCAATGAATTTCTCGACAAGAACCTCAAATTAGGACGAATCAGACCCTCGCAATCCCCTATGGGATCCCCTTTCTTCTTTGTCGCCAAGAAGAATGGAGAACTTTGACCTTGCCAAGACTACAGATATCTCAACGAGTGGACCATCTCGAACGCCTACCCTCTCCCTCGCATTGACCAACTCCTCGACCGACTCCAAGGATCCAGATACTTCAGCAAGCTGGACATCCAGAAGGGTTATAACAATGTTCGAATTCGTGAAGGAGACGAGTGGAAGGCCGCCTTCAAAACCCCTAGAGGACTTTACAAACCCACCGTCATGTTCTTCGGAATGAAAAACTCCCCAGCCACCTTCCAGAACATGATGAATGACATCATGGACGAAGACGACCAGATCCCTGAACCGCTCAAGAACGAAGGATACATGGACGACATGATGCCTCATGGCGCCACTAAAGAGGAATGTCGCAAGAACACTCTTTGAGTAATGGCTAAGCTCGAGAAGCATGGTCTGGGACTCAACCTGGAGAAGTGTGTCTTTGAAGTGGAAGAAGTCGAATTCCTAGGCCTCATCGTTCGACACAACGAACTCAGGATGTGCCCCACCAAAGTAGAAGGACTCGCAAACTGGCCACGCCCAGAATCCCCTCGACAAATCCTACAATTCCTCGGGTTCGGAAATTTCTACCGAAAGTTCATCCGAAACTACTCCACTATCGCTGCCCCTCTTCACGCCCTGACTCGACACAACAGACAATACGAATGGACCAAAGAATGCGAAGAAGCCTTTAAAACTCTCAAGAAAAAGTTTACTTCTTACCCGGTCCTACGAATGCCCGACCCAACCAAACCGTTTCAAATTGAAGCCAATGCCTCTAAACATGCCTCTGGAGCCGTTCTCACCCAGCTCGACGAAGAAGGCACTCGACATCCTATATGCTTCTTCTCCAAGACATTCTCAGAAGCAGAGAGGAACTATCAGATATACGACCGAGAGCTGCTGGCCATCATCAGAGCTCTAGTGGAATGGAGACACTACATTCAAGGATCCCCTTTCACGACTATTGTTTACTCCGATCACCAGAACCTCACCTACTACCAAAACCCGCAGAAGCTTAGTCCTCGACAGGCCCGTTGGTTCCTCACCTTGTCCGAATACGACTTCGACCTCAAGCACCTCCCGGGGTCGAAGATGATCCAATCTGACGCACTGTCGCGACGACCAGATTTATGCCAAGATAACGGCGAACCCGAGCTCGTCACCATGCTTCCAGACTCCCTGTTTGTCAACCTCATCGACACCAACCTCCGGGACCGAATTCTCGACTCTCCCGCCTACGACGATGACGCCACAAATGCTCTCCACCAACTCCTAGAAGGACCAACAGAACTCAAGCACGATCTTACCGACTGGTCAGTCGAAACGGTCGACGGAAAGAATATGCTCTTCTACCAGAATCGAGCGTATATCCCGAACGACCCTGATCTGCGACGAACTATCGTCAAGCTTCATCACGACTCACCCACGATTGGACACCCCGGGGAGCTCGGAACGTTCCTAGCAGTAAAGGAGAACTACTGGTGGCCCGGAATGCGACGATTCGTCAAATCCTACGTCGACGGCTGCGCCGAATGTCAACAATACAAAATCAATCGAAGACCCCCGAAACCGACACTCGTACCTTTGTCGGGACCGAAATCCACTCGACCATTTTCCCAAATATCACTCGACTTTATCACCGGTTTGCCCACGACGGAGCAAGGACATGACGCCCTCATGGTCGTGGTAGACCATGGCCTTACGAAGGGGGCAATTTTCGAACCTTGTACGAAGAAGATCACCAGCGAAGAGACAGCACAAATTCTTCTCAAACGTCTCTTTCCACGATTCGGACTCTGGGACAAAATGATTTCCGACCGAGGACCACAATTCGCAGCAAAAGTCTTCCAGGATCTCTGCCAACTTCTAGGAATTAAATCAGCCCTTTCCACCGCCTATCATCCTCAGACCGATGGAGCCACCGAACGCGTCAATCAAGAAGTCGAAGCCTACTTATCGATCTATTGCACCAACCATCCAGATGATTGGGATCAGGCCATTCCCATCCTGGAGTTCACACACAACTCCCGACCACATGCAGACCGACCAGTATCCCCCTTTGAACTCATCTTGGGCGTAAAACCTCGCGGATTACCCGAAGCATTCGACAGAACCGACTACCCAACCAACGAAGAAAGAATCAAATTCATGACACACCCTCCATCAAAAACAACAAACCGAACACGCCATTCGCGCCCTACAAGACGTGGTCGGCACCATCGCTCGACGCGAAGAAGACCTCCTTCGCCTCCAACAACAACTTGAAGACGAACTTAATGACAACATGTCCCTTGGACGCCTCGCACTCCGAGAGATGGACCTCATGTGGCAAGCCCAGGACCAAGAGGACTTCCTCAATCCCAGCCGATCTCCTACCCCTGAGTCTGACGATGGGCAAGCCCCCCGTTCCAGATCCCACTCCCCTTACCAGTCCTCGAGACCGTTCTATTGAGGTCATTCCATTTGGAACACCACCAATGGTTCGACAGCTTAATGCGAACGAGCAACGATTTCGGAAGAGAAGTCGCTGCTCGCGCTGCATGGAATGGGGACATTGGGCATGCGATCACTTCAACTACTTCTGCCGTTCGTGCAGCCTCTGGGCTCCCGGACATACCGACAGTAGCGACTTCTGCCCTGAACATCATCTCGTTCCAGGACCTTCTACCGGCGCCAAATCCGACCCCATCATCATTCCTGACGACACGCCTGAACTCACCCCAGGCTCCAACAACGGCTACCCATCCAACAATGTCGATTGACTCGACAGATATCCTTCGCATGATCGTTCCTCCTATTCCCCTGTTCAACAAGTAAGGTTCGCTGCAGAGCATCGAATCATAACGAGGGGGTAATGTTACAACCACCCCTATCTTTTTCATTTTCATACCTACCCCGGCTTACTCGCACCTCCGATCTCCTGGCCCTCCGCCCTCATCATACCTATTCCCCTTCCTCTCTCCTCGGACCTCCGTGTTATTAGTACATCCTCATGTATCGGAACTCCATACTTACCGCATCACCTACTCAATGACTCGACCGTAGGCACTACTACTTGTAGAGGTCCTGTACCGTAGTTAGACCTCAGCCTGTTATTGAGATCCTTTTCCCGAACTTACTCTGAACTCGATCTCTCGACTATCTACTTGACTCTGCCTTGAAACCCAAGGTATTCGGCTAGAAGACGTACAAGCTCAAGACCGAACCAAACGAACTTCGAACTTGACTTACGATTGTTGTACTCGTGTTCCCGCAGTACTCGAAGTCGTAACATCCCCGGCCTCGCGACCTCTGGAGGGCTGCACCATTCCCAATTGTTCGCCACAGGTCCGACTCAACGCCGCAGCCCTCACCGATCCCAATGCTCTCGCCTTTCCTCTCGATATTCTGACGTTTCCGAACCTATCGGCGAATACCCTGGTTGATTCAGGGTCTACGGACTGTTTCCTCGACGAACCCTTTGTATCTACGCACTCTATCCCGTCCTATGAAATCGAACCTCTTCCTCTCCGACTCCTCGATGGCTCCGTGAGTCAATGGATCACCTCCGCTTCCGATATCGACATCCGGTTTCCCTCCGGGGAGACGTTCACCATCACCGCTTACTTTACCCGCCTGGATGCTCCGTATCCACTGGTTCTAGGGCACAATTGGCTTCGCCGATACAATCCGTTGATTGACTGGCAGAAAGGTTCAATAATTTCGTTCGGATCAGTTGGAAAATCCCCCGCATTGACGTCACTCGGTGAGGGCTCTACGCCCCGTGCCGAGACACCCGATTCATCCAGTTCCGAAATACATCCGACATTGAAACCCATTTCCATCTCTTTCATTAACGCAGCCGCCTATCAGCGTGCCTGCCGACTTCCCGGCTCAGAACAATTTCAAATCTCGCTCACCGCTCTGGACTCGGCTCATGCCTGCGCGGCTCATGCGGAAACCTCGGCCCCAGACCTCTCGCAGGTCCCGGAAGAGTACCACGAGTTTGCCGACGTCTTCTCGAAAGAGAAAGCGTATTCACTACCACCTCATCGCCCATACGACCTCAAAATCGACCTTGAACCCGGATCAACCATGCCTCCTAGCCGCATCTATTTGCTGTCTCACGCCGAGATGCAAGCACTCAAGGAATTTATTGATGAGAATATCCGGGTCAGCTTCATCCGTTCATCATCCTCCCCTCATGGCGCTCCCATCCTCTTCGTCAAGAAGAAGGACGGCTCTCTCAGACTCTGTGTCGACTTTCATGCCCTTAACCGTATCTCCAAAAAGGACCGCTATCCGCTTCCCCTCATCTCCGATCTTCTCGACGCCCCGGGCCGAGCCGTGTCTATTCCAAAATCGACCTCCGGCATGCCTACCACCTTGTCCGCATTGCCAAGGGCGACGAATGGAAGACCACCTTCCGCACTCGCTACGGCTCCTTCGAGTGGCGCGTCATGCCATTCGGTCTATTGAACGCACCGGCTGCTTTCCAATGCTTCATGAATGACATCTTCAGCGACATGCTCGACGTCTATGTCATTGTCTATCTGGACGATATCCTCATCTATTCCTCGGACATGGAGCAACACCGGCAGCATGTTAAGGAGGTCTTATGACGCCTCCGGAAGCATGGTCTATATGCGAAACCGGAGAAATGCGAATTCCACGTCGATCACGTCGAATATCTGGGTATATCCTGTCGCCCGAAGGCCTCAGCATGTCGGCCGACAAGGTCAAGATCATCCAGGACTGGCCGGAGCCTCGGACCGTGAAGGAAATCCAATCCTTCCTGGGCTTCGCGAACTTCTACCAGCGGTTCATCTTCGGTTACTCGGACATCACAGTTGCCCTTATCCGGTTGACCCGGAAGGGTACCCCCTTCGCATTCACCAAGCCGGCACGTCTAGCTTTCGAGCGCCTCAAGGAGGCCTTCATTTCCGCTCCTATTCTTACCCACTGGCTCCCGGATCGACTGCTGATTGTGGAAACGGATGCGTCGGACTACGCCTTAGCTGCCATTCTATCCATTTGGCTGGACTCCGGGGAAATCCATCCCGTTGCGTTCCACTCCCGCACCTTCTCAGCCCCAGAGCTCAACTATGATGTCCATGATAAGGAGCTTCTTGCGATCTTTGAGGCGTTCCGCATCTGGCGTCACTATCTGGAGGGCTCGGGAGACCGCATCGATGTCGTCACCGATCACAAGAACTTGGAATACTTCTCCACCACGAAGGTTCTCACCCGCCGACAGGCCAGATGGTCGGAATACCTGTGTCAATTCAACATGTCTATCCATTTTCGACCAGGCAAGCTCGGCGGGAAGCCCGACGCATTAACTAGACGATGGGACGTCTACCCTAAACAGGGAGGTAGCGACTACGCCACGGTCAATCCGCATAATTTCAGACCCATTTTCACATCCGAACACCTCTCGACTTCGCTCTGCGCAACATCGCTCCTTACTCCGGCTCTACGCGCTTCACTCGTTATGGACTCCGAATCACTATTCTCCGACATCCGCGACGCCTATGCCAAAGATGCTCTCGCTTCCGAACACCTGCCGGAGCCTACCAACCCTCGATGGTCCCTTTCTCCCGACCGTATGCTACAGCTCGACGGCCGCATCTACGTTCCAGACGTGGACGGTCTCCGGCTTCGGGTACTTCAACTCAAGCACGATCACCCCCCCTCGCCGGTCATTTCGACCAGAACAAAACACTCGAGCTGGTCCGAAGGGACTTCGTATGGCCGGAACTTCGGTCATTCGTTAAGGATTACTGCAACTCGTGCACCGTCTGCAAGCGATCCAAGATGCCTCGGCATAAGCCCTACGGCTTCCTCAAGCAGCTTCCGATTCCCCTACGCCCTTGGGAATCGATATCCATGGACCTCATCGAACAACTCCCTTCATCGGCGGGTCACACCGACATCCTGGTTATCATCAACCGTCTCTCCAAACAAGTGATCTTCATTCCGACAACAAACACGCTCAACGCCCCGGAACTCGCCCAACTCTTCGTCATCCATGTCTTCTCAAAGCACGGCATCCCGGGCCATGTAACCTCGGATCGCGGCTCGGAATTTGTCTCTCGCTTCTTCCAGTCTCTTGGCGAGATCCTCGGGATGAAGCTTCACTTCACCTCCGGTTATCACCCGGAGGGTGACGGACAGACGGAGCGCACCAATCAGACGCTTGAACAATACCTTCGCGCATACTGCAACTACCAACAGGATAATTGGTTCCATCTGCTTCCCCTCGCCGAGTTCGCCTACAACAACGCTCCATCCGCTGCTACCGGCGTCTCTCCATTCTTCGCTAACAAAGGCTACCATCCCAATCTCGACATCCATCTGGAACGCGACGTCGCCAGCCTCACTGCACGCGACTTTGCTGTCGACCTTGACGATCTTCACCAGGAACTTCGCGCCTCCATAGCCGAAGCCCAGGAACGATACCAAGGCCCGGCCGACTGTCACCGTTCCCCTCCTCCCAATTTCCAAGTTGGTCACAAGGTTTACGTCAAGGCCAAATACTTCAGCACCACTCGGCCACTTAAGTCACATGGAATAGTATACCTAATAGGCACATGAATTTCCCTCTTTTTCATGCCTATTAGGTTGGGTGTGAAGGTCACCCTGGAAGGTTCCTGCCTTCCTTCTTCCATCCTTCCCTCCATCCTTCTCCCATCCACCTTCCACCTTCCATGCCTTCCTACCTGCCATGCTATTTTTGTACAATCTATATTTGGTCATACCTTCTGGGGTGTCAGGGGTCCACAAATCCTTTTAGGTATATATTTTACTGCTGCTTATATTGCTGCTTTGCTGCATCTGGAACTGCATTCTTGTGACTTAGTTCTACAACTTGTACATTACTTTATTTGCAGTGGGCAGAAAAAATCAGAAATTATATATTCAAATTCTTCTCTCATTGCTAATTTTTAAATTCATTTCAACCGACATATTTGTCAGTACTGCTTGAAAGCTACTTAGCAAGCTCGCAAACTTCTCAAACTTGAGCAAGAATAAATCAACTTTAAATTTACACCTAATAAGTAGTACATATAAATACTTCAGATTTTGACAGCAGAAAATGCCAATATTATAGCAATAATTAGCAGACAGTCTTGGCAAGCAGATGGAAGGAATAGTCAAAAACAGGACTTGTGACTATTTAAGCATTGTACAACTCATGCCATCAGAACTATGAAGGCACAATGTATGACCATCCATACCTTCCAAGTATCTATGAAGGCAAGACCTAGAACCATGTATGCCATCATAGAGCTATGAAGACAATACCTACAACCATCCATGCTAGTTATGCATTATGAAGGCAAGATCTATAACCATCCATAAATCATAGAACATGGAAGGCAAGTCTCAAAAATCAATCAGTGAGGTAATACTGGAAATAGATGGTTGGCATTTAATGTAGATCAGGTACCATCAATGATGTCACTGATTGACAGATTAATGTAAATCAGGTACATCACTTATTAATAGAATGAGGTCATAGTTAGCACTAATTAGCAATATCATTGATTGACACTAATTAGTGATTAATTGGTGTGTGCCTAATTCATGATCTAATTAATCACTAATTAAGATAAGGTGGATCGAATCATGTTCAGCCCATATCTCCTGCATCTAAGCTCTGATTGAGATGATCTAATCAGTTCTGGAAAGCCCTTATTAAGCTCTCTCCAACCACCATTCCTGATTAGATGATATCATTTACTGTACAATGCTATTCCCTGATTCCTCATGTTGCAATACTGGTATACAGTACAGCCATATCAACAATAATGGCTTCACTTATAGGTGCCCAAATGCTTCAAATCCTCTTTTGCAGTCATTTACAGTCAATACACATAAAAATATAGCACATTATCTATTAGCTTTCAGACTTATGACATGTGCAAAATATGCCAATTTCATTATACTGTGCATTGAATTGACTCTTTGTTTGGCATTACCTGGGGCTGCAAGCTATGTCAAATTGAAGCCCCAAGAGAACCCTTTCCGAAACATCTTGAATCTCACCAAACGGATGGGAACTCAAATGGTTATTGACTGAATAGCATATATTGGCTATATCGATGCAAAGAGTACAAGTTCAGTATTGTACCAAGTGTGCATACTCTACTATTCAATCAATAACCATTTGAGTTCCCATCCGTTTGGTGAGATTCAAGATGTTTCGGAAAGGGTTCTCTTGGGGCTTCAATTTGACATAGCTTGCAGCCCCAGGTAATGCCAAACAAAGAGTCAATTCAATGCACAGTATAATGAAATTGGCATATTTTGCACATGTCATAAGTCTGAAAGCTAATAGATAATGTGCTATATTTTTATGTGTATTGACTGTAAATGACTGCAAAAGAGGATTTGAAGCATTTGGGCACCTATAAGTGAAGCCATTATTGTTGATATGGCTGTACTGTATACCAGTATTGCAACATGAGGAATCAGGGAATAGCATTGTACAGTAAATGATATCATCTAATCAGGAATGGTGGTTGGAGAGAGCTTAATAAGGGCTTTCCAGAACTGATTAGATCATCTCAATCAGAGCTTAGATGCAGGAGATATGGGCTGAACATGATTCGATCCACCTTATCTTAATTAGTGATTAATTAGATCATGAATTAGGCACACACCAATTAATCACTAATTAGTGTCAATCAATGATATTGCTAATTAGTGCTAACTATGACCTCATTCTATTAATAAGTGATGTACCTGATTTACATTAATCTGTCAATCAGTGACATCATTGATGGTACCTGATCTACATTAAATGCCAACCATCTATTTCCAGTATTACCTCACTGATTGATTTTTGAGACTTGCCTTCCATGTTCTATGATTTATGGATGGTTATAGATCTTGCCTTCATAATGCATAACTAGCATGGATGGTTGTAGGTATTGTCTTCATAGCTCTATGATGGCATACATGGTTCTAGGTCTTGCCTTCATAGATACTTGGAAGGTATGGATGGTCATACATTGTGCCTTCATAGTTCTGATGGCATGAGTTGTACAATGCTTAAATAGTCATAAATCCTGTTTTCAACTGTCCCTTCCATCTGCTTGCCAAGACTGTGTGCTAATTATTGCCATAATATTGGCATTTTCTGCTGTCAAAATCTAAGGTATTTCAATATACTACTTATTAGCTGTAAATTTAAAATTGATTTATTCTTGCTCAAGTTTGAGAAGTTTGCAAGCTTGCTAAGTAGCTTTCAAGCAGTACTGACAAATATGTCGGTTGAAATGAATTTAAAAATTAGCAATGAGAGAAGAATTTGAATATATAATTTCTGATTTTTTCTGCCCACTGCAAATAAAGTAATATACAAGTTGTAGAACTAAGTCAGAAGAATGCAGTTCAAGACACAGCAAAGCAGCAATATAAGCAGCAGCAAAATATATACCTAAAAGAATTTGTGGACCCCAGACACCCCAGAAGGTATAGCCAAATATAGATTGTACAAAAATAGCATGGCAGGTAGGAAGGCATGGAAGGTGGAAGGTGGATGGGAGAAGGATGGGGGGAAGGATGGAAGATGGAAGGCAGGAACCTTCCAGGGTGACCTTCACACCCAACCTAATAGGCATGAAAAAGAGGGAAATTCATGTGCCTATTAGGTATACTATTCCATGTGACTTAAGTGACTCGGCCATCCAAGAAGCTGGCGGAAAAGTTCCTCGGCCCATTCAAAATCATCGCACAACCCGGCACCCATTCCTTCACGCTTCGCCTCCCTAACAACTTCCGCACCGTCCACCCTGTCTTCCACGTCTCAATGTTAGAGCCTCACTACGAGTCCAATATTCCAGATCGCGTCGCTTCTCCTCCCCCTCCGGTGGAGATCGATGGCAAACTGGAGTTCGAGGTCGCTGAGATCCTCGACTCGAAGCTTGACAGACGCTGAAGATGTAAGCTGCTTTACTTTGTGAAGTGGCTCAGCTACGAAGGTACGGATCAGGAAACGGAATGGCTCCCCGCCGATGAACTCGACCATGCCCCAGAAGTCGTCGCCGACTTTCACGCAAAGAACCCTGGCAAACCCGGACCACTCGGCACCCTTTAGACCTTTCCCCGTATCCGCCTCACACATTCTTGAACAACATTTTTTTCAGTATACATATAACAAATCTTTTTTTAACAAAAACCGCTGGGCCGAGCGGATAGGAGGCGCACAAAGCTGGGCCCGTTTCGACTCCCCTCCTCACTCCTTCGCTCCTTCAGCCTCGGCCTCTTCCATATCCTCGTCTTCATCCGCACCCTTTCCACTTTCGATCTTCTTCATCTCGGCCTTTTCCTTCCTCATCTTCACGATCATCTCCCTTTCCTCCTCGCTCAACCTGGTCAATCTGGCCGAAGACCCTTCCAGCCTGTCCACCACTCACTCGAACACATCCACCAGGCGGACGGCCCATTCGGGTCCATCCGCGTCGATCCGCTCCATCACGTCGGTCCTGCGGTCGTACGCCTCGGTGAAGGCCTGGAGGCCCCGATCCGAAAGGCCCGAGGCGATGCTGCTCGACGGGCTCATTCCCCGACGCCTGGCGCTCTCTCGAACCGCCTGATACTCCTGTAAGTTGGTCAGGCGGGGAAGGAACACCCCCAGAAAGCCGGATGTCCTCACCGATGGACCGGCCACTTTTGCCTCCGTCTTCCTCTTCTTCCTCGGCGGTTCTGATGCTTCAAACCCCTTGCTCGAGGCGCACTTCACCTTGCGGTTCCTGCATGGGCCGCATACGTGGGTGTCTTTGACCACCTCGCAAACCTCCTGCCTCTTCGTGCACTCGAGGCACGCCAGACGATAGATGTGGAACGTCGCGGTGCCCCCGCTGGGGCCCTCCCTGGTGACCTCGTCTTTGGCGACCTCCTCCGTCTGCTTGGCTTTCCCTTTCTTCGTTTTCGGCTTCGGTTTCGGTTTCCTCCTCTTGTCCGTCCCCAGCTCCTGGATCTCATCCGACTCGTTGCCCGCGCCTTGCGCCTCTGCGATCTGCTTCGCCAACTCTTTGGCGGCCTTAGCCGCCGCCTCCGCCTCTGCCTCGGCCCTTGCCTTCTCCTCGGCTTCGGCCCTCTCCAGTGCTTCCATCTCTTCCTGGTGCTTCCGAATTTCTTTCTCCAACGCCTCCTTCTGCTCCGCAAGCGTCAATTTGCGTTGGGACCCGCTGGCCGCTTTGTTGGGGGTGGAAGAGGAGGTGCTCATGGTGGTAAGAGGTTAAGGGTGAAGGGCAAGAAAAATTTTCATCAAGCTTCGATCGATGATCAGCACGGGAACCACCTTCCCGTTTTGGAACGGACCACAAATCCTACAAGGTCTTGGGGGCTCGACCTTAACAGGGAGGTACTGTCACATCCTGCGACCTCGGCGCCTCTTGGCGGACCCAATACGCCGACCGGAACGTTCATCCACCTTGGCCGAGGTCCCTAGACCTCGCCTGCTCAGTTCGGCTATCGCTCATCTCGCAAACCTCAGCACATTCCAATTCTTACTCGCCTCGTCTCGGTTCCCGTTCACATGCTTTCCTATGGACTCCCGTCTCCGTACATCTATGTTCCCGTCGCTTCCTGCAGACACCCGGCGGATGGCCTTCGGCTATGCCTCGGCAGTCCGGCGGCTTGCTGCATTCTATAATTATCATCTCGGACTCTAGTATATAAACTTGGTTACACTCTCCTGTATTCAGCATTCGGATAATCGAACAGATTTCCTATCATCCAACTCTTACTCTGACAACCTCGCTTTACCTCTATCGTATTCGGTCACATCTACAAGGGACTCGTTGTGTCGTGTCGGACCAGCGCACGCACGCTGAGCCTGCGTCCCCTTTGCACACTGGTCTACCGGATAGCTCGGCCGCCGAACCTCGGCGGGCTCCGGTCACGGTATCTTACAGGTTGTGAGAGAGGAATTGCATCGACAGGCACAGGTGAAGAACGTCAAGCTGACGAGTGAACTGTTGTACCTCCGCGAACAAAACCCGAGTATCGAGGTTCTACGTGAAGAGAAGTGCATGACCGCGGGTGGGGTGAACCGTTTTGAAAGAAGGGGCGATAGTGATAGGACGATTTCTAGAGACGTTCAAGTCTGAACCTCCTGCCCAGGTGCGCAAGTCAGAGTTTGAGGACCTCGGCATCTGCGGGGTGCCTGTTCTCGATACGGGAAACAAAGTCCACACCACCTTTCACTGCGTGAGGGTTACACAGCACATCAGGTACGATGTATCTTGTTTTTTTAGTGGCTATAGCTTTATAATATGTATTTTTTAGGAACCTACTGCGGTAGAGATAGCCAACACTGGCATGATGACAGGACTCTGACTTGAACAGGACTCTGTTGACCAACATTGTAGACCGAATCTCAACAACACAGCGTGCGATGACATCCACTACAGGCACGGGCCAATCCTGACCTGGTCCAAATATACCCCCAAATTGATTCCAAAAAATAAAATATTGATTTCCGTTTTGACTGCATCATAAGTGTTTCCCAAAAGTCATGTTTGGGTGGCAATCCTGGGGCGGTCACAATTGATTGCCGGGATGATGTGTTTTGTCCAGCCACAAAATCTAAATATGGGCAATGTGTTTGGGCACAGTCGGCATTGATCCCACAACAAAGACTTTTGGGATCAATCCTGGCGCGGTCACCACGTAGAATCCTGGCGCGGTCGGGATTTAGACAATGGGAATGTATTGTGATCCGGACGAAAAGCAACAATTGGGAATCAGTTGCGTCAGAGACAGAATGAAATCCGAGACTTTAACTGCCAGGATCAATAATGGGGATGCCACAAGGCATTCCACGAGTTGGTATCCTGACCGTGCCTGATTTGATTGGGCGCTGAGTGGGCCTGTGAGTGGGCACTCAATTCTATCTCAAGTGCAGAGTCTGGCAAGGATGCAGCAAGATCATTTTATTATACTCTGAACATCTTTTACAAGCATTCTTGCATTAATGCAATCCCAGGGGATCTCAATGTTTGAGTACAATCTGGCGCCTGTTTGGTGAAGACATCCGAAGCGGAGTTTGAATCTCACTTGATCCTCAACCACCACCCTCAATACCCTCTACGGCGCCGACACCGCTAGTTCGAGCCAAGCCAGCTCAAGAATGGGTTCTAGGAGCTGCTAGTCAGGTAGCGCAGCTGACTAGGCAGGCACAGCAGGCGGGCTATGCTCAGTAGGCAGGACCAGCAGGCACAGCAGGCAGGCACGGCAGGCATGGCAGGTAGGCTGCAGGGATCGTAGAGACATTGGATATCATAGCCCGGCAAGTATGTTCTGCTCTTGGCACGCTCCTGCCTGCAGCCCATCCCCCTCACCCTGATCCATGTAGACGCCATGATAAGTAATATTTCCGATGAACCGTCAAAACCACAGATTGATATCGCAAGGCCTTCCTCCTCGCCTCAGCGACAAAACACATCTTGGTCTGCGTCAGGGTTCTTGCTTTACCAAGCTGACAGCAAGTGTTCGACCATACATCCATTTCATATTCAAATCCTTCAATACTTTCAGTATTGGTTTCTTGGGTAGTTTGGTGGCTGCATACAAAGTCGTCACCTTTATCGATGCACGAACTGTGAAGATACTAAAGCATGAGGTCAGTGACCAGGAGATGACAAAGCAAGAGCCTAGCTTACCGTGTCCTACCCAGCAACGCCGATGCCCTCATCATAGTTTGCCTGCAATCGATACTATGCTTGTCATCGTCATAGTGAGCCATAAGCAATGCTTTCCCGACTTACCTGCCTGATCATTCATTCCTAGAACCGCTGATGGGACATTCATTTCGCGGTCGGTGGAACCAGATGAGACGTTGCGTATGGCTTCAGAGCCACCTATAGCCCTCCCAGACCTCGTCATCAGCTTGGAAGACTTGAAATAGAGTCAGACTTACCACCGATTGGCGCTTTCCCTCTACATTCTCGCCGTATGTCATGTGCCCTCCAAAGATTGTGTGTAGGGCCGGTGCATCCGATAAGTGTGTATTTCCAGGTAGAGTTGGCTCAAGGCTGCTGAGAACTGTGATAGTACGGTGTTGGCCTTGACCCTGCACACAGGGGGATCTGTTGGCCGTCGAGTTCAAACCTATGTGTTACGGTTCAAGTACGCGAGCTCATAAGAGTTGACACGAGGGCCGTAGTTCCGTGTCGGAGTTCGGAGATCAAGCGGATATCACAACTAACTAGGATGCTTGAAGCAGACTAGAGAGTTGGAGCGAAGTTCGAGGAGAGAAGGAGTAGGCAAATCAGGTAGATTCAACGAGAACTAGCTAAGGAACAGTAAAGAGTAGCTAGAGGTTTATATAGGTATAGTCGTCGAGTATAAATAAAGGTATGAGTTGGTATGAGTCGATATGAGTCGGTACAAGTCAGTATGAGTCGATAAGAAAGAAGCAGTCCGCAGTGCGCAGCACATCCAGTGACCGTAGAGAAGAGATAGATATGTAAAGAAGTGTTGGTAACTATGAAAGTGAGAGATGGTAGAGTAGAAGGGTGTTACCAACAAAAGAAGGGGATGAGAAGCGATAAGGGGATCAAAGGAGTATAGCAAGGTTACATGAGAGTCTGAATGGATGAGATATCAAAGGCGAAGGACGGTAAAGAGAAATGTGGCGAGCTAGGGTGATGGAAAAGATAGGGGTACGCTAGACGGTCATAACATTACCCCCCTTGTAAGCTTGATTGTCCCAATCAAGCCCTAGAGACGGCACGGCGAGGAAGAGGAGCAGTCCTCCTGGCCCGCTGAGAGACGAACCGGTTGGACTCGGCTTGTTGGGTGCTGACGATGATAGGCTTCTTGATTCCGGGGGTGACAGTGAATGGCTTCTTCTTGTTTCGCCTGAGGTCGCAGCGCTTGGCCTTGGGGAATCCACATTCTGCTTTCATGTGGCCTCTTCCTCCGCAGTTGAAGCAGTCAGTCAGAGGCGTTCCATAGCCATACCCCGCCTCCGTGGTGTTCAAGACCCATTCGTGAACAGATCGCCTCTTGTTGCCCATCTCCTTGTATGTTCGTTGCAGGTGCTTGATTTCGTTGTCAAGGTTGAAGTTTCCATAGTCCATCATGTAGATGATATCCACCCAGTGTCCAATGAATTCGTTCCAGGCATTTTCTCTGATGGCAAGCAGGCGTTGGATGGTGACGGAGACACGCAGAGTGGCCCACATGTGGCGGCGTATGACTGTGGTGAGGTCCTCCATTTCTTCGTCGTGTTTCTGCATTGAATCAAGTGCCCTTCTTCCTTCATGATCCATGCCCGCTCTGAGGTATCCGTAGTCGGCGTTGGTGAGGAGGAGATGGAGGATTTCTTGGGCTTCAGGCATGGTGGTTGATTCATTGTCTTCTGGCGCTTCAAGCATGGTGACGTCGTTCTCGTTGACGACTTTGGTCCAGTCTTTGCAGACATAGCCCCACCCTTGGGCGCCTGCATCAACCATCCATCCTCCATTTCTGTCGGTCGATCCCCAGCCTTGGGCGGGGTCTTTGTTTTCGGCATTAGTCCAGGCTTCATCCATGTCATTGTTTTCTTCTGAGGTCAGGGGAGCCATTTCTTCATCGGTTTCTTCGTTCATTTGTTCAGCAGTGGTAGGGAGGTTGTTAGGAGTATAGGTGAGGTTGAGGAGAAAGGCTGGCATGGCTGCTTCCAGAGCAGCGAGCTGAGCAGCGGTGATGTTCTTGATGGAGTAGGACATTTTTGAGAGTGGTATGAGAGCGAATTTGTTTCTGAGTTCGAGTGGTAGAGAGTTATTGGATTTCTGGTGTTGTTGTATCGCGTTCAGCCGTCTTTTAAGGATTCCTTGCCTTCTTCTTTCGGATTCTGGTTTTCTTGTATTGCTCCACCATCTTCTGTGCTCCATCAAGGAGGTTTTCTTCATCTTCCCATGTTTCTTCTTCTTCTGGATAGCCTTTCCATTTGACGAAGTACTTGAAGCTTCCTTTCTTGTCCTTTTGATGTCGAATGATGTGTTCCACCTCGTAGTGTTCTAATTCTGGTGGTGGTCTGGTGACATTTGATCCATGAACTTCTGTTTCAGTGTAGGGTGTCAGGAGGTTGGCATGGAAGACATCATGTAGCTTGACACGCTTCCAATGGTCTGGGATGTCAAGTCGATAGGTGACAGGTCCAAGTACTTCTGTGATCTTGAAAGGTCCTTCTCGTTTCGCTTTGATCTTCTTATTGTATCCAAGGTTCAGGTTCTTTGATTCGAGCCACACTTGTTGTCCTTTTTTGAACGGCTTGAACGTTGACTTGATTCGTTGAGATATTCGTTGTTGGGCTAGTGTATGTGCTACTAGGGCTTCATTTCTGATACGTTCCATCGTCTTCACCTTGTCTTTGGCTAAGGGATATTGCGTGTAGTCGAATGTCGCTGGGATAGCCTTTGGGCTATACCCCATGATGATTTCGAATGGAGTGTGAAGTCGATCAGAATGTCTCCTGTTGGTTATGGGTGAACTCCAGAATTGACAGATGTTGCGACCAGTCTTGTGGAAACCCAATACAGTAGATTGACAGCCATGTTTCGATCTCTTGATTGAAGCGTTCTGTGGTTCCATCACTTTGGGGATGGAAGGCTGTCGTCAGAGAGATGTCGATTTCAAGGATTCTCAGCACTTGTTTGAACAGAGAAGCTGCAAATTGCGGTCCTCGATCGGAGATAATTTTGTCTGGTAGTCCATATCTTCGAAACAGGTTGTCGATCAAGAGTTGAGCTGTCTGTTCTGCCGTGATCGTCTTGTTGCATGGAATCAAAATTACCCCCTTCAAAAGGCCGTGGTCCACCACAGATAGAATAGAGTCGAATCCATTTGATTCTGGTAGGTCAGTAAGAAAATCGATGGAGACTTGCGCAAATGGTCGGTTCGATGTAGGGGGAGGGATAGGCATCAGTGATGGCTTCGATGGGTGGCGGTTGATCTTGAACTGTTGACATTCTGCGCATCCTTTGATGTAGTCCTTGATGAAGGATTGCATCCCATGCCAATAATAGTGCTCTGATACCGCGTTGAAAGTCGCAAGTTCTCCAGGATGTCCTGCTGTGATGGCATCATGATATCGTTTGACGATGGCTCTCCGCAGTTCTATGTCTTGAGGTACGTAATTCTTGCCTTTGTAGAACAGCAGCCGGTTGTTGTCATATTCTTCGAGTGTCCAGTCTTCTAGTGGCTCTTCGTCTGGGCAAAGATCTGGTCGTCTTGAAAGTGCATCGGATTGGACCATCTTGTTGCCGGGTACATGAACAAGTTTGATGTTATATTCTGCAAGTTCTAGTTGCCATCTTGCTTGTCGAGGTTTGATCTTCTGCGGTGATCGCCAATATGTTAGGTTCAAGTGGTCGGAGTAAATTGTCGTTGTGTGGGGTGATCCTTGGATGTAATGTCTCCATTCCCACAGAGCTCTGATTATTGCCAATAGTTCTCTGTCATAGATCTCGTAGTTTCGTTCGGCAGGGGAGAATGACTTTGACAGATATGCCACTGGGTGTCTTGATCCATTGGCGTCCAGTTGAGTTAGAACCGCACCTGAAGCATATTTCGATGCATCAGCTTCGATTTGGAATGGCCTGGTGTCATCTGGCATCATTAGGACAGGTTCTTCACTGAATCGTTTCTTCAGCATTTCAAAGGCCTTGTCGCATTCTTCATTCCATTGGAATTGGTGTCCCTTCTGAAGGAGTGCATTGAGTGGTCTGGCGAGGTCGGAGTAGCTTCTGATGAACTTTCGATAGAAATTTCCGAATCCTAAGAAGGATCGTACTTGTTTCATTGTCCTAGGTGCTGGCCAGTCCAATATTCCTTTGACTTTAGTCGGGTCCATGGAGATCTTGTTATGTTCGATGATGAAACCAAGATAGGCAATCTTCTCTTGAGCAAATTCGCATTTCTCTGGTTTGACATATAGATCGTTGTCTTTGAGAATTTGTAGGACTTCTTTGATGTGGTGCTCAAGCTTTTTCTTGTCATCTGAGAAGATCAGGATATCGTCCATATAGATGACCACGTATCCTCCTTCAACTTGTTTGATGAATATGGTATCCATCATCGTTTGGAATGTTGCTGGAGAATTGGTAAGTCCAAAGAACATGACCAGAGGTTCGAATAGTCCATATTTCGTCTTGAAGGCAGCTTTCCATTCATCTCCTGGTCGAATTCGGATGTTGTTGTAGCCCTTGAGAACGTCCAACTTGGTGAAGTATTTTGCTCCTTTCAGTTTGTCCATGAGATCAGTCACGAGTGGAAGTGGATAGGTGTTTTTGACTGTCCAATCGTTGAGATAGACGTAATCTTGACATGGTCGTTTGCCACTATCCTTCTTCGCAACAAAGAAGAATCCTGATGCTTGAGGCGATTCTGATGGTCGGATGTATCCTTTGGTCAAGTTTTCCTTTACAAATGTCTTGACTTGAGCATCTTCTTCCGGTGTGAGGGGATAGACTTTCGATGATCGGGGAATGAAGCCGTCCTTCAAATCAATTTTGTGATCCCAAACTCAGTGGTCAGGAAGTCTGCTAGCCTTCTTTTCATTGAAGACTGATAGATATTCGTGGTATTCTGGTGGCACATGCTCTGTGATGTTTTCGACCTTCTTTTGTTCGTTGTATTTTTGTTCGAATGCCTGAGAGTGACTCATTGTCGATTCGATCCAGATCTCTTCGGTTTCGTCACATGTTTCTCCGATGATGTAGGATATGATCAGGTCGTCAGAGTAGTCTTCGATTTCTTCCATGAGGAGGAGAGAGTTCAAGGGCAGGGGGTTCGTTGCTGAGAAATATTCCTCTCCTTCGTCTTCCATTGTTACAGGGGGAAGGGGAGAAGATCTCCAAGTAAGGGTCTTCTTCTTCCAATCAATATCGGGGTTCTTGTACTCGAGCCATGGCAGCCCAAGTATAATCTTCTGTCTTCCTAATCCGGTGATATAGAAAGTCGTTCGTCTGGTTTGTCCATTGATAGTGAGGTCCAGTATCATTTTGTATTTGATCGTTCCAGCTTTGTTCGGTGTCCCATCTACATTGTTGACCTCTAGTTCTCTCTCTAGGAGATGCAGGGGTAGATTGTTGTCTTTGGCATATGTTGTGTCGATGAAGATGCCTCCAGCTCCGCAGTCGATCATTCCTTCATCATCGATGGTTACTGATCCATTTTGCGTTTCACCCGAAAGTTTCATAGGGATAAATATGGCTTTATTTTTCTTTTGGGCTACTAAGGCAGAATGAATAGTTAAACAGGGAGAGACTGACGTCGGTGCAGTTCTCCTGATCAAAAACCCGCTTCGGCACACTCTTTCTCAATCTCGTTGCGTTCCTCCTCATTGTAATCTGCAACCAACGCTCTGATGTGTTGGGCAACTTCGCTGGGCGTCTTCTTCACGTTGACGTTGGTGTTCTTGTATCGTTGAGAAGATCCCTGGTTTGTATTGTTCCTCTGCTTCTTGGGGCAGTTCCTGATGATGTGACCATGTTGTCCGCAGTGGTAGCACAGCCCTTGACATTTGTACTGTTCTGCTTGCTGCGTAGTGAGGGCACCAATTTCAATGGGGTTCGAGGATGATCCAGAAGGATGGTAGATTGGGCTGGTGAAGCGCCTCCTCTGGTAGTTGTTAGATCCTCCATTCTTGGAATATTTCCCCGGGTTGATGATGGACATGAGCTGCGTCGCATGACGATAGTTCTTGTCAAAGATTGCAGCTTTTGCTTGGAGTCCCTTGAGATCGGTGGGAGGATTATCCATTGTCAGGATCTTGAGGAGCAACGGTTGGTTGATAGATCGCTTGTACGTTTCCATCAGCATTGTCTTCTCTTCTTCTGGTTTGACTTTAGCTTGTCCAACAAGTAGATTGAATTCGATGTTGTGTTTCTCAATGGGGTTGGTTCGTTGCTTGAGAAGGCTGAGTCGATTGAGGGCATCTTGGACTACATCTTCTTGGGAAAAGGCTGTTTTGAACTCCACAACCCATTTCTTCCACTCGGGGACTATTACTTCGTAGGTTTCTTTGTTCATCTTGTCTTCAAGGTATTGTTCCTTCCATATTAATGCATCTCCTCCTTTGAGATAGGAGAGAGCCGCCAGGGTCTTCATTGTGTCATTGGTGAACTTCTTTGGGTGTCCTTGGAAATACAGAGCACATTCTTTGATAAATGCGTCAACTTTGGTTCTATCTCCATCGAAGGGAGTGGGGGGAGCGACTCCTTTTCCATTGTCTTGGGTGGCCTCAGGGACGCGGTCGTCTGTTGTTTCTGCTTTGGCTGGCATGTCTTTTTTGTTTTCTGTAATCGATTGTTGTTTATCTTTTGATCCTTCTTCTTGTATTTCAGGTGTGCCGGCTCGTGTAGAAGGGCAAGTGTTTCCTCTTGATTTCGGTGGTTCTTCGTATAGTCCTGCAAGTGGTGTGTTGGTGTCTTTGATATGCCTTCGGGTTCCTTGCATAAACTGATCTTCTTTGGCTAGTGATGTACTGGCTTCCTGTTGAGGCTGTCTTGGTGATTCTTCTTCATCAGATTCTTCTTTGTCATCGTCGTCTTCGTCTTCGTCGTCTGTTTCTTCTTCTTCTTCTTCAGATGATGATTTGTCTGGTGCTGGTTCTTCTGTTGTTGGTTCTTCTGGGTTCTGTGTTTCGTCGAGTAGGTCTTCTACTTCGTCCCGGTCGTCGGGATTACTGCTTTCTGAAGAAATCTTGGTTCTGGTCTTTTGTCGTCGTAGTCTGCCAGGGCGATATTGGCAGAGTAGTTGATGAAGCTAGTTCTTCTATTACGGTTCAAGTACGCGAGCTCATAAGAGTTGACGCGAGGGCCGTAGTTCTGTGTCGGAGTTCGGAGATCAAGCGGATATCGCAACTAACTAGGATGCTTGAAGCAGACTAGAGAGTTGGAGCGAAGTTCGAGGAGAGAAGGAGTAGGCAAATCAGGTAGATTCAACAAGAACTAGCTAAGGAACAGTAAAGAGTAGCTAGAGGTTTATATAGGTATAGTCGTCGAGTATAAATAAAGGTATGAGTTGGTATGAGTTGGTATGAGTCGATATGAGTCGGTACAAGCACTAGTATCCACCAGCAATAGTCATACTATTTGCTGTAACTACCACAGATGGGAAGTCATGTTTGCTGAGCATATTTATGAATACTGGACCATGAATATCATTGAATATTGCTATGGGAGTGAATGATGCCAGATGACACCAGGCCATTCCAAATCGAAGCTGATGCATCGAAATATGCTTCAGGTGCGGTTCTAACTCAACTGGACGCCAATGGATCAAGACACCCAGTGGCATATCTGTCAAAGTCATTCTCCCCTGCCGAACGAAACTACGAGATCTATGACAGAGAACTATTGGCAATAATCAGAGCTCTGTGGGAATGGAGACATTACATCCAAGGATCACCCCACACAACGACAATTTACTCCGACCACTTGAACCTAACATATTGGCGATCACCGCAGAAGATCAAACCTCGACAAGCAAGATGGCAACTAGAACTTGCAGAATATAACATCAAACTTGTTCATGTACCCGGCAACAAGATGGTCCAATCCGATGCACTTTCAAGACGACCAGATCTTTGCCCAGACGAAGAGCCACTAGAAGACTGGACACTCGAAGAATATGACAACAACCGGCTGCTGTTCTACAAAGGCAAGAATTACGTACCTCAAGACATAGAACTGCGGAGAGCCATCGTCAAACGATATCATGATGCCATCACAGCAGGACATCCTGGAGAACTTGCGACTTTCAACGCGGTATCAGAGCACTATTATTGGCATGGGATGCAATCCTTCATCAAGGACTACATCAAAGGATGCGCAGAATGTCAACAGTTCAAGATCAACCGCCACCCATCGAAGCCATCACTGATGCCTATCCCTCCCCCTACATCGAACCGACCATTTGCGCAAGTCTCCATCGATTTTCTTACTGACCTACCAGAATCAAATGGATTCGACTCTATTCTATCTGTGGTGGACCACGGCCTTTTGAAGGGGGTAATTTTGATTCCATGCAACAAGACGATCACGGCAGAACAGACAGCTCAACTCTTGATCGACAACCTGTTTCGAAGATATGGACTACCAGACAAAATTATCTCCGATCGAGGACCGCAATTTGCAGCTTCTCTGTTCAAACAAGTGCTGAGAATCCTTGAAATCGACATCTCTCTGACGACAGCCTTCCATCCCCAAAGTGATGGAACCACAGAACGCTTCAATCAAGAGATCGAAACATGGCTGTCAATCTACTGTATTGGGTTTCCACAAGACTGGTCGCAACATCTGTCAATTCTGGAGTTCACCCATAACCAACAGGAGACATTCTGATCGACTTCACACTCCATTCGAAATCATCATGGGGTATAGCCCAAAGGCTATCCCAGCGACATTCGACTACACGCAATATCCCTTAGCCAAAGACAAGGTGAAGACGATGGAACGTATCAGAAATGAAGCCCTAGTAGCACATACACTAGCCCAACAACGAATATCTCAACGAATCAAGTCAACGTTCAAGCCGTTCAAAAAAGGACAACAAGTGTGGCTCGAATCAAAGAACCTGAACCTTGGATACAATAAGAAGATCAAAGCGAAACGAGAAGGACCTTTCAAGATCACAGAAGTACTTGGACCTGTCACCTATCGACTTGACATCCCAGACCATTGGAAGCGTGTCAAGCTACATGATGTCTTCCATGCCAACCTCCTGACACCCTACACTGAAACAGAAGTTCATGGATCAAATGTCACCAGACCACCACCAGAATTAGAACACTACGAGGTGGAACACATCATTCGACATCAAAAGGACAAGAAAGGAAGCTTCAAGTACTTCGTCAAATGGAAAGGCTATCCAGAAGAAGAAGAAACATGGGAAGATGAAGAAAACCTCCTTGATGGAGCACAGAAGATGGTGGAGCAATACAAGAAAACCAGAATCCGAAAGAAGAAGGCAAGGAATCCTTAAAAGACGGCTGAACGCGATACAACAACACCAGAAATCCAATAACTCTCTACCACTCGAACTCAGAAACAAATTCGCTCTCATACCACTCTCAAAAATGTCCTACTCCATCAAGAACATCACCGCTGCTCAGCTCGCTGCTCTGGAAGCAGCCATGCCAGCCTTTCTCCTCAACCTCACCTATACTCCTAACAACCTCCCTACCACTGCTGAACAAATGAACGAAGAAACCGATGAAGAAATGGCTCCCCTGACCTCAGAAGAAAACAATGACATGGATGAAGCCTGGACTAATGCCGAAAACAAAGACCCCGCCCAAGGCTGGGGATCGACCGACAGAAATGGAGGATGGATGGTTGATGCAGGCGCCCAAGGGTGGGGCTATGTCTGCAAAGACTGGACCAAAGTCGTCAACGAGAACGACGTCACCATGCTTGAAGCGCCAGAAGACAATGAATCAACCACCATGCCTGAAGCCCAAGAAATCCTCCATCTCCTCCTCACCAACGCCGACTACGGATACCTCAGAGCGGGCATGGATCATGAAGGAAGAAGGGCACTTGATTCAATGCAGAAACACGACGAAGAAATGGAGGACCTCACCACAGTCATACGCCGCCACATGTGGGCCACTCTGCGTGTCTCCGTCACCATCCAACGCCTGCTTGCCATCAGAGAAAATGCCTGGAACGAATTCATTGGACACTGGGTGGATATCATCTACATGATGGACTATGGAAACTTCAACCTTGACAACGAAATCAAGCACCTGCAACGAACATACAAGGAGATGGGCAACAAGAGGCGATCTGTTCACGAATGGGTCTTGAACACCACGGAGGCGGGGTATGGCTATGGAACGCCTCTGACTGACTGCTTCAACTGCGGAGGAAGAGGCCACATGAAAGCAGAATGTGGATTCCCCAAGGCCAAGCGCTGCGACCTCAGGCGAAACAAGAAGAAGCCATTCACTGTCACCCCCGGAATCAAGAAGCCTATCATCGTCAGCACCCAACAAGCCGAGTCCAACCGGTTCGTCTCTCAGCGGGCCAGGAGGACTGCTCCTCTTCCTCGCCGTGCCGTCTCTAGGGCTTGATTGGGACAATCAAGCTTACAAGGGGGGTAATGTTATGACCGTCTAGCGTACCCCTATCTTTTCCATCACCCTAGCTCGCCACATTTCTCTTTACCGTCCTTCGCCTTTGATATCTCATCCATTCAGACTCTCATGTAACCTTGCTATACTCCTTTGATCCCCTTATCGCTTCTCATCCCCTTCTTTTGTTGGTAACACCCTTCTACTCTACCATCTCTCACTTTCATAGTTACCAACACTTCTTTACATATCTATCTCTTCTCTACGGTCACTGGATGTGCTGCGCACTGCGGACTGCTTCTTTCTTATCGACTCATACTGACTTGTACCGACTCATATCGACTCATACCAACTCATACCTTTATTTATACTCGACGACTATACCTATATAAACCTCTAGCTACTCTTTACTGTTCCTTAGCTAGTTCTCGTTGAATCTACCTGATTTGCCTACTCCTTCTCTCCTCGAACTTCGCTCCAACTCTCTAGTCTGCTTCAAGCATCCTAGTTAGTTGTGATATCCGCTTGATCTCCGAACTCCGACACGGAACTACGGCCCTCGTGTCAACTCTTATGAGCTCGCGTACTTGAACCGTAACACATAGGTTTGAACTCGACGGCCAACAGATCCCCCTGTGTGCAGGGTCAAGGCCAACACCGTACTATCACAGTTCTCAGCAGCCTTGAGCCAACTCTACCTGGAAATACACACTTATCGGATGCACCGGCCCTACACACAATCTTTGGAGGGCACATGACATACGGCGAGAATGTAGAGGGAAAGCGCCAATCGGTGGTAAGTCTGACTCTATTTCAAGTCTTCCAAGCTGATGACGAGGTCTGGGAGGGCTATAGGTGGCTCTGAAGCCATACGCAACGTCTCATCTGGTTCCACCGACCGCGAAATGAATGTCCCATCAGCGGTTCTAGGAATGAATGATCAGGCAGGTAAGTCGGGAAAGCATTGCTTATGGCTCACTATGACGATGACAAGCATAGTATCGATTGCAGGCAAACTATGATGAGGGCATCGGCGTTGCTGGGTAGGACACGGTAAGCTAGGCTCTTGCTTTGTCATCTCCTGGTCACTGACCTCGTGCTTTAGTATCTTCACAGTTCGTGCATCGATAAAGGTGACGACTTTGTATGCAGCCACCAAACTACCCAAGAAACCAATACTGAAAGTATTGAAGGATTTGAATATGAAATGGATGTATGGTCGAACACTTGCTGTCAGCTTGGTAAAGCAAGAACCCTGACGCAGACCAAGATGTGTTTTGTCGCTGAGGCGAGGAGGAAGGCCTTGCGATATCAATCTGTGGTTTTGACGGTTCATCGGAAATATTACTTATCATGGCGTCTACATGGATCAGGGTGAGGGGGATGGGCTGCGGGCAGGAGCGTGCCAAGAGCAGAACATACTTGCCGGGCTATGATATCCAATGTCTCTACGATCCCTGCAGCCTACCTGCCATGCCTGCCGTGCCTGCCTGCTGTGCCTGCTGGTCCTGCCTACTGAGCATAGCCCGCCTGCTGTGCCTGCCTAGTCAGCTGCGCTACCTGACTAGCAGCTCCTAGAACCCATTCTTGAGCTGGCTTGGCTCGAACTAGCGGTGTCGGCGCCGTAGAGGGTATTGAGGGTGGTGGTTGAGGATCAAGTGAGATTCAAACTCCGCTTCGGATGTCTTCACCAAACAGGCGCCAGATTGTACTCAAACATTGAGATCCCCTGGGATTGCATTAATGCAAGAATGCTTGTAAAAGATGTTCAGAGTATAATAAAATGATCTTGCTGCATCCTTGCCAGACTCTGCACTTGAGATAGAATTGAGTGCCCACTCACAGGCCCACTCAGCGCCCAATCAAATCAGGCACGGTCAGGATACCAACTCGTGGAATGCCTTGTGGCATCCCCATTATTGATCCTGGCAGTTAAAGTCTCGGATTTCATTCTGTCTCTGACGCAACTGATTCCCAATTGTTGCTTTTCGTCCGGATCACAATACATTCCCATTGTCTAAATCCCGACCGCGCCAGGATTCTACGTGGTGACCGCGCCAGGATTGATCCCAAAAGTCTTTGTTGTGGGATCAATGCCGACTGTGCCCAAACACATTGCCCATATTTAGATTTTGTGGCTGGGCAAAACACATCATCCCGGCAATCAATTGTGACCGCCCCAGGATTGCCACCCAAACATGACTTTTGGGAAACACTTATGATGCAGTCAAAACGGAAATCAATATTTTATTTTTTGGAATCAATTTGGGGGTACATTTGGACCAGGTCAGGATTGACCCGTGCCCGTAGTGATCCAGTAAGGATCAAACCCTGAAAGAAAACCCCCAAACTAGGTGCTAACACTTGGGAGATACCTCCTCGAGTGGATGGTATGGTCCCATGAAAATGATGCCGACTCTCGCAGGATGCGAAGAGGAGCAGAGAAACGGATCGTGGCTACTCACGTGCAGATCGGACTGACAATGGGGAGAAGAGTGGCCATTCTTTCAGGGCAGAGAGGCTTTGGTGATGTCTCGACCGTTTATGTCTAGGCTGGTGCACTGAAATCCAGGCTCTCTCATCAATATGCCAGATCAGGGCAGTCAAGACCTAAACCCGTTGAGCCGATTCTTTATGTTCACCTCGACAGTTTATGATCATGACAGTAAAAATTTGGACCGGTTTGGTATTCCGGCTTACCTATACCCTCCTTCCTCCTCAATTGTCGATGTATCAGTGCCCACGTTCTTTGGGCGCTTATTCGCAGTCGGCTGAAGACCCTGGGAATTTACTTCCGCTCCCAGAATCAGATGGAACCAATATGCCAGCCAGCTTCTGTCTTTCGCCCTGTCATCCTGTTCCCGCAACTGAACTCATCCAGAGATCCTAGGACTGCAACAATTGGCTCTACTTGGGAACCCTTGCTTGCACCCCAGTCTCAATACTCAGAGCATCCTGCTGAGCTTATGGAATCATGAACCGCAACGGCGATTGCAGCAACTTCTAGACCTCATTGGCGAAGCTACACTTTGACCCAAAATCCTCGCGTTCAACCACTACCAAACGCGACTCTTTGGCTGCGGAATTAGAAACTGGTGAGTTTGCTGCATTCAGACACGGTTTTGTGGCTTCTGGAGGTGTCGCGAGGCTGGCTACCAGAACCGACATCCATCTGGGGGTGGGTTCCAGGTTGGCTCTGCTATTCGCCTCGAGAACTCTTGCCAAAACTCTCCCCTATCCTTCTTTGTTCACTCCACGAAGCCAAAGCTATGACCGAACCATTGGAGCAACCAACACTAACTACCTCCCACAGACCCCCAACTCTCCGCCGCCAAACACCTGCAACAAATCCAAGCCCTCAACTCGTCCCTCTCCCATGCAGGCCTTGAACGTCAACTCCTCGAAGCCCAAAGAACAACCTCAGACTTCAAAACCAAACAGCGCGACAAGGGACCCTTGATCGAACGGCTGGAACGGGATCGATCGTACTTTGCTGACTGCGAAAAGGAGGAGCGTGAAGAGAAGGAACGGGATCAGGCCAAGGTATGTCTCCCTTCTCCTTCCCACATGTGCCGAGGCTAATAAGGTCTACAGATAACAACATCTGCACGCTCAAGACACGGATGACAGCAATGACACACCACCCTCAGCACCCATATTGGTTACCCAAACCCTCACAGACCTACATCTGACACGCGCCCACCTCCTCGAAGAACATGGCGCAACCTCCGTCTCCGTGCACCAATGTACTGCCGAACCAGCGTCCCTCGAGTCTCAAAATGCACAGTCCTTCAAACTTGTTCAACCCCTCAAAGCCGAAGTTCGAGAAGCCAAGGAAGATGCTACGCGAATAGATTTGAGGTTGATGTTGGTGGAGAGGGATGTGGGGTACCTCCAGGCGCCTTTGGAGAGCCTCAAAGCCGAAGAACTGTATGGCGACAACGCGATATCTACGGTGGACCAGGTCAAAGTGGGCCGGATGGAGGAGCTGGAAGCGCTGCTTGCAGAATATGAGAACATGAATGGCCAACTTGCCAATGATCTAGAAGCATTGGAGGGCCCGACGGTCTCGACAGACGAGTTCGAGAATGTTAAAAAGGAGAACAAGGCCCGTCAGAGTACGTTCTACCCCACTGCTCAAAGTAACATGATGCTGATTGAATGTGTGCACAGCTATTTCAGAACATGGACAAGAAATTGCTTCCCAAGCTACCAAGATCGACAAGCTCGAACAGGCTTTGTTCTATCTGAGCAGCAAGATCGCAGGAGGCTGACACGTCCCACCGAAAGCCAGTGTCTTGTATATGGCAGAGAGCCTAGACCAGGCATGGGTCGATCTTCGACAGGCTACTGTGACAATGGATGGAATCAAAAGGAGAATGAGGCGGTTATCAAGAGGCTCAAGGAACTCAAGGAGAGCTGGGTTTCATCAAATACCGCAAGCCGAACATGGAGACAAGCAGGAGCTGCTAAGTACGTGAAGTAGACCGCCTTTGCCGTTTTTCCTGCTGACTTGGCCTCACTTTAGCAGGCTTTGGCTATTGGTGCTGAGACCGAACGCAATCCCTTCGCTCTCGTCGTCGCTATTGTCAACCCTTTGCTTGACAATGCCAGGTCGATGCTGGCACCTATGAAAATATACACGGCTAGAGGAGCACTCATGCAGCCCTTCACTATATCAGGAAGAGCCAAAGGACAACTCAGAGCTTGCTACGGCACGTCAGTATGGCTCGGAACCTCTAGACTATCGAGTCTGAGGTCGAAGGGCGGTGGTTTGAGGTCAAGTGAGCGCGAGGTGTCCTTTGGAGCACGCAGGAAGTACGCTCGGTTTCTCTCTTCTTGACTTTGCTTGGCTGACAATACCTTGTAGGGATCCGTGCGCTCACCGTTGATTGGTCCACCTGCCCAAATACGGGCTGACTGGTGGGCCCCAGTGCACAAAGCCTTTGCTGAAGCAATATGGCACTCCCTCTGCCCTTCTTGCTACACGGCACTTGTGTCATTCCTTGCTGCATCGACTAGGCCAATCAGGCAGACTGATGCCTGCACGCCTGTGGTGACAGGGCACCCGACAATGTAAGTCCCTGACCCCTTGATCTGCTGCACTAGTGTGTTTTGCACGGCGAAGCACCTACCATGCCACCACTGGTGGTTCAAATTTCAGACTGGACCTTTGGGAATCGAGCATACCAACAATCCCTTGCTTGTTCACTGATGATCCAAGACACGAGGTGAACCATGATAGGCCCTGGTATGCACTCCCAGCTAGCGACTGGCGCTCTAGAACACCGGAGGATGTGCAACTCGTGCCTTCAAGTCTCCTTGCGCACACGGAGTCGGCGCCGCAAGTTTGGATGGGATCCGCCAGGTAGGTCAGTTTCGGTTTTGCCTTGCCTTGCCTTCTGGCTCATAAGATTGCTCAAAGACTTCGCTCCAACTAGCCGGTGTTGCCCCTCCAACACACGCCGAGCATCGACCAACATCTATCTCCGCTATCAACAATGCAAGTGCCGGAACCACAATGTGGTTATGCTCCTGGCACTCCACGGCCCTTGATGATGTTGTACCGCTGGAAGAACTGTGTCGACTTGTACGTTCCGAGCCCGGAGGAGGTCAATGTGAGCTGGGTTGGGACCAGGCTCCTAAAACCAGCCACTCGTCTTGCTTCGAGAGTACGATGAGTGCAGTGGTCGGTGAAGGAATGATGTGATGTGATTTGAGGGAGGGACAAACAAAGACAATCAGAACGGGGGATGAGGCTCTCGCAAGAGAGCGGCTGGCGAGATTTGTAAATCCGTGCGCCTCGGAAAAGTCGTAAACCCAACACTAAGGTCAGAAACACCCCTATTCTGTAAAGGAGGCTCAACAAATGGGCACCATATCTCCCACTGCAACAATACGTGCGGTACATTATGCTACATATACATGCCCACTATGTATATGGTATACCTTTCAGACCGTTTTTCCAGCAATATGTGCAATTTATACCCGTCTCCAATGATTGCCAAGCATGTTGTGCATGCCTTGTCAAGTACCGGTTTAAAGCACTCAAGGGGTACCAGAGCGTCTATAGATCGCCGCTTGAGGTACTTAATACTGTACTGCACCGTATCTAGCTGCTATTTGCACTATTTACCAGAGTCTGACAGCTGCAAAGTCACAATAAATGGTCTTGAAAGGGAGGCTAGTTCTAGCTCACTGAAACTGATATTCATGTGGATATTAGTGTGGAATACTATAGGCGACCTCTACGTAGCGTATACTTGTCTATATACTCTCATAACCGAGCGTCGTCGTGCCTTACGTTGACCTCCTCTCGAGCAATCAGTTACAGAATAGGGGCGTTTCTGACCTTAGTGTTGGGTTTACGACTTTTCCGAGGCGCACGGATTTACAAGTCTCGCCAGCCGCTCTCTCACGAGAGCCTCATCCCCCGTTCTGATTGTCTTTGTTTGTCCCTCCCTCAAATCACATCACGTCATTCCTTCACCGACCACCGCACTCATCGTACTCTCGAAGCGAGACGAGTGGCTGGTTTTAGGAGCCTGGGTTGGGACCGTCCGACCTGTGATCTGTCAATGAGCTCGACATAAATCCATCATGACCTTTACGTCCCGGCGCCCGCCGTATCAACTGGGCTTACAGCGGACGCGTCAAGTGCTCTGCTCGAGTTAAGGAAGATGGGCACACATCTTACCAGTGGTCAGTTCATTGCATGTTGACTCTTGGCTCGATACAGGGATACAGCTACTTTACCGAGGACTTTGCTGACGATCTGCTTCAAACGGAACGTCTGGAGCCCTAGTCGATACCTGAACGTTAGGGCGCGAAGACGAAGGAGACAAGGCTTGGCTCGTCAAACGTTGCGTTGCGGTAATTGTCATTATTTTTCTTGGATGAGATTTCGTTGGATACGCGAATAAACTGGTTGATTGCCACGAAAACATCGATGACCAAGGGGAGAGATCCGTAAAAATAACAGCTGTCATCCTGCGTGCCGTATTCCTTCGTTCAGATGCTTCCACATCGCACTTGTAGCCGTGAGCGGGGGTTCCTAGTAAATTTTATGAGCCACTCGAGTCTAAGCATGTAGGAGCTCAAAAGGTGGATAACTCTTCCGCTTGATTTATGCTTAGCTCAGAGAAAATGATATGCACACTCCTCGGGACACTACCAATTGACAGTAGGGCCACGAGTTGCTAGCATCTTGGAACATTTTGGTCTTTCGGGCTTGGGCGCTTCTTCTACCACTGCTCTTCGGCGCTTAATGTAAATGCCAGTCACGAGACCCTGGGAGTCTCTACAGCGCTGCCTGCAGCCTGCAGGCCCAGCCTCGTTGTTAGTAGTCTGTCCTACTCCCTCAGATCCGGACCCTCCACTGGACCCTCCATGGCTTGTAATCCTATACGAAAGGGTAGCGTCTCTCGAGACCAGGACTCAACGACAACCAGGGGAGGACAATGGGAAGTTGAGCTCGCTGGGCCGCCTTCGGAGTGCTCACCAACTGCCTCAGGATCCGCTCTGATATCTGGCGTCGAGAGCGCTCAGATTCACGGTGGTACATTCCATCTGGCTGGGCGCGACGTTGTTCATCACCATACCTACAACTATGGCCCTCAGATGGCTTCAGTTGACGTCTTGAAGATCCTAAACTCATTATCCCTCCCCAATTCTCGAGATATCCAGCTGGACACCCTTGCCAAAGCCACTGATGGGACCTGCATCTGGCTCACAAAAGGGGAGATGTTCGTCTTCTGGATTAAACATGGGAAGATATTGTGGGGTATTGGTATCCGTGAGTTGCAGTATGCCTTCTCTCGAAAGAATTTCATCCTAATGTCGATTCAGCCGGAGCCGGAAAGACTGTCCTTGCGTAAGTAAAAGTCTAATCGATGCTCATATTTACGCTGATATTCGGCAGATCTATTGTTATCCACTACTTGGAGGGGCTAGAGAACAAATCGGGAGGCATCATCTGCGTTGCCTACGTCTACCTTCGCTACAGCGAACCCTTCGCCGTCAGGGACATCCTAGAGTCACTGGTCAAGCAGATCGTTGAGCGTCATGTCGACCTGATTCCCCTAATCGAAGCCCTCTATGCAAGGCTCAAGAAAGAGAGGACGAAGCCCAGTCAACAGGACCTGGTGGAAGTGCTGGAGGGATTCGTTCGCCATGGAAAGACGTTGTTCTTCGTGTTGGACGCATTGGACGAGATGCGGGCCGAGGATCGGCCCATCTTGCTCAGGTTTCTCGCATCGTTGGACGCAAAACTCTTTATCACCTCCCGACCCCTGGAACCCCTCCAGAAGCAATTCCATTATGCTCGAGTGTTCAGCATTGCCGCCAGCCCATCCGATCTCAACTTACATATCAAGAACTTCCTCCGGCGTAGTCCAGAGGTCGTGGCGTTGATTGAGGGTACCGATCTCGAAGAGCAAATTGCAGAGACAATTCACCGAAAGTCGGGTGGGATGTGAGGTATCGTCATGTCTTCTTCTGCTCTCTTTTAACAGTCCCCTACAGGTTTCTCCATGCGACACTTCAACTAGAAACGCTCCGCAGCTGCGTTAGCGCTCTCAATGTGGAAGAGACCTTGCAAGCATTCCCCACCGGTATTGAGGCAATCTACGCAAAGACCTGGGAGCGGATTCTCGCGCAAGGACCCGAGCAATCGAACCTCGCCACACTCGTGCTTCTCTGGGTCACCCATGCCGACGGTGAAATGACCATCGACACGCTCCAACGTGCTGTTGCTACCTGCCCGGAAACGCATGCCTTTGAGCCGAAGCGCATGGTACCAGAGGCTCTCCTCCTATCAGTCTGCTGTGGTTTGGTCTCAGTGGATGAAAAGACAAAGCTAGCTCGTTTAATTCGTGAGTTCCACTGTCACTTTAGACTCGGCCCAGGCTCCTCGTCGCACTCAGGATAGTCAGTGGTTAATGCATACTGCGAGGAATGGAGGGTTTCAAGCCTACTGTCACTTCATTGTCACTGATTGTTTGTCCTCATTCGGTTGTCATCTAGATTATACTGCTCGGGACACCATTCTATCTCAGATCCTGGGTCTATATCCAGTTCCCCATGCTCTTCTTGGGCAAGTCTGTATTGCCCATGTCACCCAGTCTGGTCTTCAACATTTTGGGAAGGAAGCCAAAGAATTGCACTCCTCCGACATCCTCAATGCTCTTAATCATCATGATGTCAGTACGGAACTCGGCAAATTGCTCCCATGCCACGGTCTCAAGGAGCTCCTTCATAACGATACCCTCCTGGCTTATGCTTATCGGTCATGGGTCTACCATACTCGTCAATGTGGTCGTTATACCCCCATCACAGCAGCAGCAGCAGATTTGGTATTGAATTGCACAAGCTATCCTCTGAACGAGGGATCGAATGGGTTTGGTGGCCCCTTCAATGTCGCTGCATTCTATGGGCTTGAAGACCTAATCCCCCTAGCAGCGGGGCTGCATTCTCCCAACTCTTGCGGAAGACTCTGCCAGCCGCCGTTGTTAGTGGCAGCCCAACGTGGCCACATTGGTTGTGTCAAAGCTCTGCTCTCGCTGCCAGGCATCAACGTAAACCCCCACGGCCATGGTGGATCGAATGCAGCTTCAACTGCTGAGCCTTTTGTGCAACTGCTCGCTTTGTTCTCCAATACGACAGAGCTCGTAGGGAAGGAGACGGAAGATCGATTCGGTTGGACGCCCCTCATGCATGCTGTGGCCGAAGGACATACTGAAATTGTCAAAGAGCTTCTCAGCGCTCAGGGAATTGATGTCAATCGGGCATCTTTTGGCACGAAGGAAACGGCCCTCACAGTGGCGGCATCTAGAGGCCAAATCAATATCGTGAAGCAACTCCTCGACGTTCCTAGGATCAACGTCAATGCTGTATCCAAAAGTGGGAAGACGGCGCTTTCATGCGCCTTGGCTAAGGGACACAGAGAAATTGTTGACCTCCTGCTCGCCATTCCTGGGATAATCGTACCAGCCTCAATGAATCTCTTCTGACGAAAGATACTTACTAAGGACATTTCCGCTCAATGTATATACCAAAATATATCTTCACATGGCTTTTGGTGAATGTCTGCGGGCAAAACGTGAAAAGGGAAAGTAAGTAGATTTTTGATCTCAAACGAGCAAAGAGCACTGATACCACTATACCCTGGCTATGCTGCTGCTGCAGGTGCAAAGGATATGCAACTACCAACAGGAAAAGGTGCATCCCACACTGCGAGTACTTACACATTGTGCGTGGAATCTCTGTATGATGGTGCAAGGACCGCCAGTCACGAGCAATGGATCGAGGGATTCAGATCAGATAGGCTCGCGAGAGGCTGAGCGGGATTTCGGGGTGGGGGAGACAAGCATAATTTTGCGTACTTTTTATAGTTTCAGAGCTACACCAAAACTCACCCAGTTACCACCCCCCGTCCCGACGTCGACGTCCTGCAGCGCATGCACGTATCTCGCCTTGCGGCAGGTCAAGCATTGAGCTTTGTTGTTGTCCCTGACGTTGCCGATGCTGCTTCAATCATTAAGTTGACGTTTTCCCGGTTTCCATTCCAGTGGGTAGGATGAGCCCTTTGGAGAGACAGGGTGATGGTGGTGGCACGATATGAAGAGGCTTCGAAGTCTGAATCGCCCATGAAGAGGTTCGCGTTTGAGGATCTCGGCGCCTGCCTGGCGCCTGTTTTTAACAGGAGAAACAAAATCCACAGAACCTTTTGCTATAAGACTTGCACAGTGATTTGAGCACACTGATCTCAATTTCTGAGTTCCCATAGCTTATACCAATAATGATTTTGGGTCCCTACTTTGGTCGTGATAGATAACATGATGATAGGTTGTGTCGAGACTCGACAGGGACCAGGGTCAAGCGGCCCAAGGTTGCGTCTATTGAGAGTAATGCATTGTAGATTAAATCTAGCTACGCTCGATGGTTTTTGGTAGGAAAGCATCTATTATTAAATCATCCCCGCCTAGTCAGAGCATAGAGGACGGTATGGTCCCTTGGAATGCCCAGCTAGAAAGAGGGGAACAGACACGGAAATTGACCACTTCCGCACAGAGGCTCGCAACAAAGAACAGAGTAGATGAGTCTACCTGGTTATTAGCTGAAATGATTCGCCAATACCCACCGTTTATATAATATCTGGTCTAGCACATTGCCATTTGAACAACCAGGCTCTCCTGTTAGTATGTCGGATCAAGGCCGTCGAGAGCTAAACCTGTTGAGCGATTGTTTATGTTCGCCTCGACAGCTTTAAATTATGTGCCGGTGCAATGTTTAACCACTTTGGTCTTTCGTATTGCCTATACCTTCTTTCCTCCTTCATTGTCGAGGTATCAGCACCTGCGTTCTTTTGGGCGCTTATTTGCAGCTGGCTGAAGACCCTGGGAATTTACTTCCGCTCCCAGACTCCGACGGAACCAATATGCCAGCCAGCCTCTGTCTTTCGCCCTCATCATGTTCCTGCAACCGAATCTCATCAGAGATCCAGACGATTGGCTCTATTCGGGAACAATCTCTCGCACCCTACTCTCTATGCTCCAAGTGTCCTGCTGGGCTTATGAAATCATGAACCCCAATGGCAATAGCCGCCGCTTCCAGATGCCGTTGGGGAAGCTGTGCTTTGACCCCAAGTCCTCCCGTTCAACAGCCACCAGACGGGACTCTTTGGCTGCGGAACTAGAAACTGGTGAGTTTGCTGCTTTCAGACGCATGGTTTTGTGGCTTCTGGAGGTGCCTCGAGACTGGTGGCTGGAACCGACGTCCGTCTGCGGGTGGGTTCCAGATTGGCTCTGCTATTCGCCTCGAGAACTCTTGCCAAAACTCTACCCTATCCTTCTTTGTTCACTCCACGAAGCCAAAGCCATGGCCGAACCATTGAAGCAACGAACGCTAACCACCTCCCACAGACCCCCAACTGTCCGCCGCCAAACGCCTGCAACGAACCCAAGCCCTCAACTCGGCCCTCTCCCATGCAGGCCTCGAACGTCAACTCCTCGTAGCTTAAACAACAACTTCAGAACTCGAAACCAAAATGCGCGAAAAGGAGCTCTTGATCGAACGGCTGGAACAAGATAGACGGCACTTTGCCGACTGCGAAATGGGCAACGTGAAGAGAAGGAACGGAATCAGGCCAAGGTAGGTCTCCCTTCTCCTTCTGACATGTGCCGAGGCTAATCAGGACCGTAAAGTACAAAGCAGATACCGACATCTGCATACTCCAAGAACTCAAGGCACGAATAGCAGCGACGATACACCCCTCTCAGTACCCATATCCGTCACCCAGACCCTCACAAACCTCCGCCTCACCCACGCCGACCTCCTCGAAGAACACGGCGCAACCACTGCTTCCCTTCGACAACGCTTCGCTGAATTCCTTTCCTTCGTATCTCAAAACGCACGGCACCAAAAAGAAACGATCTAGGCCCTCGAAGGGGAGGCCCGAGCTGCCAAAGAAGATGCTAGGCGAATAGATTCGAGGATGATGCTCGTGGAGAGGGAGGTCGAGTACCTCCAGGCTCTGTTGGCGAGCTTCAAAGCGGAGGAGGCGTTGGGCGACAACGCGACACCCGCGGTGGACGAGATGGAGGAACTGGGGGCGTTACTTGCGAGAACATGAACGCCCTAGAAGCGTTGGAAGGTCCACTGGTCTCTATCGAAGAACTCGAAAAGGTCAAACAGGAGAAGAAGGCGCTTCATCAGAGTACATGATCTTTTCTGCAGAACGACGTGATGCTGACAGAATGTACTTACAGCCATCCCAGAACACGAACAAGAAATCATTGCGCAAGCCACAAAGATTGACGAACTCGAACAAGCCCTCGCTGATCTCAGCGGCGAGGATGGCAGGAGGCCGACACGTCCCGCCAAAAACCCGTATCTTGTGTATGGCAGAGAATCCAGACTTGGCTTGGATTCATCTTCGACAAGCGACGATGTATAGATTCAGAGGGAACCATGAGGCGCTTATCAAGCAGCTCAAGCAGCTCGAGGAGAAGTGGGTTTCATCAAGTACCGCAAGCCAAACGGGGAGACAAGCAGGGTCTGGTGGGTATGTGGAGCAGATCGCCTGTGCTCATTTTTTCTCACTGACTTGGCTTCATTCACGCTTGCAGGCTATAGCTATCGATGCTGAGGCCGAGCGCGATCCCATCGCTCTCGTCGTGAATATTGTCCCGCCTTTCCTCGACGATGCCAGGTTAGATGGGTGCGAGTATACACGGCAGAGGGGAGTTCATGCAGCCCTCCACTATATCACGAAGAGCCAAAGTACGAATCAGAGCCTGCTATGGCACGTCAGTACGGCTCTGGACCTCTATATCATCGAATCTAAGGTCGAAGGGCGGTGGTTTGAGGTCAAGCGTGAGCACAAGGTGTCCTTTGGGGTATGCAGGCGGTACGCTCGGTTTCTCTCATCTTGATCGCTTGGCTGACGATTCCTTGTAGCGCTCCGCGCGTTCTTCGATCCTGATTGCTCCGTCTGCCCCAACTCCGGGCTGACCAACGTTGGTGGGCCTCGGTGCATCAATGGCTTTGCTGAAGCAATGGCTCTCAGCCCCTCTCGCCCCACGGCAGATATGCCGTTTATCGATAAATGGATTGGGTGGATCAGAAGGAGCTTCGTGTGCAGGGTGACGCAAACGACGAGGCAAGTCTTTGACTCCCGATCCCCGTGGATTGAGCTAACCGCTTTGCAGTGGAACAGCTACCATGCCGCCATTGACGGTTCAAATCTCAGACCGGGCTTTGAAGAATCGAGCATGGAAACAATCGCTTACCCGACGACAACAAAAGCACGCCAAGTTAGGCATGGTAGGTCCAGGGCGTGCTCTTTCGGCTAACGACACTTTACAGGTGCTCTGGAGCCAGGGATGATACTGAACTCGTGCGTTCAAGTCCCCCTGTGAACATGTAGTCGGCGTTGTACGTTTGAATGGGATCGGCGATGAGGGTCAGTCGTAGTTTCGCCATGTCTAGTCCTCTTGGCTCATCATGTTGTGCAGAGAATTCACTCCAACACACGCTGAGCATCGATCAACATCTGTGCCCAAAATCAAGACTGCAAGTGTTGGAACCGTGATACAGTTACGCACCTGGCACTCCGCGGCCCTCGATGATCGTGAACCGCCGGAAGAACCGCATCGACTTATACGTTCCGAGCCCGGAGGAGGTAGGTTGGGACCGTTTGACTTAAGTATGACCTGGGGCAGACATAAATCCATCATGACCTTTACGTCCTGCCATATCGGCTGGGCTCACAGTGGACGCCGCAAGTGCTCTGCTCGAGTAATGGAAGAGGTGAGTCCATCTTACCAGTGGCCAATGCATCACATGTTGACTGCTAGCTCGGTACAGGGATACAGCTACCTTACCAACGACTTTGCTGACAATCTGCTTCGAACGGAACGGCTGAGCCCTAGTTGACACCTGAACGTCAGGACGCGAAGACGAAGAAGACAAGGCTTGGGTCGTCAATCATTGCGCTGCTGTTATCGTCGTGATTTTGTTCAATGGCATGTTGTCGTGTACACGAATAAATTGGTTTATTACCGCACAAGCATCAATGAGCATGGGGAGAGCGCCGAAAAAAATAACAGCCGCTACTCTGCGTGACGCTCTCCTGCTAAGGATTTCACATGTTTTACCAGTGCTTGTGGCCGAGAGCGAGGTTCCCAGTAGATTTTATGGGCCATTCAAGTCTATGCATGTAGAACGTAAGAGTGGCGAGCTATGGAATCGCTCTGTGAGTTGCCCAGTCCTCGGCTCATGCTCAGTGCTGTGCACAATACACTCAACCAATTGTATTGGACCTGAGATATGTAGGCAAGCGATGCGAGTTAGGCTAATGGAAAGAGAGCGGTAGGTATGAGAATAAGGATGAGGCGCGGCATGGAGTCCAAACAAGGCCAGTGAAGCCTGACGTTCTTCTTTGACTTTGAGCGGTACTGGAGCTGGTTTCTTGCGCGTCACCCCGATTGAAATCTGTTTGGGTCCTCCTCGACGGCGTGACGATGACGGCCTCTCCCTATCCTAGGCTGTCCATCCTCTCCCTGCGAGTCCTCCCCCTCTCCCTCATCAGCATAGTCTTTTCCAACTTGATGGCTTGATACCGTCGGTGAGCCCTGGGAATCTCTGGGCATCACGTGTGGTGCCAAACAACGCGGCCGCGTCAATATTGATAGCCCCTCTTTGGCACCTCTGAGACATTGGGGAGCGTCAAGAGACAGTCTATTCACTGTAGTTAGCTATAAACAGTCATCCTCTCGCAAAAAGACTACGATTAATCTCTAATTTCACTTCGAAATGCCCCCAATCTTCAACACACCTGAAGGACACACCCGTATTCGTGAAATCCTTGCAAAGCATGAACCACCCATCATCCCGCACGACTATCAATGCGAAGGAATTGCTGTTTCTCTCGATGGAAAGGACCTATTGGCTACCATGGCCACAGGAGCTGGTAAAACTGGCTTCTATACATTCCTCATGATTGTCATGAAAGCAATTGCCCGTGACCCAAGTCTTGCTCTCGACCCTTGAACGCAGTGACCGGGCCGAGCCACATCGGCAGGCTGACTACGGGAGACTATCATCAGCATCCATCTCCTCATCCTCGTCTTCTCTCCACCCGCCTCTTCCGTTTCTCTCTCAACCCACTCCTCAACGCCTCAATCGCACTCCCGAACTGCTTCATCATCAGCTTCTTCCTCAACGTCCCAATCAAAACACTGATCCCGATAAACTCGATCGGCGATACCTTGCCTGGATTCTTGAAACATTTATCGTACGCCGTGTTCTGCATGAGCTCTGAAAAGATATCAAAGGTATCTTGCATGTCGGCTTTGAAGCCGGGTCGAGAGGTGTGGTAGCTGCGAGCCACTTGTCGAATTGGAGGATCGTGCCAATGGTTTTGTGTGTGGGTTCCCAGCGTTCGAGGAGGTAGAGGGGTTGGGCGAGGCAACGGAAATCGCTTCCGCGGCTGGTGTCCCATTCGAGGTGGTCAGAGGAGAGGCCGCCGTCTTTTATATGCTTGTTGACGAGGGAGTGGACAAAGGTGGACCGGTGGGTGTTGGTGACTTGGAATTTTTTCGGCGGGCGTTAGGGCCATCCCGAGTTGGACTCTCTGCGAAAGAAGGGGTGAGGGAGGTCGGTCAGATCGGAATCGTCGTTGCGATTCATGGCGGGTGTAGCGGAAACGGATGAAAGAGTCCAAAGGACAGCGGCAAGCGCGCGGCTGTTGGCAGGCCGTTGATGGTGTCCCCACGAGTGCCCTACAGGTCGAGTGGGCACTGGAGAACATCTTTGCGATTTATCAGAGATATAACAGTTCGGAGATCTTTAAATGAGATCAAGTGAGCCATATGAGACAAATATGAAGAACGAAAGCAGCGCACATTAGCCACTTGAGCGCAGAGGCTGACAACAACGTTAACTGGATGGTAGGGGACGGCGTAGAGCTGAAACCACGAAACCGGGTGTCAGAACTTCGCAAGTTGACTTCTAGAGAAAGATAGTTGAGCTTTAATACATTTAATCTATCTTCCACTATGTTCTTCACTCATCCGGGCGTCAATCTCTGCCCAACCTCCCCGCCAGGGGCCGTAGCTGTATAACTGCATTAATACCGATGGTCGATAGTCCTGCGGTTCATTCCAGCTCTGATGCGGAGCTTCGAGCAGCATAATACTTAAGAGTAAGTAATTTGGCGCACCCTTGGCGATATCTGGGGATGGGAGTGGTTCTCGGGGTTGGGCGCTTAAATGCTGCTGTGCACCTGCTCGGCGCTTAGATCCAATCACGAGACCCTGGGAGTCTCTACAGCGTTGCCTGCTGCTGCGTGCTAGCCTCGTTGTTGGTAGGTTGTCCTCATCCCTCGCATCCGGACGCTTCACTGCACTCTTCATGCATGGTAACGCTAAGCGCAAGGGCAGCGTCTCTCTAGGCCAGGACGTAACAGCCAAGAGAGGACGATGGGAAGCTCAACTAGCTGGGCCACCCTCGGAATCTTCACCGACCGCCTCAGGATCAGCACTGGTCCACAGCGCTCAGGTCCACGGTGGTGCATTGACTGTGGTTGGGCGCGACAGTAACACTACTATTTATAACTACAACTATGCACCTCAGACGGCTTCAGTCGATGTCCTGAAGATCCTGAACTCGCGATCTCTCCCAAAATTCCGAGATATCCAGCTAGATACCCTTTCCAAAGCCACCGATGGGACCTGCATCTGGCTCACAAGGGGTCAGATGTTTGTCTTCTGGGTTAAACAGGGGAAGATATTGTGGGGTGTTGGTATCCGTGAGTCGCAGTATGCCTTGCTTCGAAAGTCATACCCTGACTTCTATCTAGCCGGAGCTGGGAAGACCATCCTTGCGTGAGTTAATGTCCAATCGATACTCATATTTACACTAATATCCGACAGATCCATCATTATCCGCTACCTCGAGGGGCTGGAGAACACATCGGGAGGCGTCATGTGCGTCGCCTTCGTCTACCTCCGCTACAGCGAACCCTTGGCCGTCAGGGACATCCTGGAATCGATGGTCAAGCAGATAGTTGAGCGCCATGACGATCTTATTCCTTTCATCGAAGCTCTCTGTGCCAAGCACAGAAAAGAGGGGACCAAGCCCAGTCAACAAGAACTTCGGGAAGTACTGGAGAAATTCGTTGGGGTTGGAAAGACATTGTTCTTCGTGTTGGACGCATTGGACGAGATGCGGGTGGAGGATCGGCCCGTCTTGCTTGGGCTCCTTGCATCGTTGAGCGTGAGGGTATTCATCACCTCTCGACCTCTGGCAGTACTCCAGCAGCAATTCGCTGATGTTGAAGTCTTCGATATCGCTGCGAGCCCATCAGATCTCGACTTGCACATCAAGCACTTTCTGCGACATAGTCCAGAGGTCATGGCGTTGCTCCAGGGTACCGATCTCGAAGAACAAATTGCGGAGACAGTTCATCGAAAGTCGGGTGGAATGTAAGGTCTCATTGGGTCTTTATCGATTTTGTTCTAACGGACCCCTACAGGTTCCTCCATGCAAGACTTCAACTAGAAGCGCTCCGGAACTGTGTCAGTGCTTACGATGTTGAAGAAACCTTGCAAGCATTTCCTTCCGATATCAAGGCGATCTACGCGAAGACCTGGGAGCGAATTCTCGCCCAAGCACCCAAGCAGTCAAACCTTGCCAAACTCGTGCTTCTCTGGATCACCCATGCCGATGGTGAAATGACGATCGACACACTGCGACTTGCTGTTGCCACCTGCCCGGAAACATATGCCTTTGAGCCGAAGCGCATGGTACCAGAGGCTCTCCTCCTCTCGGTTTGCTGTGGTCTGGTCTCAGTGGACGAAAAGACAAGGCTGGTTCGTTTGATCCGTGAGTTCCAGTCACATCATTTGTGGTGCTCCTTTGTCCTTAACCAGTTGTCCTCCAGACTACACCACTCGGGATGCCATTCTGCCTCGAATCCTGGATTTATTTCCAGTTCCTCATGCTCTTCTCAGGCACGTCTGTATTGCCTATGTCACCCAGTGTGGCTTTCAAAACTATATTGAGAAACACAACGGGCAGGACCAACTTCACGACCCCAGGACTCTACTTCGTAATGATGCCCTCCTGGGATACGCATACCGGTCATGGGCGCACCATACTCGCCAATGTGGTCATTATACCCCAATCACATCGGCAGCCGCCGATTTGGTAGTGAATTGCAAGAGCTATCCTTTGGACGACGCAGGGAGAGTCGACTTCGGTGGCCCCCTTCATGTTGCAGCATTTTATGGGCTAGAAGACCTAATCCCTCTAGCAGCACAGGTGCATTCTTCCAACTCTCGCACAACGAACTTCGGCGAGTCGCCGTTGATCCTGGCAGCCAGACGAGGCCATCTTGCTTGTGCTAAAGCTCTTCTCTCGCTGCCAGGCATCGACGTGAACCTCTGCACCACGCATTCTCAGAATGCACTCATGGTTGCTGCTAGTTACGGTCACATCGAATGTGTGCAACTGCTCGCTGAGGTCCCTGGCATTGACATCAATGCAGCTGATGTGTTGAGCAACGCAGCCCTAATGCGTGCCGCGGAAGCAGGTCATACTGAAATTGTCAAACTCTTTGTTGCCCTCCCTGGCATTGAGGTCAACACGCTAGACTCATACGGTTGGACTGCCCTCATGCATGCTGTGGGCGGGGGTCATACCGAAGTTGTCAAAGAGCTTCTCGGCGTGCCGGAAATCGATGTCAATCAGGCGACTTATCATAGGAGTTCCTTTGCTGACCTCGAAGAGCAGTCGACAGCCCTCATATTGGCGGCTCGCAAAGGTCACATAAATATCGTGAAGCAACTCCTTGAAGTTCCCGTGATCAACGTCAATACTGTATCCAGAAGCGGGAAGACGGCGCTGTCATGGGCCTTGACTAAGGGACACGAAGCGGTTGTTGACCTCCTGCTCGCTTTTCCTGGGACAATTGTGCCAGCATCTCCAAATTGGATCCAGAATCAGAGGCCGGCCGATAGCGATGACGAGATTAGCGGGGAAGATGACAGTGACGAGGAGGACGACAGTGACAACAGCGAGGAGGACGAGGATGAAGAGACAGGCGACGAGTTTCATGATGAGTAGACGCCCTACCCTTTCTCCCTCTTTCAACTGGACTTAGTTGTGTTCATTTCATTACTCTGTTCAATTTCGAATTCCTTAGCACACGTACTGCATCCCATTTTTGCTCCACTGTTTTATGACTATCCACGATCTTTTCTTGCCCTAAATTATATCACCGACTTACCTTTTTCAACCATCTGATCTGGATTTGATAATTAATCACCTCTAATTTAATGAGTTGAAATCTACACAACACAATAGACGCCTTGGGGTCTTCGAGGTTGGGCGCTTATTCACTCCTGTCCCAGCTCGGCGCTTAACGCCAGTCACGCGACCCTGGGAGTATCTTTCCGCTCCCAGATTTCGACGGAATCACTGGCCAGCGTCTCAGTCCTTCTCCCTCGAACCGAATCTAATCCAGAGGTCGAGGATTCCGGAATTTGGCTCTACTCGGGAAAGCTTTCTTGGACTCTTCTCTCATATTACTTTAGGCATCGCGCTGCTTTCCCTGGGCCTATGAATCATGAACACCAATGGCGATAACAGCAACAACTTCCAAACGCCGTTGGCGAAGCTACGCTTTGACCCCAAATCCTCGCGTTCGACAGCCACCAAACGTGACTCATTGGCTGCAGAATTAGAAAGAGGTATGTTGCCCCCTTCTAACACGTGCTTTTGTGGCTTTGTGGGGTGCCTTGAGGCTAGATATACCTGAGAACCTCCATCTGGTGGTCGCTTCTGCTCTTTGTCTCGGTGACGGCTTGTCGAAGCTCTATCCTGCCCACAAATGAGCTCAAAGCCATGACCGAAGCGCCTAACCAGACACGACTAACCACCGGCACAGACCCCGAACTCTCAACCGCCAAACGCCTGCAACGAACCCAAGTCTTCAATTCGTCTCTCTTCCATGCAAACCTCGAACGTCAACTGCTCGCAGCCCAAACAACAACATCAGAGCTCGAAACTAAACTGCGCGAGAAAGAACTCTTGATCGAACGGCTGGAACGGGACAGGCGGTACTTTGCCGACCGTGAAAAGGAGGAACGAGAGGAGAAGGAATGGGAGCTTGAGGTCTATGATCAAGCCAAGGTACGTCTGCTTCCTCTCCCCATTCATTTCGACTTAGGCTAATAAGGAGGGTACAGCGTAAAACAGACGCGGACATCCGCACACTCTGAACGTCACTTACAGCTCTTCGAGAAGAATTCGCCGATCTACGGGGTACACATTCGGTTCTATCGCGTTCAACAAGCCAGACCATCGCCTCCCAAACATCACAGCTCACAACGCTCAATCACCGTGTCGAGCTTTCCCGATTCCAACACATTTCTGACGAGCGAAGTCGAATTCTAGCCGGCCTACAAGTGCAATGCGATGAACTCGTCTCACATCAGGACGGGTTGATGCAGTATGAAGCGGAACAAGAGCGGGTGGGTGTTGTTCGAGAGGAGCTGCATCGACAGGCAGAGTACCTGAGGACCCTGGAGGCGAAAAACGTCGGGCTGACAAGCGAACTGTCTGACCTTCGGGAACGAAACCAGAGCATTGAAGTTCTACGCGAAGAGAAGCGAGGATTGGAAACGAAACTAGTCGTGCTTGACGAGCTCAAGGAGAAGGTCGTCAGACTTGAAGCAGAGGTTGAAGCAGGACAGTTGGAACGAGAAGCTTGGTACGCATCCTACTCATTTTTTGGAAAATATAGGCTAACACCGGGACAGGGCGTCCAAGACTCAAGATACGAATAACAGCGACAACAGCACACCATCCTCAGTACCCACCTCCATCACAAGCTCTCACAGACCTCTGCCTCACACACGGTCACCTCCTTGAAGAACACGGGGTGGCCACCCCTTCCCTCCGCAAACGCTCAGCCGAACTCGTGTCCCTCGAATCCCAAAACGCGCAGCACCAGAAACTCACCCAAGCCCTTGAACCAGAAGTCCAAGCAAAGGAGGACGTGAGGCGGAAACACTCGAGGGTGGTGTTGGTGGAGAAGGAGGTGGGCTACCTCCAGGCTCTATTAGCGAGCTTCAAAGCGGAGGAGGCGTATGGGGAGAGCAATGCGACGGCACCTACGGTTCACCAAGTCAAGGTGGAGAAGATGGAACAACTCGAGGCGGAATACAAGAACGTCAATGATCAATTTGCGAATGATCTGGAAGCGTTGGAGGGCCCAATGGTCTCAACCGAGGAGTTGGAGAAGGTCGAGAAAGAAAAGAAGGTGCTTCGTCAGAGTACGTGTCTTCACTTTCTGCAGGACGACGTGATTCTAATAGAGTGCGCCTATAGCTATTGTGGAACACAAACAAGAAATCACTGCACAATCTACCAAAATCGACGAGCTCGAACATATTCGATCTAAGCGGCGAGATCGCAGGAGGCCGACACGTTCCACCGAACACGCGCACCCTCTGCATGGCAGAGAACCCAGACCAGGCTGGGTGGATCTTCGGCAAGCTACGAGGGATAGAATCAAGGGCGGAGAATTAGGCGCTCATCAAACGGCTCGAGGAGAGCCGGGTTTCATGAAATAGCTCAAGCCAAACTGGGAGACGAGTAGGAGCTGCTGTGTAAGCGGAACACATCTCCGGTTTTCGTTTTTCTCTCTGACTTGGGTTCACGCTTGCAGGCTTTGGCAATCGGTGCTGAAACCGGATACAGTTCCTTCGCTCTCGTCGCCGCGGTTATTGTCAAGCCTTCGCTCGACAATGCCAGGTCGAATCCTCGCACCTATGAGAGTATACACGGGGCAGCCAGGGTGCGCCAGTACAACTCTGAACCTCTACACTATGGAGTTTAGGGTCGAAGGGCGGTGGTTCGAGGTCGAGGTGTCCTTTGGGGTAGCAGGAAGTACGCCCGGTCTCCCTTATCTTGATTGCGCTTGGCTGATGATTTCTTGTAGGAATTCATTCGTTCACGGCTGATTGGTCCATCTACCTAAACGACGAGTAGACCGAGTCTGGTATGCCCCAGTGCACCAATGGCTTCGCTGAAGCAATGGCACTCCCTCAGCCCCTCTCGTTACACAACACACGTGCCATCCATCGATGAATGGATTAAGCATGCGGATCAGAAGACCTGCTGCCTGCATGTCTATGGTGACAGGGCAATCGACGAGGCAACTGTCTGACCCATCAATTCGTGGACACTGCGCTAATTGCTCTGCACAGTGAAATACCTACCGTGCTGGCATCGGCGGTCAAGATCTCAGACCGGACGGTGGGGAATCGAGGATGGAAGCAAACAGTCGCTAGCTCACCGACGATCAACAAACGCTAAGTGAGGCATGATACATAGGGGGCATGCTCTCTTGGCTAACAACATTTTACAGCGCTCCAGAACCCCGGACGATGCGCAGTTCGCGCTTACCAGTCGTCCTATGTGCCTCTAGCCGACACTACGAATGTTGAATGGGACTGACCAGGTACGTCGCTCGCGGTCTTGCCATGTCTCTTTCGGCTCATATGACTGTGCAGAGGATTCGCTCCAACGCACGCTGAGCATTGACGAGCGTTTGTCTCGGCTATCAACACTGCAGGTACTCGAACCAGGATACAGTTCCGCTCCTGGCACTCCGCGGCCCTTGGTGCTCTCGAATCGCTGGAATAACCGCATAAAGTTGCCTAGTCAGAATTTGCAGGAGGAAGGTGAGTGCGATTGAGCTGTCCTGCCCATCAACTTCGGCAGATATACATCCATAGTGGGACTTTCACCCCCCTCCGTGGCTTTACTGGGCTACCAAGAGACGCCGCAAGTGCCCTACTGGAGTAATGGAAGATGGGCACACATCTTACCGGTGGTCAGTACATCGCATGTTGACTGATAGCTCGGCACTGGCACAGTGATCGAGCTACCTTGCCGACGACTTTTCGATGATCTACCCCGAACGGATGATTCAGAGCCCTCCTCAATGCTTGAGTGTCAGCGCGCGAAGATGGATAAGACAAGGTTTGTGCTGTCAATTGTGTTGTGTTCACCTAATGCCCATACATTGTGCCCTGGATGTTGTTGTATACCCGATTAAACTGGTTTATTGCCACGATGGCCACCATGTGTATAGGTCAACCGCCGCCAAAGCTACGCCAACTGCTTCCAGTGGAAGGGAGTCTCCTGGTAAATCACCCCCGCCTAGTCAAAGTATAGAGGACGGTATGGTTCCATGGAACGAGGCTGGATCTCCCAGATAGGAGGAAGATGGGAACAGGGACACGGATGTTGACCACGTCAGAAGTCCACACAGAGTCTCAGAATGAGAAATAGAGTGTATAAGGCTGCTTGTCCGAGAACTGGAAGAATTCGCTAATATTAACCGTTTACATTGAATAAACGGGTTCTCCTGCCAGTACGCCACATCAATGCAGTCAAGAGCTAAACCTATTCAGAGATTGTTCATCCAGTGTAATGATCAGGCACTTAGGCCTTCCGTCTTGCCTCCACCGTCTTTCCTTCTTCATTGTCGGGGTATCAGCGCCTGTGTTCTTGCGGGCGCTTATTCGCAGCAACCAATTTGAGACCCTGGGAATTTACTTCCGCTCCCAGAGTCCGACAGCCGGCATCTTTCGCCCTCATCCTGTTCCCACAACCGAATCTCATCCAGAGATCCTAGGACTGCACTGATTGCCTCTCTTCGGGAACGCTTTCTTGCACCCTAGTCTCGATACTCGAAGCATCCTGCTGGGCTTATGAAATCATGAACCCCAATGGCGATAGCAGCAACTTCCAGACGCCGTTGGCGAAGCTCTGACCCCAAATCCTCGCGTTTAATGGCCACCAAATAGGACACCTTGGCTGTGCAACTAGAAAGAGGTGGGTTTTCTGCTTTCAGACGCGTCGTCCATCTGGGGGTGGGTTGCAGATTGGCTCTGCTTTTCGCCTCGAGAACTCTTGCCAAAGCTCCACCACTCGAAAAAGCCACAGTCATGGCCGAATCCTTGACACAGACCACACTAACCACCTCCCTCAGACCCCCAACTCTCAACCGCAGAACGCCTGCAACGAACCCAAGTCTTCAACTCCTCTCTCTCCCACGCAAACCTCGAACGACAGCTCCTTGCAGCCCAAGCAACAACATCAGAGCTCGAGAGCAAGCTGCGCGAACAAGAGTTCTTGATCGAACGGCTGGAGCGGGATAGACGGTATTTTGCCGACCGTGAAAGGGAAGGAACAGGAGCATGAGGTGTATGATCAAGCAAAGGTGTGTCTGGCTCTTCTTTATTCCAATTGTGCGTAAGCTAATACATGATTGAAGCGCAAAACGGGTACCGACATCCGCACACCCTGAACGTCACTCACAGCACTGCGAGAAGAATTCGCCGATCTCCAAGACACACCTTCGCCTCTATCACGTCCAACAAGCTAGACGATTGCCTCTGAAAAATCCCCACTCACGTCCCTCAACCACCGGGTCGAGCTCCTCGAACATGAGCTCTCCCAATCCCAACACATCGCCGATGAGCAAAGTCGCATTCTAACCGGCCTCCAAACGCAGTACAATGAACTCGTCGCACGGCAGGACGGTTGATGCATTATGAAGCGGAGTAGGAGGGTGATGGGAGTTGTTCACGAAGAACTGCATCGGCAGGCAGAGTACCTGCGGGCACTAGAGGCGAAAAACGTCAAGGTGACGAGAGAGCTGTCGTACCTGCGAGAACGGAAGCAGAGTATCGAGGTTCTGCGTGAGGAGAAGTGAGAGCCGAAACCAAGTCGGTTGGGCTTGAAGCTTGACGAGCTCAAGGAGAAAGTCATCCGACTCGAAGCAGGGATTGAAGCAGGACAGCTAGAACGAGAGGCTTGGTATGTCCCCTCATATTGTCCTTCGAACTATAGGCTAAGACTGGTACAGGGCATCTAAAACTCTGGACACAAGCAGCAACAACACGCCATCCTCAGTAACCATCTCCGTCACCCAAGCCTTGACAGACCTCCGCATCACACACGCCACGCCCAGCTCCTCGAAGAGCAAGGTGCGACTACCGCCTCCCTTCGTCAAGGTACAGCCGAACTCGCTTCCCTCGAATCCCAGAACACGCAGCACCAGAAACTAATCCAGGTCCTCGAAGCGGAAGTCCGAGCAGCCAAGGAAGAACTCAGGCGAAAAGACACGGGGTTATACTTGTGGAGAGGGAGGTGGGATACCTTCAGGCCTTATTGTCAAGTTTCAAAGCTGAGGAGGCGTATGACGACAACGCGACGCCAGCGGTAGACTCAGTCAAAGTGGCTAACATGGAAGAACCCGAGGCACTGTTGGCGGAATACGAGAACGTCAACGACCAACTTACAAATGACCTAGGAGCGCTGGAGGGCCTGATGGTCTCGACGGAGGAGTTGGAAAGGGTCGAACAAGAGAAGAAGGCCCTTCGTCAGAGTGCGTGTTTCCCCTTCCCCAACGCGACATGATGCTGACGGAGTGCACTCGCAGCCATCTCCAAACACGAGCAAGAAATCACCGCACAGGCTGGGAAGATCGACGAGCTCGAACAAGCCCTGTTCGACCTGAGCGGGGAAATCGCAGCAGGGCGACGCGTCCCGCCTAGAACGCGTGTGTTGTGTATGCCCGAGAACCCAGATCAAGCATGGGTGGACCTTGGACAAACGACGATGGATATGCTGAAAGGGGACAATGAGGCGCTTGTCAAACGGCTCAAGGAGCTCGAGGAGAGTCGAGTTTCATCAAACACTGCAAGCCGAATATGGAGACGAGCTGAAGTTGCTGGGTAAGCAGAGCAGATCGCCGATTTTTTGTCTTTCTCGCTGACTTGGCTTCACAGTTGCAAGCTATGCCTATCCGTGTGAGACCGAACACAATCCCCTCGCTCTCGTTATGGGTATTGTCAAGCCTTCGTTCGGCGATGCCAGGTCGGATGGGGTATACACGGGGCAGAGAGGCGCCCTTGCAGCTTTTCAATGCGTGACGAAAAGCTCAAGTACGACCCGGAGCCTGCTAGGGCACGCCAGCACGGCTCTGAACCTCTACGCTATCGAGTTTGAGGTCGACCGCGAGGTGTTCTTTGGAGTATGCAGGAGGTACGCCCGCTTTCTCTCGTGTTCACTTCGCTTCGCTGACGATTTTTCTAGGGGTCCGTGTATTTAACACCCATTGGTCCGTCCGCCCAAACTACAAGCTGATCAACTCTGATGGGTGCCAGTGCCTCTATAGCCTTCCTGACTCAATGGCACTCCCTCTGCCCCTCTCGCTACACGACGCGGGCGCCGTTCATTGCTGAATGGATTTGGAGGATAAAAAGCCGGGGCCGCATGCGCAGGGTGACAGTTCAAACGACGAGGCAAGTCCCTGATCCATCGATTCGTGTGCACTGCTAATTCCTTTGCACAGGGAACACCTATCTTGCCGCCGTCAGCGGTTCAAACCCCAGACCGGACTTTGGGAATCGAGCATAGAAATCGCTCGCTCGCTCACTGATGGCGAAAAGGCAGGTGGTGAGGCATACTACTTCCACCCTAGGCTAACGACGCTTTACAGGGCTCCAGAACCACAGATACGCAACTCATGTTCCGAAGTCTCCCTGTGTACATATAGTCGGCACCGCAAGTTTGGCAGGGATTGGCCAGGTAGCAGTTGCGGTTCGCCATGTCTTGGCTCATATGATTGCGCAGAGAATTCGCTCCAACGCACGCCGGGTATCAACCAACATCTGTCTCCGTTATCAACAAGGCAAGTGTTTGAACCACAATACAGCTATGCGCCTAGCACTCTGTAGTCCTTGGTGATGGCGAACCGCCGGAAGAACCACATCAGCTTGGACGGTCAGAGCCCAAAGGAGGAAGATGTAAGTGGGATGGGCTGTCTGATATCACCTTCGGCAGATATCCATCCATAGTGGAACCTTCCCCTTCCGTTGCTCGACTATGCTTGCAGGGGACGCCGCAAATGCCCTGCTCGAGTAACGGAAGAGGTGCACAAATTTTACCAGTGGTCAGTGCATCGGTTACAGGTACCTTACCTACGACTCTTCTGAGGATCTGCTTCGAACGGAATATCTGAACCCTATTCGACGTCCATCAGAACGCGAAGATGGGGGGAGACAAGTTTTGGATCATCAATCGTTGTGTTGCTGTAATTGTCATTATTTTCTTGAACATATGGGATGTCGTTGTATACGCGAATAAACCGGTTTATTGCCACGAAAACATTTATGAGCATGGGGAGAGCACTGCAAAAAAAATAACAGCTGCCGCCCTGCGTGCCACTCTCATTTGTTCGGAGGTTTCGCCATCTTTTAGCAGTGCGTGTAGCCAAGGGCGAGGCTCCCAGTGGATTTTATGGGCCATTCAAGTCTTTGCATATAGAATGTAAGGGTGGCGAGCTATGGAATCGCTCTGTGAGTCGCCCAGTCCTCGGTTCATGATGCACACAGTACACTCAACCAATTGTATTGGGCCTGGGATATGTAGGCAAGCAATGTGAGTTAGGCTAAGGGAAAGAGACGGGTAGGTACAAGAATAAGGATAATGCGGGGCGGCATCGAGTCGAAACAAGTCCAGTGAAGCCTGCCATTCTCCTTTGGCTTTGAGCGGTACTGAAACTGGTTTGTTGTGCATTACCCCGATTGAAATCTGTTTGGGACCTCCTCGACGGCGTGATGATGACGGCCTCTCCCTATACTTGTGGTGTGGGCCATGGCGCAAGCGCCTGGCATATTACGAGTCCGGTTTTTCCATTGTCCATTCATGGTAGTAAATGAGTGAGTGTATGTCTATTTTTCAAACCAAAGATGGTCAATCCTGCTCGCTATATATGAGGTCGCATGCCAATCTACCTCGACATTCCGACATATCGAAGTCGTCGTGTAATAAACCTTCATCTTCTACCTGTGACGCCGTCACAGAACCATCGTGGTACCACACTTTACCTGATGGTGAGACAATACGTGATGTGAAGTGATCACTTCCAAAGTAAATCACACCTCTGACATGTAGGGTTTTGTCCTGTCCAGCTGTACGAATGGTTATCGTGGGTGATATTGTGTCGAACCTGATTTGAGGAGGAAGATGAATGAATACAATGCGTAGATCCTGGTTGTAGGTTCGTCGCATTACTGCCAGATGCCCGCAATGAGGACACTTGTTATGGGATGAAATCCATCTGTAGGACATCTGTACCCACTCTTGCGTCGATGTACAAGAAGTGTGTGCACTGAGGGCATTTTCCCTTGATTGGATGGGTCGCGCACCTAATTGCGCGAAACAGAAGCCGCATGATCTTTGAGTAAATGACACCAACCCTTCTGAAGGCGGTGCCAGGGTGAGGTAATAGAAAACATCTGCTGGAGATGTGTATTCTCCGTACCTGAATTCGTTACTTGGGCGCTCGGCAAGAAGACGCCTAAGACATTCCCTTGCATTTTCGAATGTAATTACACCTCGGGCCATGGCTCTGAACTTGTCCAACAAAAGCGCCATATAAGGCCTGTCGTCTCTTTGCAGATATGCTGTCCACCTATCAGGTGCATCAGCCCATATATGGTGTAGAACAACCAGAAGGGAATCATATGGGCAGCTGTTGTTGCTCCATACTATACCAAGTGGTCGTTGTGATGGCGATGTCGTTGAACGCGCTATATTTGTCCTCATTCGTTTGGACGCAACATCTGGTACGAGGCTGGTTTCACTGGGTACTCTCTTGATTCTGAAAGGCACCGCATTGTGCGTACTTGGACCACTTTCCCGTGAAACAAGTGCCTTCTGACCACAAGCTGGTACATAGTCATCTTCCACTGTTAAGGCGCCTTTCCTCCCTGATTTATTCTTTGATTTATCTGTGACCACTAATTTCCAAGGTTCAATAGGGCTATCGTCATTCTCCCATTCGTCTCCTTTACTGCACTTGTTCCATCTGATAGCTTTGTGTGTATGCTTAGGTACATATTTGCTTCCACGCCATGTACGGAAGGCTGAAATGAGGTCCTTCCTGTGCGTTCCGTCGATGAATTCGGGGAGATCTCCATTGTATCTGAGATCGGTGATCTCGTCTAGAATTTCCAGGGACCTGAACTCCTGTCTTAGCCCGCTGTCTATGCCTCCAGTTATGCTCTGAGGCGAGAAATTCTGTAGGATGAGCGTACCACGAGCAGTGCTGCCTCTCGAGAGTGCTGTGTAGAAAGACTGGTGATCGGTGCAAGATTCGGCATCTATGACGTTGAATTGCCTGGTCTTTCCTTGAGAAGAGAAGTCCGTCATGGCAAAGTTAGGAAGAACTTCTACTTGGGTACGGTTAATGAATACCTTGGACCCATCATGCAACGAGCATTGTACGCCGTAAGTGGTGGTAGGTAGGATGGGCACGACATTTTCGGGAAGGCCCTTGAAAGATACCTTTTTGGGAGGATTGGAAAGCTCAACGAACAAGGTCTCTAACATGGGCTGACCCTTTGTTCCCACTGTTGTCTGCCAACTGTAAACATGTCCCTCCTGACCTTTGGTTATACACATTTCGGTAGCGCTATTATTCCTGATCATTACAGGGAGACCCACACAAATTCCTATCCTGCCGGGAATCAATTTGTCCGTGCACGAGCAAGGCTGAGTCCAGAGTGCGTTTTGCAGTTGTGGGGAGTTTATGTCTGCATTTACATTGACCTTCTTCTGCCTATTATCGTTGTACTGATTTTTTAGCGCTTTAGCATCCTCCGAATAGAAGAAGTGAAGGGTCTGTCCTGTCTCCTCTGCGAAACGTTTACTTCCCAGTTCGTTGATAGTGTCCTTAAGAACGTTCCTTGTGGTTATAATTGATACGTTCCTGAATTCTGGGTCTGAGATTGAGGGAAAGCCCTCAATGGTGGTGCTTATGCGAGAACGAAGAAAGGCGATGTCACTAGCAGTGCAAGACCCATAGCGCATATTGATCAGTGCGGTTCGAAGCTTGTTGTCCTCGGACGATTCGGCTGACTGCCTCATATTCTTTCTTAACATGACCACCGTAGTCACCTCGTGCCACAAGGTCTTTCCAATTGCAGCTTTCTGATGCCAGTCAGAGTTCACGGTGAATCCATGTTTACGGCCATACAGCGAGACGGCTTCTCTCCCGATAGGGGGGGGAAGTTGCGCGAAGTCCCCAGCGAAAATCATACTCAACCCCCCAAACGAGATGTCAGGCGTATTGAGAGTCGTGCACAGTTTCTCACTAATTCTATACATGTCGTAGGCAGACACCATAGACACCTCATCAAAGAATACATAGTCGACGCCCAGGAGACGGGCTTTGACGGCTGACGCGTTATCTTTCGTAGTACGATCATTGATTCCGAATGCGGAGTGGTAGGTCATCCCACCTAGCAATGCCGCAGCAGCCCCCGTGGGGGCCACTACAATAAGTCGGTACGATTCATTTCGGAGAGAAAAGAAACGGATCAGAGCTTTGAGTACCTGAGACTTCCCAGTTCCGCCCATTCCCCCGATGTACTGACAGAGTCTATCGGCAGTATCATCGGAGGCATGATAAGCTACAATTCGAAACACCTTTTCTTGTTCATAGTTGAGTTGGAATTCGTGGACACATTGATTGACGACATCAGCATGGGGCGAATTGGCCTCCATTCGTTTGTTGTTCTTCGTCAAATACGATTTATCGGTTACAAACACTGCGTCTGTTCGATACATGCCCCTTCTCGCGTTGACGCTATCCTTGATGGTAGATGGGATGGAACCATTTTGGATCTCGTTCAATTCCTGCCGTTTTTTAAGAACTTCGCTTCTCCATTCTGCAGCGGTCAACACGCGTTTTACTCTATCCGACGAGGGTGGTGTTGAGGCGGCACCAGAAATCAACGGTTGGACCCATCCAGAGGCTGTCATTAAAGCTGTCATGGCTTTTATGTTCTCGAGACGTTCACGCTCATGTTTAGATATATCCAATAGTATGTCCGCCTCGAGCTGGTTGTCTACACAGGTCCACATGGTATTGTCGTCTGTGATGGCTGCGTCAAATTCAAAGGTGTCCTCGTCTTCCACGAGCCAACGTCTAGGAAGTTCATTTCCTTCCTCGGCGGACGTGGCCTTAAGCTGTGCCCTGTAGTCGTCTCGAGCATCCAAACATTCATACTTTAGATTCAAGTTCTTCACAACAGACGCTAGGCGTGAAGGTAGTGTTCGTCGGCTTAAAGCGTGCGCCCATGTTTCATCCGCCGACCTTAGATCAGTTCCTACCGTCCAGGGGACAAAGATAGACAGAACCATAGCGCTATACTCTCCATCAGAGTCTGAAGTGCAGCGAGGAATTCTGTCCCCCACAAAGTCTGGAACTATGGTTTCGACGTTTCCTGGGTTTATCCGAAGAGCGTGCGTATCCGCCAGAGGGTGAGTATCGGTGAACGCGTACACATTTCTAGGCAACTCTCCTTTCTTGTTCAATTTCTTTGGAACACGTCTACATGCTCTCACAAACTCGTACACAGGCATTTCGCTGAGCTCGGGGGGTCTACAGGTATAGTCATGAACAGATGACATCTCGACGTATTTGCCTTGTTGCTTCGTGAAAGGAACTTTCTCGTCGTTCACTGGCTCGTTGCCCGTATCAAAGGCTCGACGGGCTTCATTGACATATCTTTTCCAGAAGAAGGGAACAAAGGTATGGTTGGTGTAATGGTCCGGGTTTCCAAGTAAGTACATGCACACCATTGGGCCGCCCATCTCCATTTTTGCAGACACCAGGTTGACGATCTTTGTCATCAATCGTCTCGCTTTCTCTTTTGCTTTGACGTCACCGGATATTATATCAGTCGTTTTGGCTAGTATGGTCCGAATGGCGTCAAAGATAATGTGAGTTTTGAGGCCGGGTTTCGTGATATAGTCAGTGACATATATAATAACGGCCTTTACCGCAGTACCAGACAGCATGCAGGTAACATCAGTGTTACACCCAAATATGTACGTCATTATCGGCGAGAAAGTGTTCAACCACGGCTCTCCTTTCTTCATAGCCAGAGCACCTGTCTTAGGATCTACCATGGTCTTTTCATACACCTTCCGCGGAAAGCGAGCACGACATTTTTTCCATTTGTTATCCCGGCAGGTTTTGTACGCTGCTCTTTTACTTTTTGAACCGTCCTTGTTGATGTTTCTCTTGCAGTCATGGGTGTTTGACCTAAAAAGCAAATCGTCCACCACCCGACGAAAGCGCTCCCACCAGGTACTTGTATCCAAGCACTGACACTGTCCATCTGGATCAGCATGTTTTTCCGAATGTGGAGGTGGGGGAACGGGGAGCAGCATGGTGGGATCTACGTAGCCATCCTTTCCTTTGTCTCCAGCTACGCGCGCAGCCACTTCGTCGGCGGATCCGGTTAAAAATTCACCTATATGACAACTTTCAAGCCAGCTCACGAGCTTCTCTCTCCATGCGCCATCGCCCAGTAGTTTATCCCGTGTCTGCTGGGGGCTAAGTGAGCATTTTATCCACACCAGCATATGGAGATGAAGGGTAACACGACCTTGCTGCTCCACAACTCCGAAATAGGCACTGGTGTTGCCAAATAAGCCTTGCTTATCGTGGTTATCCATTCCTAGCACGTGGTTGACAAGTACCTGGACCAAGTGATGAAAGAAGCATGCGCCAGCAGTAGGATTAGCATTTACCATCCTTGCGCGCTCGTCGTAGCCTGGAAGGTCTAGCGAGAACTGTTCGTTTGTACCAGAAAGGTAGATGGATAGAGGATGAGACAAGTCGGAAGGCGAAAGAGTCAAATACCAGGTAGGGCTGCCTTTTAAGGCAGTCAGAGACCAGACTTGGCTTCGCATGCACTTTTTATTGGTAATAGAGCCAGGGATTTTTCCGAGTACGCCATCCAGATCGTTTACGATCCTATAACACTGTTTCTCCATATCGGACTCAGGGCGGACGTACTCTCCATCAGCCATTCGGTTGACTATATCTTTGAGGACATCTTGGTCTACAGACAGCAGGCGATCCGCTACCTGGGTAAACTTGCTTTTTTCTGCCAGTACATATCCTGCTCGGGACGTTTTCCTCATTTGTTCGTGACTGAATGCGACGAATGGGAAGTTAGGATCCAGCTGGAATCGCTTGTCGTGATACATAAGCAGACACCTATTGTGCAGTTCCGTAGACGTACCCGGCACGGATCCTACGCCACCTAGGCCATACGGGAAAAGATGAGGGAACATCTGAGGATACAATTGAGGGTTGTTCCAAAATGAGGCTGGCTCGGATTCGTGTCCTATGACGAGAAACCGGCCTCCCTGGGCAACATGGCGCATGGCTTTCGCTCTTATCGCATTGGGGGACATTGTTGTCAGCTTATCGCCGGTAATGCCGTGAACAGCAAAGGTACAAGGGCCTTCGGCGGTACCGTCTTCTTCCTCTTGATCAAACACGCTGGTGTCGAGAGCAGATTTGTTACTAGTCATAGGGATGTACTCGAAGTAGACCGGGGGCGCATCCTCTGGATACGATTGTATATTCTCGAGTGATATCTCGACATCGGCATAGTCGGAGTGATTGAGTACTAGCCACTTTAGGGCTCTATGGATATAGTCTCTCCGAACAAGAAACGGTGTTCGTTTAAGGGTTTCTTGAGTGGGTGGTGATGGTCCCGTGAACAAAATAGCAAGCACTTCATCCAGGTCTTCGCGGGGAGGTGGAAGTTTATGGTACACTCGAGGCACAGGAACCTCATAGCTTATGACATTCGCTTTCATTTTGCGTGCACCAGACGACACTTTCCCCCAACAGACAGAGTGACGAACCTTTGCTACAACAAGGCGCTCGATGTAGCGAAGGTCTGCAAGTTCCTTTGGAGCGTTTCCTATCCAGAAGCCGTTTGCCAATGCATACTTTGGGACGTTACCCTTTCTGAGAGAAACACGACACGAAGAGCATACTTTGCTACAAGCATAATCCAAGACCGGGCCCCCCAGAGATCTCGAAGAGGTGGCGTTATCCGGCTTTACTTCCTTCTTCGTAACACCGTCTGCGCGTAGTATACCCAGTAGTCCCTTTACACTTTTCAAAAAGACATAGATTTTACGGGAAACAGGAGGCCACATACAGCGCAACCAGCTTCTTCAAATAGTAAAGGATTAAACACTTGACATGCGTTACCCAATATGGTCTCGAGTTCGGCTGTGCTGAGAGGTTTGGGCGGATAATCGATGCTTGTGTCATCGTCGCCGACGTTAGTTAGGTATCTGGGTAACGGTTTGATGTGAGATTCAGTGTTCTTCTTGTCCCATTTTCTGCCTGCATTGGAGTGTCGATTCTCTTGAGGACCATCCATTTCCGATTCCGACAGATTTCTAGCAAGGTCTCTGTCTTTGCTCTCCTCGTAGCTCTTTTTGTTGAGGGCCCTTTTCGCAAGCTTTCGGTTAGGAGTCAGTTCTAGAGTGGTAAAAAATGTAGGGCAGGAGGTGCATTGATGAGACATTAAGATGCGCTTAATTTCACCCTTGTTCGCTCTTGGGGGTAAACTGATCCCATGTAGCTTCGCGGCGTCCTTAGCTATGGAGATAGTCGCGAAATCAGCAAGTAGGTGCAGAGGAAGGGCTCCAATTACTAGGGCACTACCTTCAAAGTCAATATCCTCGCCACGATCCTTTCTGTAGGACACATATCTCAGTAGGTAGTCCGGATATTCAATAGATCGATGAGGCGTCAGAATATATCTGTCGAGATCCTGATAGAAGGGTGCGCGAGGGGTTCGAGTATTTTTCGCCACACCTCCTATACGTGTGGACGGCGCACGACAAGCCTCATAGACGCTTGAGTACACTTCTTCGTCAGGATCTCCCCTAGGAGCCACCATTTCGAAGAGACGTAAGGTTTCATGTGAAAGGATGTCAGAGCAGTCACGATTTCTTGGTTGAAAACAGACAAGGAGCAGCCCCAATAAACCTGCATTGTACAGTAGCATGTACAGTAGCGCCATGACAAACGAAATGTCATTTTCCATGTCATTATACCCCAATGCAGAGGCAAGCTCTATGTACCTGCACGAGCAGGCGGAAAATATAGTGTACCCCTCGCAGGGAGGGGCTGCTGCTCGATCTGTAGATCTCGCGAACATGTACCCAATGGGCTGTGATACAAACGATGAAGACATGGTTGAGCAGAGAAAGTGCGGCGGTGGGGACAGTCGATCCGAGATGAAAGCGTGGTGGATGCGAGAGACGAGCTCAACACATGTAAACTAGCACCCATGGATACTCCAATACAAACAACACGTGACGAAGAAGTAAGAGAAGTCGACGTCCCCCCCAAGGCTTCTGCCAAAACAGATGCCCCTGACAAAAGCCTTCGCGTTCGCCAGATTCGGTTGTTTCTACATTTAGTTATGTAATGCAGTATAATTAGGACAACACGTGTGTAGTGAATATCTGTTTATGGCATTGACGTCACTGACAAAAATATTAGTCCCAAAATAGAATTGATGCAGGAACATTGGTCGCTCAGTGTAAAGTATCGGCATAGGCTGAACGCTATTATCTCATCTTTTGGGAACCGATGGTATTGACACTGTGGGGCATTTGTTCAATATTTATCAGCCGTCTTTAAAGACACTCTATCTATTAGATCTTCCCTAAACGAGACAACCTGAATCCAAATCAAATGATGTGCTGCCAAGCTGCATTATAAATGTAAAACATGTAAAATAATTCCTGAATAAGAGGGGGCATGGACCAGTCAGAACAATGCGCGGATTTCGGTCGCTTTCATCTTCGTATCTGCATTCCCTTGTACCTGCTCGATATCGTCTTACGACAGGTCATTTGCGCTTCACCGTTCAGTCGTACCATCACCTCTTTTGTTGACGCATTAAACCGCTGAACATGGCCTACGAATCGCCTATACACCCCCATGATCGTCAGGCTTGCTGGCCTCAGGTCATTGAACTCGATAGCCACCCACTAGTCGATGCACCCCACAGACCCATATATCTCCTCAAAGGGCAGCAGACTGAAGAGTGGATGCAGAGCAATGTAGAGTTTTCGGCAGGTAGCAAGGCTCCAAGCGGCGGAAGGAATGGTGCCTTAGAAGCAGGTATGTAGTTCGATCCAGGGCTCTTAGCCCTTACCTGGATAAGTGCCCGTGTTAATGCTGATACGACGCAGGTTATATAGTTGCAAGTGTGAGAGACAATCCAGTGTTTCTTTGGAGAGACGAGAAAGGGGATAGGGACCCTACTAAGGACAAGATAGTCGTGTGGGCCATATCAGGGTGCGTGTGCTTCAAAGCGAGTATTTTATGCCGGCCAATAGACCGTTGTTGATTTTTTTTTTTTCTTTTAATTTTTTTTTTCTTTCTTCTTTTCTTCCCATCTTGCTTGCGTCATTTTCCTTCTGCCAAGAAGAACATCGCATAGCGCGGAGGACATCGAGAATCTGCGAGAGGCACAGCAAGGGCTCATAGGCGATCCTGCTAAGGTGACGCCTCTGAAGGCAAAATTAGATGCGACTTCCGGGGAGTACGCGGGCGGAATAGAGTTCGAGAGGGATCCATTGGCCATATCCATCCAACCCAACAACAGAGCGTACGGTATCGCTACCTCCATACAATTGGCAAGGAACATGGACGCCCCTCAAAAAGGACGCAAGACACTCGGGAAGCGGCTCACGGATAGAGGAACTCTAGTCAAGAAAGTGCTGAAGGTACAAAACGGTTGAAAAGAGGTGAAAGATCCTGCTAAAGCATCCATATATCTTTGTACAGGCCGGAGCCAGAGCAGCCATGTCGGGAATGAAGAAAGGGCAGAGAGGTCTTGTAGACCTGATGAGAAGGCGTAGCGAATACCTGAACACGCCAAGGATCGGCGATCCATCCAACGTTTGCTTTCCTACCTTTCAGGTCAACATAGCGTCTGCGGTAGACGCCAAGGATGGTGAGCCTTTACCATAATGTCGAAAACACGTTTCATAGACCGATGGTGGATTCTAGACGTAACGCTTGACGCTAGCCTTGCAAAGTACGGCACCATCCACCCTGATTGCGGGGACACAGCGTGCTCTGTGACCGGGATGACATGTTTGAGCAAACCTCATCCCGACGTGGAGCACGACATCTTCTACATCCAGGACTATGGTATAGCGATCATCTTTCGGGAATTCGACGTGATCTACTTCTGTGGGCTGCGTCTGCACGGAGGTAGCCAACCTGTGTACAGATCGACGAGAACATCGGACGAGATATATGTCCGAATAACCCTTATCGCATACCCGCCATCCAAGTTCTTCGACGAAGCGTCGTCTTCTGCTTTCGCGTCTCTCCCAGGCAATCCGGGTGTAATGAAAATATACAACGAGATGAAGGACTACGTGTAAGCAATGTCATTTTGATGTATACATGTATCCGATCCTGACATCTTGTTCCTTTGATTTATTTTTCAATTTTAAGAAACAAATTTCCAGCACCGCGAACAAGGAACGAACAAGCCAACTACATCACAGATGGCGAATCCTTGATGGATGATCAATCCAAACTCGACCACTTTGCAAGGGGCTGCCTTCAGATCGCGATGCACATGGCCGGGCAGTACCCGAGACATGCCCTAGCAAGGATAGACAAGGACAAGTTCATCAGCGCCTTTTCAGCTGTCGTAGATGGTGTCAGGGTAGCAGCCACGCCGTGGGACATGGGTCCCGGTTGGACTGGTGACGACACTCGCATAGGCAAGATTTACGACGAGGATCTAGAGAGTATGGAGGACGAGAAGCTGCAGAGAGCCTATAACACGGACAAGCGGACTGATGATCCCTTCGGAAATCAAGAGGCCAAGAAGTTGCAAGAGGAGTGGACAGTGCACGCGGAAGACTGGTCGAGGACTATACCCCTATGCATGGCGTCCGATTTCTCGGGGCTCAGGGATATCGAACCCAATCCTAATCTCAGACGAAGTGAGTCGTTCCGCCAACCTACTGTAAACGCATCGCGATAACCAGACTGTCAGACGTGACAAGAAACATAAGGAAAGGCGTGAAGGCATCGAGCGACAAAGCGCAGAGGTCCAGCACTGGAACAGTGTCAAAAAAACGAAAGAACGAAGTGGTAGACGTAGAAGCTGAAGATATCGAAGTTGATGAAGAGAGGAGAAAGAGAAGGAGAAGGAGGACTGTGCCGGACAGCGCGTCGGAGGACGTGGCAATCAAATCGAGGACTGACGATGAAACGCACTCGTTGCAGACGTTCGAGATCTCCTTGAGAGGTAAGCATAGGCATCCAGCATTCTAAGACACAACGCTGAACTCGATGCTTCTTCGGTTTGTACTTGATTCTTGCCTCGAAGATATCGGAAGAAGGAAGGATATGTCTCTCAGCGAGAAGCAAACTGCGGTGGCGAAACACATATACAGCTGGACAAGTATTCAACTCACCAAGGATAGCTTAGAGGAGGCAGCCGCTATGGGTGGCTCAAAGGCTGACGTCCTTCGGCACAACGAAGTACTTGACGAGCTTGAGGCTCATCTCACGAGCATGCATCTGTCGAGCGTATGGAAAGTCCAAGAAAAGCTTTATCGCAACACTATACCGCATGCTGTCATGACGCTATGTCATAGAGGAACCGCTCTACTGGCTAACATGGCAGCCTGGCAATGGATGGCTACAATGCTTGACGAGGAGTTTCGTCGTTTCGTCTCTGTTCCCAGGAAGAAGGGATGGTTGACGGTTCTTTTCACCAAGGCTACAGAGTTCTTCGACAACCCGAAGAAGGACATCGTTCTGGAGGCGAGGGAATGCATCGAGAACTTCGCGGAGAACGAGATGTCATACAGAATCAAAGCATCTGGTAGACGAACCACCTTTCCAAGGATGGCAGAGGGTTACAGGTCGTTGCTAGAACCAGTCATCGCCAAATGGATGGGATTTCCAGAGAGCGCGCTTCTTATCAGCAAGGCGAAGGCGGAGATATGCTTTGCCACGACGGACAGCACTGGTTACTGGGCGCTCTTCCTTCCTGGTCTTTGGGAGACGTGTCAAAACGTATCCAACATAGTTGGAGAGGCGAGCGGGAGATTGTCAACACAGAAGATCGGTAGGTGGATGACAGGGTTTGGGTCGGTGTTAGCAGAGCAGACGACGAACGGACTCTTGAAAGAGATCAAAGGGATGGGAGAACTGGTGCAAGTGGCGACGGGTGGTGACATAGATCAAGACAGGTTGCGGTCTGTGATGGAAGCCGCATACCTTCATAGAGCCTACGATGCAATGGGTGAGTGAGCTTGGGGGTTTAAGATGGCTTTGATCATGTCAGCTTACGAGAATACATTTCCAAAGACAGGGTCCGGATTCCAGCGGCATCAGTCGCCGAACCGATATCTGTGGTTAGGAGGATTTCCAGCGCCAATCCTGGTGTGACCTTCGTACACCAGATACGACTGCTTCTCCCAATTCTAGAAGATCCTTGGAATGAACCTCTTCCCCCCAGCCCTTCAGAAGGTCGGCTTGCCAAGCGGGTACACAAGTTCATTACGCATGTCTTCAGAAACGGCGACAAACAACTTCCCTTCAGAGATCTTGCCCCTTCCAGAAGAATTATCCTCAACTCGGATTCTAGCCCGTTCAATCCGGCCATCTTGCGAACCCGACGATCTCTCTTCAGCGTAATGGTCCATAGGGCCATCACCCACCACACACCCTTCCTCACCGAACACCAGGAAGTACTTTTTGACGATGTGGAGGACTTCCAAAGAAGAATGGCGTTACCAAAATATAGAGGGCAGCCTAAAACCTTCTTCTGCGATAAATCGGCGTATGGGAGATCCACATGGCGAAAGGTAGAGAACGCTGAAGTTCTGTGGACAACGTCTGGCGACCCGGAATTCAACAGGTGGCTTTTGGAGGATCAACCTCAGCATCGTAAATCCTTCATAGAGCTGGTGGATTTGTTCAGGAAATCCAAGGCCCCTCCCATCAATAGGCGATCTGACAGGGTACCTGATGGCTTCCGACTACGCGATCGCTGGCGTAGTGGATATGCCATCCTTGGATGTTCTTGGCAGGTTGATATTTGATTTGGAGAGGGGAGCTATGACAGGTCTCCGCTTGTTGGAGCTGGACTGCGACACGAAAGAAGAGACGATAATTTCCTTCAAGCAAGTCAACGATATGGTGCGCCATAACCTTGATGATGAGGTGTTTGCAGAAGATGGACTACAATCCGTTTGTGTTGGAGCACATGTTATGCAAGTTCAGGAGGCTGACTACCGAAACGTATGGAAACATGTTAGACACCTGAGTATATTAGTATTACTTACACACGTTGTTTACACGAATATTAATCGGGTGCTTTACAACTCTCAATGCCAACATCTCAGGCGCTCCAGGAGTAGGACACATAAATCACAGCAAGGTCGAATACGATTAGACGCGCATAAAGTATACAACAGTAGACAAAAGATCCGAGGATAGCTACGACTGAGGCAAAGTTCACTAGTATCTATCCCTATCACGGGTGCCATTTGTACGATAATGTCCGTGCTACAAGACAGGCGAAACGAAGGTAAGGGAAGGCATGAATATACCGAAATCAGCCAATAGGGTTAGTGTGGACCAGGATGAATTGGAGATTAAACGAGAGATGATGTCCAGCCGGGCTCTTGGCATTGGTCGAGGGTAGTGGCACCGGCAGAGGCGGTCGCCTTGGCAGTAAACGAATTGATCGTATAGCCAACGGTAACAAGCGAGCCGTCTGGTACGTCACCGTCAGCCCAGATTGGAAGCCTCCACATGTCTTCCCACAAGGCATCGCAGAATACGAGTGCAGGGTTGCGGCAGTCGTAGACAGGGACTAGAAAGAAATGATTCGAGGGGCTGGTAAGATATCGTGGCAATGCGCAGAAGGTTTAATCACTGCGAACCTTTTCGGAGTACTGAATGGGGAGAGGAAACGAATGACGTTTGATGTTCTCTTCGAGGGGGTTCGCTCCAGAGGGTCTAGGTGCAAAAGTACCGCTGTTGTCAAGAAGGGAGGTCTTCTTAGGGGATGCGGTGACATTGCCGGTACTTTCGCTAGAAAGACCTGAGGAGGATGTCAAGTTAGCAATAGAAATTGATGCCAACAGCAACAAATAATCGTATAAGGAAAGAAAACCACTAGAGCTCACCTGCGTCAGAACGAGTTGTGAAAGGTAAGAATCCATTATGAAATGGAGTGACGACCTCAGACAGCCCTAGAGCGTTTGCAATCCCGGTCATGGAGCGCTGATGAATGTGCTGAAAGGGCTGAATAGCTACTCTGTGATCGTGGGTTGTTGCGTGGCTGTAGGAGTTATAAGTAGAAGCCGGCTGCCTTACGTAGCAGTAGACTGTCTGCCCAGTCGCAAGGAAGCAAGCGTTGTTAGAGAGTTGGCGACTCGGCTGGGAAAAATAAGAGACGTTGAGGTAACGCTGACTGGTGCTGGAGGACACGTTGAGTCTGAGCCCTCGCGCACTGACAGTGACTGGATTGACGATGGTCTTGTAGGACATCATTGTCAGCAAATAGCGTAGACGCCTGTTAAAATTAAAATTAATCAGCACATAAGACCACCTATAATAGAGAGGAAAAAGCAAATTAGATATACGTACTTAACATATGCTTTTCCATGGGGAAGTTCAAGAAGGGCATCTTTCATTCTAGCTGGAGACAAGATATGATCGTCTGATCGTTCCAAGCGGTTCTTTGCTGTCTTCTCAAACACTACCTCTCTGCATGGTAAGGATATAAAGTCAGCACGTGGCGTAATGAAAGGTAGAGACAATTAGGTCGAAAGAGAATATAAACTCACGGGATGGAGGGAAGTGTGGCGTAAAAGTCCGAGAGCCAAGGGTTGTCTTTCGGTCCAAGATGAGCGTCGTCGTTGATTACAGGAGGTGGGGATTCCAGTTTGAACCGATGCAGGTTTCTCGGGACTCCTAGCAGAGCGACGCTGAGCAAGCGAGGCAGCAGAATGATCTGAATCGGTATCGACTTCGATAGATTCCTTAGGCTGAGCAGATTCGGGTGGCGCAGGCTTGCCAGCAGACTTGCTCGACTTGGAAGGGCGGGCCTGAGCGCTCCGAACGAGACTGGTCACGTTCCTCAGTTTTAGACGAGGTGACTTGACGACTGGCAGGCTTGTCAGCACGATTGGAGCGAGGTGATTGAGGCAGGGTTTCATCGTCGATGTCGACAACAGAGGTAGAGGGGGAATTGTTCCAAGCAGACCTGCCGGAGGATGCATCCTGTCGACAACGGTCACGTTTTATCGGAGACGATGAAGTTGAGGGAACAGCCATAGATCGACGAGAAGAGGAGGCTTAGGGACAAATAATGATAAATCAGCGTAACGTTCAATATATATACGGGATATGCACTAACCTATTGGGGAAGCAAGGAGTGCAGGAGAGGGCTTAGACGATACATAGGGCCCGTTATTCTTCAAAGGTGGGCCATAAGCAGCATAGTATTCGTCGTCATCTTTCTCTCTGTCAGCTGCAGCGGAAGGTGTTGCACGGCGAGCACCTGATCGAACAGTATCAATGGGAGTCTTCCTGGTTATCGTGGACTTGTTTGGGAGCTCCTTGATTTGCGGCCTGGACCCGCCAGAGGAAGTTGGAGCAGGCAACGCAGCAACCTGCTTCCTAGCTTTCTTCGAGGTTGGGACTTGTTCTGGAGACATGGAATCCCTTAGGATGGTTGTTAGCATTCCTTCTTCGGTCAGCGATACAAACTTAGTGCTAACCTTAAGACTCTCTTGCCCTTGCGATCACTATCACAGAAGATAGGTCACACATAAGCAACATCATATTTGCAGAGCGAGAAATGTGACTCACACGATGGGCTTTTCGTCGGCGGAACTGGAGCCATGGAGGCTAAGGTCGCCGTCCGAGCGACTACGAAAGGACGGCATAAGCTACACGCTCAGAAGCAGAGTTAATGGACAAAGCAGACGCACTCATCAATGAAAAGCCTGTCCTCCTCGGTCTCTTCAAACACTCCCTCCAAATTAGTCTCATCATCGGAACCATTGGCTTCACTCCCTGATTCTTGAGCCTCAACGTCCAGCAGGGAACGAGCGTTCGCGTCAGGATCAATGGCCTCTCCCATTTCGGAGTCTGTATCATGAAGCGATATAACGTCTTGGGAAACCTTGGTATTAGCTTTGCGAGGGGAGGATGAGGTTTTATCTTGGCGTTTGCGCCTGGGAAGAGGACGCTGAGACCTGGCATCCTCTGGAGTAACTGAGCGACGAAGAGAGGCGGGGTGGACAGCGGGGTCGGTCCTAGAAAGAAGCCTGCGCAAATGGAGCCGAACAACGACGAACACACTCAATATTAGACGTCATAAACTACAAAACATTGATAAATGACTTACCTTTTAGGAAGAGGAGGAAATTCCTCTAAAGCAGCCTTGTTTGCGGCAGCTTTATCTTTACGGGCACCACTAGAAGAACCAGTAAGCACAGAAACATTGCAGGGAATGTATAGTTATGAAACATACATGAAAACCCCCTGGGCTATCTCAGCATCATCGGAATCGCTGGCGAGCGCGGCGTCCAAAAGCGCCTGCTGCTTAGCGGACGGTTTCCTAATGCGGCTGCTGGAACGCAACGGAGTGGTTACTCTGAAAATCCAAAAAAAAAAAAAAAAAAAAAAATGGTCAAGTCAGATATGTGGTAGTGCTAAGGATTACAGGCGTGTTGAACTCACTTGTCGTTCAACTTTGGTGCGGCACTAGGAGCTGTATCTTTGCCGGCGCTGGGAGGATTGGCACCAGCCCTAGCAGAGGATGCGGTTTTCTTTGATGGGGGACATGACGAAGCGCGAGGTACGAGAGGAAAGTAAGGGTTGATGTTTGTTAGACTGATAGAGCAAATTTGAAAAAGGCAGGAGGATAATTCGAGAGGGAAATATCGCTGGTGAGCCAGGAAGGATGTCTCGATATTTATACGATTACGAAAATCAGAGAGAAACGTGTTTGCGAAATGAAAGATTTAAAGGTTATCTAGATGTTACAGACGGAGGAGCACGGTAGGCGCGATAACGTCGCATCGAGAACCAGTGAAAAAGAAAAAAGAAAAAAGAAAAAAGATAAATAGCGGAGCGAGCAGAAGTGCGCAAATTAACGGATGTGCACACAATTGCATTGCGAATCGCGCAGAGAAATACCACCGAAGAGGATAAATGAAACCCGTTGGGTAGTGCGAAAGGCTTGAGTGCCACTCAAAAGTGGTAAACGAGATCACCGGATGAATAAGGAGCAGGCGGATAGGGGATGAGGGTCAGACAAAGAAGACAGTTGACGGAGCAAACTGGAAGTCCTCTAGAGACACACGGCGCACAACTTAGCAGCGGATGAGCGAATATAGATCCTTTAATGTAACGGATAGAGAATGGACACGACAAGATGTCGACGGGCATTAAATATGCATCGCTTCGAAGCAGGCATGCCACACGAAGGGGAAGGGCTTGAGCCTCATGGAGCTCTGACGGAGAAGGACTAAAAGCAGCGGAAAGGTTACAGAAAGAAACATTAACATGCAGGCGAGATGAGGGAGAATCCCGATCACGGAGAATGGCACGAAGGTGTAATAGAATGACGGAGGAGAGAGCAAGAGATTGAGAGAGTAAGCGAGATATTATTCCAGAGCAAGGCAAATGGAGCAGAGGGGCATACCTCCTGACAGCGTGGCACAGCTGTACCCGAAAGAATGGAGACCTTTTTTTTTTTTTCTTTTCAGGCGGATGGCAGACGTTCTAAGCGTCATGAACACGGGCAGATCCCAATAGGAGAGGGACGAAATGAGGCAACAGTTCAGTTAGCGTTTCTTCCCAGTATTACCATCAACAACCGGCTATTCCGCAATGAACAGCGAATACGACCTTATTCTTGCAGCAGAGGCTCTCGAGCAGGTGGCTAGAGAGAGAGAAGGAAAGAAACTGGCAGGAGTGCAATTGAGCTCTTTGACGGGGGTGAGCCTTCCAACTTACGCACTTGCACACGAAAAGATCGCACCAGACCGACTGACAAGAAAACCGAAAGGACACTATGGAAAGTTCATTCCGTATCCTTCAGGTTGCCCAGCCGAAGTCTTTGAGAGTTGTACTGAAGAAGGAAGATATCAACGAACAGGAAGAGGTGGTGTGGCACGTACAAGGCATAATACAAAAGCACGAACTCCCACCTTTTACGACGAATATGAGGTGAGTACACCACAAAATCCCTCTTCTCTCTCCCATTTCCTGTAAGATGACGGACATCAAGCAAAAATACGGCGAAAAACAAAGCTTGATACCTGCGCCAGGGACTAACCCTCACCGGAATGGGGACTGACACATTCAGAAAGGCTATAGACAACACTGTATATCTGTTCACGGAGTTCAGCAGGTGCGTTGGGGCATCCGATCTTAAGCCAATCGCTTTCTTGGAGCAAGGAAAAGACGGACCGTGCTTGGACTTGAGCAACAGGTACTTTACCCCTCGCAGCGACGACCCATACGGCTCTTCCATACCAATGGATACAGCCATAGACCCAACAGGTGTGCTGGCCAGCTCCATAGGGACTGAACTGTTCCATGGCGAAGACAACGAAGTGAAGTACTTCGAAAGGAAGCGAAGCAAGGAAAGTGGAAAATATAGGTGAGAATAAACTCAATGGATGGCCAGTTTACGATATTGACTCACGTATACAAGTCTCGAAGCAATATCACCCATCAGGCTCCGAGTAGGGGACATAGTCGAATGTCAAACCACTTTTATGCTGGTACCCGTCAAGGGTAAACAGTGGAAGATGACAGCGGTATTGAGAAGCATTACCCTCCTACACGCGTCGTTTACCCAGGTGAGGAGATTTGAATTATCGGGCTGACGTCTACTAAAGAAAGGTTAGATGAGCCTAACCGCTGGCATTGGTATACGCACGCACAGTGGACGTACAAGTGCCACCAGGACCACGATGAAGAGAAGGATAGGGTACGACGCTGAGGATTCAGACGACGAAAGTGCGCCATCTAAAAGGATGAACGACATGCACATCGACGCGACTCCCCAGATGGCGGAATAAATGGTTCGGCTACCCTGCGAAAGGAAGCAGGAGTTCAGACATGGGATGTAATATGCACCGCGTTAAGCACGATACTTTCGAGATCAAGATATTCCGTTGTTGAAAATGTGGTCGTCGTCTGAGGTCGCTGCATATGCAAAGCCATAGGAGGTGCGGTCCCTAGGAACATACTGCACAGCATTTAATACAGGACCTGAAATGAACAGGTTGCAGGAGGTGAGGTTGAAGGAAGAGACACCTTGACCGTTGCAGAGGGTGCCACATGTGTACGGCCAGGAGGTTTGCAGGGAAGGCAATGGGTCGATTCGAGAAGATAGATGTTAAACAGAATCTTACATATAGAAAATCAGAGAGAGAGGCTAGACGCGGCTTATAAAGAATGCGGTTATCAGTATCTGTGGACACGACAGCGGAAGACTAGGGAATTCTGAGCCTATATGACTGTCGAATTCACAAGAAGGAGACCACAAACAAACAGGCAGATACAAAGTATCAGTACAAATATCGACAAACATTATTATGTAACTAAACCTCAAAAAGGTCTGAGGAAACGGAGATCGAGCCACCCAGAATAAGATGTATATACAAAACGGAAAGAGCAATCGACAACGGCCGAACATAGAATAAAAATCGACAACTAGAATAGGCATGGTCAAGCAGCAGGACAACAAACGGGCAAGTAGGTGGCATAGAAAGAGTCGGGGATATCGGTCCTAAGGGTCGAGAATCGATATTCCTCGACGTATGAATAGTCTTGAAGAGAGGAATCTATGAACTTCACTGATGGGACCATGAAAGGGATATGTTCCTTGGAGCGCTGGAAGGCAAACTCTAGGTCGTGCCATCTCAGCGAGAGTAGATAAGATAGCCCGACATTTTGAAACCAGAAGACAACGACGAGAGAGCGCAGAGAGGGTGCTCTGAGTTTGGCGATAAAGGAAATGATTATCGATAGAGGGTCCTCGTCATCTGCCTCTGTGTTGGCATATGACCTGATCCGCAGGGTTACGGAAGTCAGCGAAGGTAGGAACGGGAGGTCGAGGATGTCTTCCGCATTGCTCCAGTGTCCTGTGGAGAGGAAGGGGGAGAGGATAGTAGAATCAAGATATGAGACGTAATTGGGTCAGCCCAACGATCACCTATATGTGGTGGACACTCACTGGATAAGCCAGTCATTTCAATGGAGACGGTTTTGAGTGTCTTGGCAGCTGCGGGCAGTATAATTCGCAGCGCAAGAACGTCTCGAAGGAACCCGGTTTCCAAGTGGAGCTCTTCCAAAGCCGACCAGCAGCATGAAAGGAGCAGGGGATCTGGATGAACGGTGGGGGGTGGGTCGAGGGAGAGGGCGAAACGATTATCGATAGTAAACTGATTCTCTCTGTTGTCCCATACTTGACGTAGCGGAGGTGACTTTTCAGCGTACCGCAAGCATAGCGGACTGGGCATAACCGCAATAGCAACACTTCCACTGACCGAGGGTACCGACGCGATCGTGCCCGGGGTGCAGTCGACACCAACAAGTGTTATACGGACGAGGGATGCAAGAGAAGACAGAAGAGAAGGTGAAAGGCATCGAATGTGAAAAAGGGAGATTGAAGTAAGATTTTGAGCGACGTGGCAAAGAAGATAAGAAATACATCTGCCATCTAATTTGTCAAGAAGAGTGCCAGACGAAAAGGTGACACTCCTGAACGTGCTGACATCCCCAAGTCGCTTGAAGAGATTGACGACTGGTTCTGCAACCAAGAAAAGTCCGGCAGTAACAATCTCTAGGCTTTTGATGTGCTGTACCAGGCCAGGTCGTTCGTAGCACAAGTACGCAAAAACCCGGGCAGACCGGAGGTTACTATCGAACCGGATGTGGGTGAAGAGAAAAGGCTGAACCAAGGCGTCTGCGAAGCGACAGCAGAGGCGGAGGCGACAAAGGGAAGAGATATCAGAGGACAAAAATTTTAACAAGTAACAGAAAATATCTACTGGGATAGCCATAGACGACATCAAAGAATCAAAAGGATCGGTGAGGGTATGAAGCGACAGAACACGGTTGAAGAGTCAATGGTGGAGGAGTGGAGAAGGGGATCCAGAGGTCGAGGAACTATAGGAAGGCGGGGACGATACAGTTAAAACGGGTACTCACTTCATCTTCATATCTATATACATAAATAAACTAGGTTTCATGACAAGTTTAATGCTGAAAATTGGCAATACGAGAAGCGCACAATAAGCTAAATAGCGGACATCAACGAGGATCCCGACACGGAAGCAAAGCGGGACAAGTGAGTGGACCGATCTTGTTTAGTTCACATAGATTTATACAAGATACAGAATGTATCGAAATGGGAGGTGCGTCCGCGTGGTAGACTACGAATGGCAACACGCGCACATCAGCGGAAGGGTCATAGAAGACTGGGGGGGTGGGGGGCAGATGGCAACGCCAACAAGACGACGAAAGACAACAATATGGAGGGTCCTAAACGTACGAGTTTTACAAGCCTATGTATCTAGGCAAAGGTCATATGCACTATTGCTGTATACGACGTTGTGTACACGATAGCAAACAAATTATGGATTGCCGCGTAGCGCGAATTCGGATCTAGAGCGAGAAGCAGGAGAAAGAGAATGGATAGCTGGCAAGAAAAGTCAATCCCGATGGCATGTGGTCTACTCAAGCTCCAGTGAATTCGGCTGATAAAGATATCGTAGCAAAGGTTAGTGAAGGTGACAGAGAGCGAGAGATATATCCAATACTCACCTAAAGTAAGAGAGTTTATGTCTTTAAGGATACCCAGCCTAAAAGGACCATCCCCTCTCTCGCATGAACCGTTGCTGGCCATTCTCCAGAATACTCCGGGAACCGCCATCCGCATAGCAATCGGGGAGTAACCTGGAAATGGTAATTGAAGAACGCCTTCGTCAAGCGAATGACAAGCGGTTTGAGGGCAATATGCCCAATCGCCGCATTGATGGCCTTCAAATCCAGGAATGTCTATACCGCCTCGAGGAAAGTCCCAGAACGTATAATAGTCAGGGCCCAGCTCGAATCCCCGAGCAGAGTATTTGTCGAACACCTTTTGAACGCATTTGGGACGCTCACCGACCTTCCCTAGCATGGAGCCAGTGGAGTTATGTATCCCCTTCATCTGAGTAGTAAGCTCGGGATAGAAGCTTATCACACCACAATGAAGAATGGCGTTCATGACAGGAGTACTATGGAACGCGCCAACGGCAGTGAGAGGGCTGTCGCTCAAAGTGGAAATCACCTGGAAGCGGCGTTTGGTGGAGGGGCTGCGAAAGGTGGTAACACTTTCGAGTGTGTTAGCGCATGTGATGGTGTCGTAAAGGAGGTTGAGGTCATCGAAATCCCTCTCGTTTGCAAGGGAGACATCCTGACCGCTGTTGGACGGCCCAGGCAAAGCGGGATGAAACCTCCAATGGATCTCCTGGACGAAGTCGGTGTTCTTTAAGAGCCATTCGACGAAAGGTTTAAACTCGACAGATGCGATGTAAGCATCCATGTCGTCCACTGGCAAAGGCTGATCAAATGGGAGGATGATAGAAAGAGCCGTGGATCCAGACACGATAACGTTGTAGCGTTTCATAGCGTCCCGAAACATGGATGGGCTTTCGAATCCGAACGCTACAAGGAGACAGTCGAAGCGACGAAGCAACTCAATGCATCCGCTTGTGTCCTTGGCATGTAGAAGATTCCGCATGCCTATGGCGTCTAATCTGAGGTAAACCTCACTCTTCATCTCAGGCAACAGGTCCCTCCACTGCTCTAAAATGAACGACGAATTAGTGAATAAATGTTCGAGGAATACAAGGTACAACCTACCAGCAAAGGCGAGCACAGGCATATAGGGCGAGAAGTGAGACTGTATTCAACACGCAGGGCACGGAAATAGCGAGAAACGAAGTATTTAGGAGGAAAGCAGGGAGAAAGCGAGCGGAGAGGGAGGAAAAGAGCCAGGACGTTCATATAGCTCCTCGGCCAGTCCAAAATGCAGTATAAGGAATAAACGAAGAGAGGAGCAGAGGCATGTGCGATGGCCGAAGGGGAGGCATGCAGATTCAAACAAAATAAGGTAAAATAATAGGATTGAATAAAAGACAATATTAACACATTCCGGGTATACCTGGCAGATCCAACCGACTTTCCGGCAATTATAGGAGCGATCTGACCTTGAATGACAAGGTGGAGAGTCAAGGGATATGAACACGAAGAAAGAAGAGGCGGGCGAACAGACGGATCAGCATCTAATGCACATACAGAAGCACCACAGACTGAATTGAAAGAAGAGCGTGGAAGGCATAGACATAGAGTTCTGATGCAACACAACGGACTTCTAGATGCATACAAGTGAGTCTTACCGAGAAGCTCTAGCGGACAACTTAAAGAGGCGGCCCTGTGTGAAAAACCGCGCGATAAAGAAGGAAAGTGATGTAGCTGTGTCAAAGTCATGTGACAATTCAAACCGAACGGGTATGAAAGATAGGTGACTAGTTCTAAGTGCTATATCTAAACGGACCTTCACGATTTGGCATAGACGAGAGCACAAGTCAGAAATATATGCATGCAGAGAAGGCGTATACAGACGGAATGGTGAGCGTATAGCAAGAAGGCATGCCCAAAAGAGTGAACATACACATACAAGACACAAAAATAAAATAAAAATAAAAAATAAAATAAAATAAAATACTAAGTGTATGGATATAAAGGACGCATATATACAGGTCCATGGAGATAAAGCATAGGAAGAAAAGGGCCAAGAGCTAAAGTCAAGAAAAATAATACAGACGGGCGAAGGTACATCACAAGATAGAGCCAAATGGAATTCTAGCGAACACGGAAGGAAGGTAAGAATCGAGGCATGAAATCGGTAGGTAGAAGCATAGGTGCAAGTGGATAGGCAGCAAGGTAATAGATGGATATGGGCGGGTCCTCGACGCAGGGACGAGGCAACGGTTCGTCGTCAGTATAGGAGTATTGGAATATGGTAACATCTACAAAGCGAATGGATGGCTGAAGCGAAGGCGACACAGCGAACAGGCCATGCACAGCGGAATCGAGAGCAGCCCAGTCTAGGGTGAGAATATATCTAATGGACAGCTGCTGAAACCAACAGCCAATGTTGAGAGAGCGAAGTGAAGGAGCACGAAGGCGTGTGAGAAAAAGCACAATAGGTTGCAAAGGGTTATCAAGGTCCTTCTCCGTGCTGGAGCACGCCCGAACACGAAGGGTAAGTGTGGTAAGAGAAGGCAGGAAGGGAAGATTGGAAGCTAAACCTTCGGGATCGGACCAGTGACCTAAAGTAAAAGGCAAAGGCAAAGAAATATATAAGAGACATAATTCAAGGTAGAACTGAAAGGAAGAATAGACTTACAGTGCAGGCCGGTCAACTCGACACACATGGTCTCCAGGACAGGACCAGCCATGTCGCGAAGTACGCGTCAGAAGACCTAAGCAGACGGAGACGAACACCACACGGTGGACGAAAGACCAGCAGATGAGGCTCGAAGTCGATCGGCGACGACGAGATAAGATGCAAAGCAGATAAGAACGGAGACGCTGAGAGGCGAGAGCAGAAGCAGGTGCGAGTTAAGCGATGAATTGACGAAGAGGTCAAGCTGAGGAAATACAGAGCGTACTAGCTAGCTTATATACTCTACAGAACATGTGCGTAGCCGCGATGAGTCCGAGATACGAATAAGCAAGAAGATAATAGAATGACAAAGAGTGGCCCGAGGCCGTGCGAAGCTGCGTAAGGCAGCGTAGAGAAGAACAAGGGGAAGAATGGAAACCGCCCGAGGCCGAGCGAGGCTACGCGAGGCAGCGCAAAGAAGAAGGATACAATAGAAATGAGTCGGGGAGACGAATGAATAGAAGTATCAAAAGGCTGTGCGTAAGGCAGCGCCTATAGCAGAGAAGGATGAAATGTAACAAAGGGAGAACGAGGCAGCGTGCCATAGAGAAAGTGTCCATGCCGAGTCGGAGTCAAAGGGAAAATAGGGGTTAAAGCGATAAGATGAATGAAAGATCAAAAGATAAGATAAAACGAAAATAGGGGCGCGAGATAGGGGCTAGGGGCTGACCGTGTTCACGACATTACCCCCCTTCTAAGATTCATCGTCCTCGATGACCTAGATCTTGCGTGGGGCAGTTGGATGTAGGCGGTGGAATTCATTGATTTTGGCTCTTGAACGCTTGAGGTTTTCAGCTGGCTCCCAGGAGTTATGCGAATCGTTGTACCCAGCCCAACTGACAAAATACTGGAGTACCTTCTTTCTTCCTTGGTTGACGACTTGGCTGTTGAGGATGGATTCGACCTCGTACTCAACCTCACCTTCGAGTTCGACAGGTTCGGGAGGAGGTGGTAGAATGCCATTGACGTCGTTTCCTTTCCAGCGAGAGAGCTTGTCGACGTGGAAGACAGGATGGATGCGGGAAAGACTGCGAGGGAGATCCAGTTTGTAGTCCAGTTCACCGATACGCTCAAGGACCTTGTAGGGTCCGAGCTGCATGTCGCCTAGTTTTCGAGCCGGGATTCTGACCTTGATGTCACTTGAGTCAAGCCAAACATAGTCACCAATGTTGAAGTGATCTGCGGCCCGTTTACCTGCTTCAAAGGCGTCCTTCTGGTGTCCTTTTTCCAGTCGTAAGGCAGCGTCGACATCCTCTCGAGCATCCTTGAGGTGTTGAAGACGGTCGTCAATGGGTAAGAGGCCGGAAGGATTGCCGATAGGAATGTTGAAATGAGGGAGGAAACCGTAGACGACTTCGAAGGGAGAGCGGTTGTGAGCAGAGTGGACACGGGAGTTGATGACGAATTCAGCCATGGGGACGTGCTTGTCCCAGTCCTCCTGGCGACGGTTGGTGTAGATGCGGAGGTACTTCTCAACTTCTTGGTTGGCACGTTCAGTCTGACCGTTGGCTTGAGGGTGGTAGGCTGTGGTGAGGTTTGACTTGATCCCGAGGTGTTTGAGCAATCCACGCATGACCTTGGAAGCGAACTGAGGTCCGCGGTCGCTGATGAACTGGAGAGGGAGGCCGTGGAGGCGGAAAATTTCGCGGTAGTAGATGTCGGCAACATCTTCCGTGGTAATGTTGGAGTGACAAGGGAGGGCGTGGATGAGCTTGCTGTAGTGGTCGGTGAAGACAATGATCGCGTCGTAACCGTGAGCTTTGGGGAGTTGGGTGATGAGATCGACACCAACTGACTCCCAAGGGCCAGCAGGTACATCGAGAGGACGGGTCAGGGCATGAGGGTGCTGCGTATGCTTCTTGCGACCACAGGTGTCGCATCCTTCAACATATTTCTTGACAAAGGCGCGCATGCTGGGCCACCAGTACTGTCGTTCAACGCGTTCGAGAGTGGCATGGATTCCAGGATGGCCAGAGGTGGGGTCGTCGTGGCATTGGCGTAGCACATCGCGTCGAAGGTTGTCGTCGTTGGGCACATAGACTCGGCCTTTGTGATAGACCAAGCCATCGACTTCCTCCCATTCCGGTAGACCATTGACAAGTCGAGCAGGTCCAGAGTTACGCAGGGCAGCAAGACCAGCAAGGACTTCAGCTTCGCGGTTGCTGGCCTGCTTGAGACGTCCTTCGAGGGGATTGATGAGCATACTGGTGGCGGCGAGTTTGGCAAAAAGTTCAGGTTTGAGGATGATCTGCTGCCTGTTGTCTTCAGCGTCGTGGACCTGGTGAATGTCGAGGCGGGAAAGGGGATCAGCCTGAGTATTGGCCTTTCCGGGACGATGAGTAAGGGTGAACTGGAAACGAGAGAGATAGAGGGCCCATCTTGCATGTCGTCGACTCAGGTCTTGTGCGGTGCGCCAGTATTCGAGGTTGGCATGGTCGGTGACAATTTCAAAAGGCTCAGGAAGACCTTCGAGGAAGTGCCGCCAGTCCTTGAGGGCGTCAATGATGGCAAGCATTTCACGATCATAGATCTCGTAATTGCGTTCAGCCGGCTGCATGGAGGAGGAGCGGAATGCGATGGGGTGCCAGAGGCCGTCATCGTGCTTCTGAAGTAGGGCACCTCCTGTGGCAAAGCCAGAGGCGTCGACTTCGATGCGGGTAGGCAGGCTAGGATCCCAGAGCGAGAGAACTGGAGCGGAAATGAAATGATCGCGAAGGGTATCAAACGCGTTTTGATGTGGCGTACCCCACTGCCAGGGCACATTCTTCTTGGTGAGATCGTTGAGCGGGGCGAGCGATGGTGGAAAAATCCTTGATGAAGCGGCGGTAGAAGTTGGCGAATCCTAGGAAGCCTCGAACAGCGCGAAGGTTGCGAGGAACAGGCCAGTTGCGCACAGCTTCAACCTTAGCTGGGTCCATCGAAACTTCTCCCTCCTTGATGACTAGACCCAAGTATTCGATCTCCTGGCGTTCGAATTCGCACTTTTCAGGGCGAAGGAACAGGTCATGAGCTTTGAGTCGTCGAAGGACCTCGTGAGTGATCTTGCGATGCTCTTCGAGGGTCAAGGTGAAGATGAGGATGTCGTCGAGGTAGACCGCGACTTTACCAGCAGCAATGAGGTCTGAGAAGATAGAGTTCATGAGGGCTTGGAATGTGGCAGGCGAGTTGGTGAGACCGAAGAACATGACAAGGGGTTCGAAGAGACCTTGGTTGGTTGCGAAGGCAGCCTTCCATTCGTCCCCCTCTTTGATGCGAATGTTGTTGTAGCCCCAACGTACGTCGAATTTGGAGAAGTATTTGGCGCCTTTGAGGTGGCCAATGATGTCGGAAACGAGTGGGAGTGGGTAGCGGTTCTTGACGGTGAATTCGTTGAGCTTGCGATAGTCCTGAACAAAACGAAGTTTGCCATCCTTTTTCTTGACAAAGAAGACGGGGGAGGCGAGGGGTGATTTGGATGGTCGGATATAGCCTTTTTCAAGGTTTTCATCCAGGAATCGGTTGAGCTCCTCTTGCTCGTTCTGCGACATGGGGTAGACTTTGGTGCGAACATTGGCTGGGGCACCAGGCGTGAAGTCGATGGCATGGTCCCAAGGCTTGTGTTCCGGTAGACGGTGGGATTCAGACTCGGAAAAGACGGAGGCATGTTGTCGATACTCGGGTGGTACCAACTCCTCAAATGTCTTCTGCGGCTTCTCCTTCTGACTCTGTTCGGCAATCTGCTGGGAATACGTGAAGCCAGCAGCGCACCAAATTTGGTCGCCAGTGTCCTCAAGCAGTCCCTTGCGTACCAACTCACGACGAGCCCTCCGATTGGCACGAATGCGACAGAGAGGGGGCCTATAGTCCTCCGGTTTAGGTTCGACCGGGGGAGATGGCTCATCGGGTGTGTCTGGGGGTGAGGAAGACGAGGAGGTAGATGCTGATTGGGGAGTGGTGGGGTGCCGGAGTGGGAGTGGGAGGTGAGTCGTCGTCAACGCCAATTTCTTCTACCAGTGCAGTCTCCTGCAGGAGCACCTCGAGAAGTGGGATAGGCGTCTTCGATCTGGGATCTCCTCGATGAAAGCAGAGGAGATCCTAGGTACGAGGGATGGTGAGCTGTTCCTTTGCGCCAGTCAATGGTAGGGTTGAGCTTGCGCAGCCAAGGGAGACCAAGAATGATGTCCTCTCCACCGAGGTCGGCGATGAGGAAATCAGTCCATTCAGTGTAGCCGTCGATGGTGGGTTTGAGGCGAGCAAAATGAGTGATGTCGCCTGCATGGTTAGGTGAGCCGTCGATGTTCAAGAGGGCGATGGGGTGAAGGAGTTTATGGGAGGTGATGCGTTGTTTGGAGACAAAGGGCACGTCCAGGAATAATCCTGTTGCGCCGGTGTCAACCATTGCCGGGGAGTTTGTATCGCAATTCCTGCCTCTGAGTTGTGCTTGGACACGAAAGTGGGATGAAAGGGGGTTCAATTCACGAGTCGTGCTAAGTTTACAAGAAGAGATTGAGTCATAGGCGGAAGTTGCGTACAGGGGGTAGGGGTGTATGTGCCTCGGCGCGAGCAGACACCCGCTTTAAAAACCCTTTCGAAGTTCGGCAATTTGGGCGAGCATCTGGCGTTGGGTCTCTTGCATGCGCTGCATTTCTGCAAGAGCGCCGGCTGAGACGGTTGGGATGGCTGGGGCAACAGGAGGAGCAGGAGTGGCGGCGATGGAAGCAGGTGGGTTCTGGACAGGATTAAAGGAGGCACAGACATCGAAGGTATCATTGGTGGTGGTGGCACGGATACGGCGCTGGTTGAGCCCACGGTTCTTGGAGTAACCCAGGAACTTGTCCTGGCAGACGTTCTCGATGTGGCCGGTGCGCTGACAGTATGGGCATCGGGTGCTTGCATGGTTGCAATCCTTCTTGACATGAGTCTTGGATCCGCAACCGTAGCACCGACCCCGCATGGCAGCTGTGAAGTCCTCCCAGGTGCGTCCATTGCTGGTACGAGTAGCGTCAATGTCCATGGCCCAGGGGTCACGGTCTCGAGTAGTCGTAGAGGAGCGTTGGGGATGGGTGTCCTTCAACTCGAACTCGTTGCTAATAACCTGGTTGCAAAGCTCCAGCAGTGTGGTGGGCTTTTTAACCAATGAGGAGTATGCGAGCCAACCTTTATCGTCCTTGGCCAGGCCCTTGCTTGAAGCGATGCATGGCATCAACTTCTGAGAGTCCTGTGCGAGGGAATACCTCCATGAAGCTGGCTGCGTATGAGGCAGCTGTTCCTCGACCTTGCTTGAGAGCGTCCAACTCTTGTTGAGCAATCTCCTGGTCGTCTCCAGGTCGAAAGCGTGTTTCCACAGCATTGACGAATCCTTCCCAAGTGGCGTTAAATGGCATGGGGTGTGCCGCCTTGTTGGTGCTTATGTCGTGGTCGTAGATCTGCTGTAGGAACGACTGGGCCCAATGGGATGCGTCTCCTCTGAAGTAGGAGAGGGCAGAGGCTATCCAAGCCTTCTCATCTCGTAGGCCTTCCTTCATCAGGGGTTCGCCCTGGAGGCTAGCCCACATTGTGAAGTAGGCCAGAAAACGGCGAAGCTCCTTTGCATCACCTTTGAAGGGTTCGGGATCCTTCATTGGGTTTTTGCTTGGAGCTGCCACCTTGGCGTGGACCTGGGCAACGGGTTGTTTGGCCATTTGGAGCATGAGCGTATTGAGGGTCTCGGATAGGACTCGCTGACCAGCGACCAGTTGGTCAATGATGTCGTTAGCAGTGGCAGGTTGGACTTGGGGTTCATCTTGGTGCATGGGCATGGGGTCGGACATGGTGATCGGGGACGGGGAACGGGCAGGAAGGGTTCGAACAGAAATTGAAAGTGGCGATGGAACGTAAGCAGGGATGAAAGAGGAAGCAGTAGGAGAGTTAAAAGCTGAAACAGTATTTACAAAGGCCGTGGAATCAGATGGAAGTGTAGGTACAGAAGCAGTAATAAAAAGTGGGCTTGGTGGAACGGTAGGTGCAATAGAAGGAGTTAAAAAAGGGAGATTGAAAAGTGAAGGTGAAACTCGAGAGGAACGATGCTCTTGTTCAGAGCTTGAAGATGAAGAGGATGAAGAAGATGAAGAAGGAGCTGGGGATGGTACGTAAGAATCAATAGGCGGGGAAGCGTCGGGGAGTGGGGCAGGAAGCGGCGGTAAAGGGGGTACAGATGGATATGCGTTATCGAGGTTGGGATCTTCAAGCTCTATGTCTGGGTTGAGTGCGACTAGGCGATCCCAATGTTCTTTGGGTAGAGTAGGGTTGTAGCGGTTAGGACAGGGGTTGGTAGTGCAGGGTGTAAAACTTCTGGTTTCGGGGTTGTAGTGACCGTCGCGAGTGGACGGAGTAACGGTTCGGTCGACAGCGGTAAAGTGCCCAAAGGTTTGGCACTCAATGGTGATAGCGGTTACAGGCCTGCAAGGGCGGGTAGCGAAACCGCCGGTGCAGTAGAAGAGCTTGACCTAATGTCGCGAAGTACGCGTCAGAAGACCTAAGCGGACGGAGACGAACACCACACGGTGGACGAAAGACCAGCAGATGAGGCTCGAAGTCGATCGGCGACGACGAGATAAGATGCAAAGCAGATAAGAACGGAGACGCTGAGAGGCGAGAGCAGAAGCAGGTGCGAGTTAAGCGATGAATTGACGAAGAGGTCAAGCTGAGGAAATACAGAGCGTACTAGCTAGCTTATATACTCTACAGAACATGTGCGTAGCCGCGATGAGTCCGAGATACGAATAAGCAAGAAGATAATAGAATGACAAAGAGTGGCCCGAGGCCGTGCGAAGCTGCGTAAGGCAGCGTAGAGAAGAACAAGGGGAAGAATGGAAACCGCCCGAGGCCGAGCGAGGCTACGCGAGGCAGCGCAAAGAAGAAGGATACAATAGAAATGAGTCGGGGAGACGAATGAATAGAAGTATCAAAAGGCTGTGCGTAAGGCAGCGCCTATAGCAGAGAAGGATGAAATGTAACAAAGGGAGAACGAGGCAGCGTGCCATAGAGAAAGTGTCCATGCTGAGTCGGAGTCAAAGGGAAAATAGGGGTTAAAGCGATAAGATGAATGAAAGATCAAAAGATAAGATAAAACGAAAATAGGGGCGCGAGATAGGGGCTAGGGGCTGACCGTGTTCACGACAAGCCACTGGTATGACATGAAGTAGCAGGAGAACATCCCAGACGAAGCCAGTCTCAAAGTGGAGCACTTTGAGTGCTGACCAAGAGCAAGAAGTGATCAAAGGATCAGTGTGGATCGAATACTTTGACCTCACTGGTGTTTCCAGCGGGGGGCGGCCATTAAAGTAATTGTCGGTTTCGTCCCATATGCGTCGAATTGCTGGCGTTTTCTCTGCGTATCGCAGGAAAGAAGGGGAAGGGAGGGTAGTAGGACAGGGGTCGTCGATAGAGGGATGATAGCGAATTCCTTCCACCCCAATGAGGGTCAGGTACTTTAGTTGGGGAAAGAGTGAAAGGAAGGAACGATCGTTGAATCGTATGTTGGAGAGGTGCAAAGAGACAATACGAAAAGCGACGGGCAGGACTAAGTCGCGAACGTTCGAGCCATCCATTGCCTCGAAGCGACGCTCCGATTCGAAAACGGCTTCCAGGTTACCCTTGGCGCTCCGCAGTCGACCAAAAATCCACCGAAGATGATACATCGAGAGGAGGGCATGGCACGAGGATATCCGGATGCTCTTAATGAGGTCAGCGATGACGGGCCGCTCCTGAAGCAGATGGTAAAAAGCGGGGACACTGTCGACCCCTTTTTCCATGCTGTTTTCGAAGGCGATGGCGGAAAATAACAGAGGCTGAATAACGTTGTTGAACGCGTGACATCCGAGACGAAGATTTCCGAGCGCCTTGAGGTCGGTAGAAAGCAGAGAGACTATCAGGTAGAACAGCTCCAGGGGAAAGGTCATGGTGGAAGAGAAACGTTCAGGAAGAGAAGGAAGGGGATCTTGAGAGAAATATACGGGACGCGATGTCACAGACCATCAAGGTAAAAGGAGTATTTGAACGGCAACCGTGAAAGCGGGAGAATGATGTTGTCTTGTAAACCAAAAAGAAGTTAGGGTAGACGGACATGAACACCCAAACGTACGTAGGAAGGCGGAGCACCGTCCGAGAGACTGTCTAAAGGTAGGCCCTAGAGACGTTCGAGACGTTGACCCGTTATCTCCGACAGCACGCTCGATTCCGAGAGGAGCAGAAGAATACAACGGGGTGACGGTGCCCGATCCACTTTCAAGGCGTGACAACGAGAACCAAGACACAAGGCGCGGTAAGAAGCGAGCGAAAGAAATCCAGAGGAAGATCAGCCAAACGGATTAATGCCGCACCTAGAAGCAGTACTAAGAGAAGGGTTGGGAACGGAGGAATTGACAGGACGAGACAGAAGGAGTAAAGTATTTAAGTGGATATAAACGAAGACAGGCTCAAGCAGTCAGCACGGCAACACTTCTGAACAGGGGAAGCAGTCTTGACTATGCAATATCCATCCGTCTTCTTCAAGTTCATCCGACCGTTCAATGTGGCACGCGCGCTGAAGGACTCCATGGAAAGCCCGGAAGTAGAGCGCCATGCAGGCACAAACGACCCTACAAGGGTATGCGCGTTCATTGGATTGCACCACCCTAGCTGGGCCGTACGCAGGGCGGCAGCGACACTCGTACCGTATTGCCAAGGTGAGAAAATTATGGGAGAGCTAGAAGCCTAACGTATAATGACGCGAACATAGACCCAGTTGCCGAAGCTATGATATGTGCGAAATCAGAAGAGGAAAGAAGATGGTGCGAAGAAGTCATGGAAATAAGAAATCTCTTTGAGAGATATGCAAGAACAAAAAGGACTTCAACGCATACTATCGACATGCGACAACATGCAGCCAACCAAGCAGCAGCGGAAGGGAGAAAGAGGGTTTGGATCATTCGCTTGGTGTGGGGCACATTCTTCGAGGACGATTATTTGTAATGTGGTAATCCAGTGGACCACACACGCTTGCTAGAATATGTCTAAGCTGTCCTTTATATGTGTTTAAGCGCAGATTAGGCGTCCAAGAAACCACAAGGATTCGAAGGCAAAATTCCGAAGACGGAAAAAAAACAAAAACAAAGTAAAAGCAACAACTGATATATTACGTAACTAAATGTCAAATCAAGGCCTCTCCTCGAGAACAATGATGGGAAAGGGTGGGAAGGATTCATGAAGGTAACTGTACCGGTACTACCGGAGAAGGCACATGGAACAGAGCGGCGTCGTTAATCCTTGACCCAATGGAACGATCGCGGATCCTGGCCCATGAGTCGCCTCGAACCGTAGAGTTGCGAGCGCTCCCAGACGATCGCACGCCCTCAATTCGAAAACTAAGGTGGGCACGCACACCAAACCCTTTTCCCACCGCGAAGCGAATGCCTTCCATGTGGTGAGGTCAGATTCGGCACTCAGTGTCACTGCGAACGATGGCAAGGAAATCATACGAGTAGGTCAAGAAGATAGTGATGTCGAAGGCGTGGTGCAGGTGCTAGGTTCAAGCGCAAGATCAGAAGGTCAATCCAGTTAATAAACAAGCTGAAGGTATAAGGGGACTAAAGTAAAAATATAAAATAAAATAAATGGTCAAGGCATGGTCTCGCATTTATTTATTTTTCCGAAGGAAAGGGAGGAAGAAAGAACTCTAAGGAAAGAAGGCCGTTGGGAGATCAGGTCAGACGGGGGATAGCGATGACATGTGCCAGAGCGACGAGTTGAATCGTGGAGCTGTGGGGAGTACAGCCGACAACGGAATCAAAGTCGATTAATGGCACGATAAGAGGATGCAAGGGGCTGGACGCAGCGAATATCGAGAGGAGAAGAGGATCCCATATGAAAGCGAGGATCTGCCCGAATTGTAGCCGGGAACGGAACTACATGTACGCAGGCGGAACCAAAGAGCGGATGTATCGAAATGTCAGCCATAACGAAGAGGAGCATCTGCCTCATCAGACTGCGGCTATTATGAGAAAAGAACGAAGGCTTTGGCGACGAAAGACAGACACGAGGCGCATTCTGAAAGATCTAGAAGGAGGAGAGAAGGAGGAAAGGGAGAAAGAACATATTGAACATCTGCCACTCCGAGGGGCGTGATACTGCGATACTTAAAAGGCTGTTGAACAGCAAAGTACAGAATGAAGCTAGAAGATGTCCGATCCAGTATGCTCCTTCTACGCGTCTCCTGTGCTGAGATTTGCACTACGTGCGGAAACGGATACAGCAGCATGGTCAGCATTCGCAACGCCTGATCAAAATCCGCTGTCGACGACGCCAAGGTGTACTTCGTCTGCATGTGCGCAACACCCGAATCAATGCACCCCAGCACACGCCATAGTGGCGTGCAACAAATGTGTTCGCAACTTCACGCGATGCGATCTTGTTCTGGTCTTCATCAGGGGCATTATCAAAGATACAACGGCATGGAAGTCGAAGAAAGTCGACGAATTCATGGAGATCTATGCAACACAACACAGCGCGGCGATAGACGAGGTAATGAACAATCCGTTGTCGACAACGACGGATGCGTTCACATCTGGTGAGCATTTGTCATTGGATACAACCTCCACCTCCAGACCTGACGGTGTATTTCGTGTCTATCGATGTCTCTTTTCATTGCAGGAAGGTGGTACATGGTCACATCGATTGAAAATCTCAAGTCGGTGAAGAAGTTGGACATGGGGGATAAAGATAATTTGGAAAAGGGATTGGAAGGGATGGGACGGCTTGCCTTTAGGAGCGTTATAAGTGAGTGTCACACCAGTCTTGACCACTTCATTGACTGACATATACTTTCTCTTGGTAAGGCCAGGTAGTCTTGTGTTTGAAGCTCGCTCACCTGTCGTACCATGTCAGCAATGCACAACGGGCATGGAGTGAGCGTCACGAGCGCTCAAACACATCCCGGCGGTCAACATTTAACAGCCCTATGCTGTTTGGGAGCCTCTCGTCTACGGCACTGATTATGGAACCTGAGCAGGATAGAGATGTGGATATCGTAGAATGAGTGTTGCCAAATGTACTAATACTCTCGAATCAATTGAATCGTTCAAGAAAGGTGCGGAGTTAGACCTAGACACAAATGAAATAAAACCAACGACATCTGAAGACAATTGGTCTAAAGCTTAACGCACGTATTGATTGCGCATCGATCGTGGCAAGCACGACCAAAGCAACTGACTGGTCTGAAAGCCGAGAGTGCACACCAAGACCGAAGCCAGCCAAAGACAGCCAAAGACGGCCAAAGCAGTCGAGTGGTCTGAAACTGTTACTCGAAATCATAGAAATCATATTTTGATTGTGAATTGATCGTGAGATCAACACAAGCATGACCAAAGCACTCAATTGGTCTGAAAGTTCAGCGGGTATGGATTGATCGCGCATCAAAGCAATCAATGATGCATGATAGTGGTCTGAAAAGTGCACGTCGAACAGGGGGGAATAAAAACGATTCCTAACGGACTCGTAACTAGGCTGCCCATCCTCTCCCTCCGAGTCCTCCCCCTCTCCCTCATCAGCATCCATCTCCTCATCCTCGTCTTCGTCATCACTCTCCACCCGCCTCTTCCTTTTCTCTCTCAACCCACTCCTCAACGCCTCAATCGCACTCCCCAACTGCTTCATCATCAGCTTCTTCCTCAATGTCCCAATCAGCACACTAATCTCGATAAACTCGATCAGCGATACCTTGCCTGGATTCTTGAAACATTTATTGTACGCCGCATTCTGCATAAGCTCTGAACAGATATCAAATGTATCTTGCATGTCGGCTTTGAAGCTGGGTCCAGAGGTGTGGTCGCTGCGAGCCATTTGTCAAGTTGGAGGATCGTGCCAATGGTTTTGAGTGTGAGTTCCCAGCATTCGAGGAGGTAGAGGGGTTGGGCGAGGCAACGGAAATCGCTTCCACGGCTCGTGTCCCATTTGAGGTGGTCAGAGGAGAGGCCGCTGTGTTTGTTGACGCACCTAAGTCACCCAGGTCGGTCCAGCTGTTAGCTTAGATACCGTGATGTCCTGACCCACCTTGTTGCTTAAGCACCCTGGTCACTGTCCTGGGTCCCTGCCCTGGTATTTTGGGGCATTGCCCTGGGTAAATGGCCTGCAATTCCCAGGTCAGTGGTCAGTGTCCCATGTTCCATGGGTATGTCACAGGGTCTCAGGGGTCCTACCCTGCTTTTGCCTGTAGCCTTGCTTGTATTTAAATGTGCCAGCCTGGTCTATGTGTCCCTGCATATTTGTATACATATATTGTGTCTTTTGCTTTATTGCTTTCTGTTCTAAATTTATTAAAATTTCATAGTTTAAAATTCAGGCCTTTCACACCAAGTTAGGATGCTACCTTACAGTCCCAATAATAAACATATGTTTTATATAAATTTTCAAATGCTTTGAAGCCAAAGAACTCCTGAAAGAATGGAAAATTCTAGGAACAGTTCTGATTTTGGAGGCCTGGGACACTGACCTGACCTTGGGGCACTGACCTGACTGACCATGGTCACTGACCTAATGCTAGGACAGTGACCTAACCTTGGGATACTGACCTAACTTTGGGACACTGACCTGACTGACCATAGTCACTGACCTAAGGCTGGGACAGTGACCTGGCTAACTATGGTCAGTGACCTAATGTTGGGACACTGACCTGACATCGGGTCACTGACCTGGCTAACTACGGTCACTGACCTAATGTTGGGACACCGACCTGACATCGGGTCACTGACCTGGCTAACTACGGTCACTGACCTAATGTTGGGACACTGACCTGACATTGGGACACTGACCTGGCTAACTATGGTCACTGACCTAATGTTGGGACACCGACCTGACATTGGGGCTTTGACCTTGCTAACTACAGTCACTGACCTCACTAGCTTCTGTGACTGTGTCACATCCTGCGACTTCGGCGCCCCTCGGCGGACGCAATACCCTGACCGTAACGTTCATCCACCTCGGCCGAGGTCCCTGGACCTCGCCTGCTCAGTTCGGCTATCGTTCATCTCGCAAACCTCGGCACATTCTCATTCGCACTCGCTCTGTCTCGGTCTCTGTTTCACATGCTTTCCTATGGACTCCCGACTCCGTACTTCTATGTTCCCGTCGCTTCCTGCGGACACCCGGCGGGTGGCCTTCGGCTATCCCTCGGCGCTCCGGCGGCTCGCCGCATTCTATAATTATGGTCTCGGACTCTAGTATATAAACTTGGTTATACTCTCCTGTATTCAGCATTCGGATAATCGAACAGATTTCCTATCATCCAACTCTTACTCTGACAACCTCGCTTTACCTCTATCGTACTCGGTCACATCTTCAAGGGACTCGTTGTGTCGCGTCGGACCAGCGCACGCATGCTGAGCCCGCGTCCCCCTTGTACACCGGTTTACCGGATAGCTCGGCCGCCGAACCTCGGCGAGCTCCGGTCTCGGTATCTTACAGTATTATCCGAATTCCCCTGACGCGCACAACCTATGGCTGAGGAGCATCAACGGAAGCTCCGCAGCAAACGTCAAGATCAGGCCTTCTTGGAGGCCCATCAGACCATCTGACCTTCGACTTATAATCACCCACCGGCTCGCATCGATCCGGCGAACAATCCGTTTGCAAGTGCTTACCCACTTCCTCCGGCTGCATCGGCCTTCCAGCCGTACAGCACAATCCGACCTTATCCCGGCTCATTCATTCCTACACCAACCGTACAACCTATTCCGGGCGCCTTCGACCCACTTCCGTACTATCCCCATATGTCGGACTCCGCCGACGAAGTTACTGCAATACTCGACCCGAATGCCCAATCTATCTCCGCACATCTCAAGGAAAAACGAAAGGTTCAACAACGGATCAAGATCGACGCCAAGAAGAAAGGCAAAGAAGTAGCCGATCCCCACACCGATTCCCAACTTCCCGACAATCCCCCCGCAAGGCCGACGGCCGCTCCTCGAACTCCCCGAAAGGAAGGAGAAGAAGGAGAAGGCAGCCAGAAGGACCACGACGGGGAGCAAGAAGGAGAAGAGGGCGAGGAAGGGGATCCTAACGATCCAAATGATGGCGGCGAAGGTGGCGGCGGCGGAGGAGACGGCGACCCTGATGACCCGGATGGTGGAGGAGGTGGAGGGGGTGGCGGTCCACCCCCGCCTCCAAGCCCCTCATCCCCCCGGGACCCTCGCACACCTCGTGGCCCATCGCCGGACATGCCGATCCAAGACATGGACGGCCCGCAGCTCGCGCGCTACCTAGCGACCTTCATGCGCCAAACCCAGAATGATCATTCCCGCCTGCTCAACATCCTTGCCAACAAATCTTCGGAACCGAAGGACCGGCCGAAGGTTCGCACCCCGGACCCCTTCGACGGCACAGACCCCACCAAACTCGACATGTTTATCAGCCAATGCTCGGCCTACATCAGCTCGCGTTTCCAGAGCTTCAACGGCGAAACCGACAAGGTTATCTGGATGAAATCGTACCTGAAGGGGGCCCCTCAGCAGCATTTCGAGGATCAGCTCTCTATGGCTATGATGGCGGGCCCTCCTCCTCCCGCCTGGTATTCAAACGTCCAGCGGTTCATTGACGACCTCACTTCGGTTTTTGGCTCTCCCGACCCGGTCGGCGACGCTATTGCAGCGCTAGAGACCCTCAGGCAAACGGAGAAAGTTCACAAGTACAATTTGGACTTCAATCGTTACGCCGCTCGGACCGGTTGGGACGAGAACGCGCTCCGCTACCGCTATTACGCCGGACTCCTAGATCGGGTCAAGAACGAGCTATCGCGTCGCGATCGTATCTTCGATCTTCGCCTTCTCCAGACCACCGCCTGGCAGATCGACTGCCGCTACTGGGAGCGAGAAGCGGAGAAGAAACGCGACAAAGAGCGCCGCCCGGCGCAACCTCAATCCTCTGGCAAATCGGACTCGCATCCCACCTCTTCCGGCACCTCTTCTCAACACGGGGACCGGAAAGGCAAATCCTCCTCGACCGGCTCTTCCTCCTCCAAGCCCACCACTGTTACCGTCACTGCTACGGCCCAAACTTCGGCCTCCACACCGGCGAAGAAACCTCGGCCCGGATGGCAAGCTGCTTCCCTCCATTCGGGAAGAACGCTTCAAGAAAGGGCTTTGTCTCGTATGTGGCCTCGCCGGCCATAATGCGAAGGATTGCCCCAGGGCCAAGGCCGCTCCCAAAGGTCGGCTCCGGCACATCCAATACTCCTCCAACACCTGCTTCTGTCGCCCCTTCGACCGCTCCCGCCGCTACCGGGGTCCGGTTCGAAAAAAGAGTAAGCAGCTCCCCGGCCTCGCGACCTCTGGAGGGCTGCACCATTCCCAATGGTTCGCCACAGGTCCGACTCAACGCCGCAGCCCTCACCGATCCCAATGCTCTCGCTTTTCCTCTTGACATTCTCAAGTTTCCGAACCTCTCGGCGAATACCCTGGTTGATTCAGGGTCTACAGACTGTTTCCTTGACGAACCCTTTGTATCTACGCACTCTATCCCATCCTATGAAATCGAACCTCTTCCTCTCCGACTCCTCGATGGCTCCGTGAGTCAATGGATCACCTCCGCTTCCGATATCGACATCCGGTTTCCCTCCGGGGAGACATTCACCATCACCGCTTACATTACCCGCCTGGATGCTCCATATCCGCTGGTTCTAGGACACAATTGGCTTCGCCGATACAATCCGTTGATTGACTGGCAGAAAGGTTCAATAACTTCGTTCGGATCAGTTGGAAAATCCCCCGCATTGACGTCACTCGGTGAGGGCTCTACGCCCCGAGCTGAGACACCCGATTCATCCAGTTCCGAAATACATCCGACATCGAAACCCATTTCCATCTCTTTCATTAACGCAGCCGCCTATCAGCGTGCCTGCCGACTTCCCGGCTCAGAACAGTTTCAAATCTCGCTCACCGCTCCGGACTCGCCTCATGCTTGCGCGGCTCGTGCGGAAACTTCGGCACCAGACCTCTCGCAGGTCCCGGACGAGTACCATGAGTTCGCCGACGTCTTCTCCAAAGAGAAGGCGTATTCCCTACCACCTCATCGCCCATACGACCTCAAAATCGACCTTGAACCCGGATCAACCATGCCTCCTAGCCGCATCTACTCGCTGTCTCACGCCGAGATGCAAGCGCTCAAGGAGTTCATTGACGAGAATATCCGGGTCGGCTTCATCCGTTCATCATCCTCCCCTCACGGCGCTCCCATCCTCTTCGTCAAGAAGAAGGACGGCTCTCTCAGACTCTGTGTCGACTTCCGTGCCCTCAACCGTATCTCCAAAAAGGACCGCTATCCGCTTCCCTCATCTCTGATCTTCTCGACGCCCCGGGCCGAGCCTGTGTCTATTCCAAAATCGACCTCCGGCATGCCTACCACCTTGTCCGCATTGCCGAGGGCGACGAATGGAAGACCACCTTCCGCACTCGCTACGGCTCCTTCGAGTGGCGCGTCATGCCATTCGGTCTATCAAACGCACCAGCCGCTTTCCAACGCTTCATGAACGACATCTTCAGCGATATGCTCGATGTCTATGTCATTGTCTATCTGGACGATATCCTCATCTATTCCTCGGACATGGAGCAACACCGGCGGCATGTTAAGGAGGTCTTACGACGCCTCCGGAAGCATGGTCTATATGCGAAACCGGAGAGAAATGCGAATTCCACGTTGATCGCGTCGAATATCTCGGGTATATCCTCTCGCCCGAAGGCCTCAGCATGTCGGCCGACAAGGTCAAGATCATCCAGGACTGGCCGGAGCCTCGGACCGTCAAGGAAATCCAATCCTTCCTGGGCTTCGCAAACTTCTACCAGCGGTTCATCTTCGGTTACTCGGACATCACAGTCGCCCTTACCCGGTTGACCCGGAAGGGTACCCCCTTTGCATTCACCCAGCCCGCACGTCTAGCCTTCGAGCGCCTCAAGTGAGGCCTTCATTTCCGCTCCTATCCTTACCCACTGGCTCCCGGGATCGACCGCTGATTGTGGAAAACGGATGCGTTGGACTACGCCTTAAGCCGCCATTCTATCCATTCGGCTGGACTCTGGGGAAATCCATCCCGTTGCCTTTCACTCCCGCACCTTCTCGGCCCCCGAGCTCAACTATGATGTCCACGATAAGGAGCTTCTCGCAATCTTCGAGGCGTTCCGCATCTGGCGGTCACTATCTTGAGGGCTCCGGAGACCCCATCGACGTCGTCACCGATCACAAGAACTTGGAATACTTCCTCACCCACGAAGGTTTCTCACCCGCCGACAGGCCAGATGGTCGGAATACCTATGTCAGTTCACAACATGGCTATCCGCTTTCGACCAGGCAAGCTCGGCGGGAAGCCCGACGCATTAACTAGAACGATGGACGTCTACCCTAAACAGGGAGGTACGACTACGCACACGGTCAAATCAGCATAATTTCAGACCCATTTTCACATCCGAACACCTCTCGACTTCGCTCCGCACAACATCGCTCCTTACTCCGCCTCTACGCGCCTTCACCTCGTTATGGACTCCGAATCAATATTCTCCGACAATCCGCGATGCCTATGCAAAGACGCTCTCGCTTCCAAACACCTCCGGAGCCTACCAACCCTCGATGGTCACTTCTCCAGACGTATGCTATGGCTCGACGGCCGCATCTACGTTCCAGACGTGGACGGTCTCCGGCTTCGGGTACTTCAGCTCAAGCACAATCACCCCCCTCGCCGGTCACTTCGGCCAGAACAAGACACTCGAGCTGGTCCGAAAGGGATTTCGTATGGCCGGAACTTCGGTCATTCGTTAAGGATTACTGCAACTCGTGCACCGTCTGCAAGCAATCCAAGACGCCTCGGCATAAGCCCTACGGCTTCCTCAAGCAGCTTCCGATTCCCCTACGCCCTTGGGAATCGATATCCATGGACCTCATCGAACAACTTCCCTTCATCGGCGGGCCACACACCGACATCCTGGTTATCATCGACCGTCCTCTCCAAACAAGCGATCTTCATTCCGACAACGAACACGCTCAACGCCCCGGAACTCGCTCAACTCTTCGTCATCCATGTCTTCTCCAGCACAGCGTACTGGGCCATGTAACCTCGGATCGCGGCTCGGGAATTCGTCTCTCGCTTCTTCCGGTCTCTCGGCGAGATCCTCGGGATGAAGCTTCACTTCACCTCCGGTTATCACCCGGAGGGCGACGGACAGACGGAGCGCACCAACCAGACGCTTGAACAATACCTCCGCGCATACTGCAAACTACCAACAGGATAATTGGTTCCATCTACTTCCCCTCGCCGAGTTCGCCTACAACAATGCTCCATCCGCTGCTACCGGCGTCTCTCCATTCTTCGCTAACAAAGGCTACCATCCCAATCTCGACATCCATCCGGAACGCGACGTCGCCAGCCTCGCTGCCCGCGACTTTGCCGTCGACCTTGAAGATCTTCACCGGGAACTTCGCACCTCAATAGCCGAAGCCCAGGAACGATACCAAGGCCTGGCCGACCGTCGCCATTCGCCTCCTCCCAATTTCCAAGTCAGTCAAAAGGTTTACGTCAAGGCCAAATACTTCAGCACACTCGGCCATCCAAGAAGCTGGCGGAAAGGTTCCTCGGCCCATTCGAAATCATCGCACAACCCGGCACCCATTCCTTCACGCTTCGCCTTCCTAACAACTTCCGTGCTGTCCACCCCGTCTTCCACGTCTCAATGTTAGAGCCTCACTACGAGTCCAATATTCCGGATCGCGTCGCTTCTCCTCCCCCTCCGGTGGAGATTGACGGCGAACTGGAGTTCGAGGTCGCTGAGATCCTCGACTCGAAGCTCGACAGACGCCGAAGATGCAAGCTGCTTTACTTCGTGAAGTGGCTCGGCTACAAAGGTACGGATCAGGAAACGGAATGGCTCCCCACCAACGAACTCGACCATTGCCCCGGAAGTCGTCGCCAACTTTCACACAAAGAACCCTGGCAAGCCCGGACCACTCGGCACCCTTTAAAACCTTTCCCCGTATCTGCCTCACACATTCTCGAACAATGTTCTTCTTCATTCTACATATAACAAATCTTTTTTTAACAAAAAACCGCCAGGCCGAGCGGATAGGAGGCGCAAGAAGCCGGGCCCGTTTTCGACTCCTTTCCTCACTCCTTCGCTCCCTCGGCCTCGGCCTCTTCCATATCCTCGTCCTCATCCGCACCCTTTCCACCTTCGATCTTCTTCATCTCGGCCTTTTCCTGCCTCATCTTCACAATCACCTCCCTTTCCTCCTCACTCAACCTGGTCAGTCCGGCCGAAGACCCTTCCAGCCTGTCCACCACTCGCTCGAACACATCCACCAGGCGGACGGCCCATTCGGGTCCATCCGCGTCGATCCGCTCCATCACGTCGGTCCTGCGGTCGTACGCCTCGGTGAAGGCCTGGAGGCCCTGATCCGAAAGCCCCGAGACGATGCTGCTCGAGGGGCTCATTCCCCGACGCCTGGCGCTCTCTCGAACCAGCTGATACTCCTGTAAGTCGGTCAGGCGGGGAAGGAACACCCCCAGAAAGCCGGATGTCCTCACTGATGGACCGGCCGCTTTCGCCTCTGTCTTCCTCTTCTTCCTCGGCGGTTCCGCGGCTTCAAACCCCTTGCTTGAGGCGCACCTCACCTTGCGGCTCCTGCATGGGCCGCATACGTGGGTGTCTGGGACCACCTCGCAAACCTCCTGCCTCTTCGAGGCACGCCGGACGATAGACGTGGAACGTCTCGGTGCCCCCGCTGGGACCCTCCCTGGCGACCTCATCTTCGGCGACCTCCTCCGTCTGCTTGGCCTTCCCCTTCCTCGTTTTCGGCTTCGGTTTCGGCTTCCTCCTCTTGTCTATCCCCAACTCTTGGATCTCATCAGACTCGTCGCCCGAGCCCTGCGCCTCTGCGATCTGCTTAGCCAACGCTTCGGCAGCCTTAGCTGCCGCCGCCGCCTCTGCCTCGGCCCTCGCCTTCTCCTCGGCTTCGGCCCTCTCCAGCGCTTCCATCTCTTCCTGGCGCTTGCGAATCTCCTTCTCCAACGCCTCCTTCTGCTCGGCAAGCGTCAAATTGCGTTGGGAGCCGCTGGCCTGTTTGTTGGGGGTGGAGGAAGTGCTCATGGTGGTAAGAGGTTAAGGGTGAAGGGCAAGAAATTTTTTCATCAAGCTTCGATCGATGAATGATCAGCGCGGGAACCACCTTCCCGTTTTGGAACGGACCACGACTCCTGCAAGGCCTCGGGGGCTCGACCTTAACAGGGAGGTACTGTCACATCCTGCGACTTCGGTGCCCCTCGGCGGACGCAATACGCCGACCGTAACGTTCATCCACCTCGGCCGAGGTCCCTGGACCTCGCCTGCTCAGTTCGGCTATCGTTCATCTCGCAAACCTCGGCACATTCCCATTCGCACTCGCTCTGTCTCGGTCTCTGTTTCACATGCTTTCCTATGGACTCCCGACTCCGTACTTCTATGTTCCCGTCGCTTCCTGCGGACACCCCGGCGGGTGGCCTTCGGCTATCCCTCGGCGCTCCGGCGGCTCGCCGCATTCTATAATTATGGTCTCGGACTCTAGTATATAAACTTGGTTATACTCTCCTGTATTCAGCATTCGGATAATCGAACAGATTTCCTATCATCCAACTCTTACTCTGACAACCTCGCTTTACCTCTATCGTACTCGGTCACATCTTCAAGGGACTCGTTGTGTCGCGTCGGACCAGCGCACGCATGCTGAGCCCGCGTCCCCCTTGTACACCGGTTTACCGGATAGCTCGGCCACCGAACCTCGGCGAGCTCCGGTCTCGGTATCTTACAGACTGACCTGGTAGTGGGGTACCAATCTGATGCTGGGACAAAATACTCGCTATGCAGCTAGTAAGAACTAACTGGATGCTTAGTATTCATGCAGGCAATGTCTCAGTATCTGCATAAATATACATGTTTGAGGAATCATATAGCCTGCCGTTAAACTATGGTACAAGCTATAATACAAAGAGCTCATTATCACCTTCCAAGTGCAGTAGCTCTAACTCTTGCATAATATCATCTGCAGGTCCCACAATGTCTACACTATCACTATCAGAGTCAGTATCATTCAAGTCATTGTCAGGGTTGTGGTGTGTGGTTGGGCCATGACCAGCACTTGCTTCTTCAGGGCCCCAAGGATCATTCATCTTCTCATAGGGAATGAGACCTATCTCTTTCTTCCAGCTCAAGTAGAGATTGATCAGATACTGTTTGCGCAACTTCCACTGGAAAGACAAAGCAGGTGAGTCTGAAGCCAGGAAGTTGATCAGTATAGGCAGGAAAGCCAATTATAAATAAAGCATCGTACCACGAAATTTGTCTTCAGAGTTCATCAAAATTGCCCACTCATTAGAGAGCCAAGTATGCATAGCACAGCACTCATCCTTCAGACATGCCAGCTCCTCAGTGCACCGCTCAACCAACAACCATGCCTGGATACCCTTCCGCACACCATCATTGCCCAACCAAGGGGGTACATTCCCACTTGCATCTGGTTCATGCAGGCCAGCATCATCCCAAATTGGATCGTCAATGTCAAGATGGAAAAGTGAATCACGGTCAAGTGGTTTTGGAGCAATAGCCCCTACTGGTGCTCTTCGTGAATTGATAAGACCTTCAAGTTCCTTGCAAAGCGAGTTGTAGCGACTCATGAGTGAAACAAGCCCTGACTGCTGGCGTGCGATGTGCGCATGGATTTGTGCTTGAAGTTTGGTCTCTGTCAGGGTGCATGAGTTTGAGCTTTATATTGAGAAGATCAAAACCAACCTACCATTATGTGTTCCTCGTTTATAGGCTCTGTCCACACGTTCTAGCTCGAACTTTCGGCCTTGCAGACGAGTACGGAGACGTTCTTTTATGGCCCGTGCTTTGACCAAGGCTTCAAGGAACTTGTTTCCAAGCAGCTGTCGCAGTCTGCTCCTCTCCGTAAGGCCCAACTGAGAGCGTCGTTGCTCCATCTCCGCCTCTACCTTGGTTTGCCTTGAGAGTAGGTCTTCTCGTTGCTCAAGTAGGTTGCTCAATGACTCTCCTTCCAGTCCAGAGCTAACTCGGTGGTCCAACGATTGAATTTCCTTGCGAAGGCTCCCTGCATAGTCCTTCAACTCCATGATCTTCTGAATTTCCTTGTTCGCAAGCTGGTTGGTTGCACGAAGTAATGGTTTTGTTTGCGATTTGACCTGGTCATTCCATTGCTCCTCGAGATGGTCTGGTTCAAGCTTGGTTGACTCAAGCTCAGCAACCGCTGCAGCACATCGATCTGAGCAAACCTTCCACTTTCGGGAAAGCCATTTGCCAGCAAGGGCTAGTGATGACTCTCGCACATGGTCTACCTGCAGATCAATGGTAAACAAGCGTTGATGGTACTGCAGGGTATTGTGTACGTACTTAGACATGAAAGTGAACAGCAATGACTTACCCCAGATACCCGCAAAGATGGGATGAGTATTTGGATTGAAAACCAGAACCGCTCACAACCTTCCCCATCTGACAAGCCAAACCCGACACATTTCCGAGGGTGGTAAATGAGCTGGCAAGCCCACTGATGCCCATAAGCATGAAATACTGACACGGCCCATGTGATATGGCCCAAGATGTCAGGGATAAAATCCCACTTGTTACAGCTCCGTTCGAGTTGGCATGCAATATCGTACAAGACGCCGACCTTGATGTCAGTGGGTATGAACTGGAAGAACTTCCGAAGGAGAGCCAAGGCGTAGAACTGGCGTTCACCAGGGGTTGTCATATTGGCAAGGAAGAGTGGTTGGTCATGGCGACATGTGAGGGCCATGACTCCCGTGTCAGCAAAGAACTTGGTGTTTGCCTTTGTTCGCCTCTCATCAGCAGCAGTGAAGGAGTCAAGGCAGCCATCAAGAACTGCAGCAGTGACCTTCATTCCCGGCTCCAGGACATCTGCAGTCTTGTTGGGAGCAGCCGGATGGGCAGGTCGACTTGGACGGGCAGACTCGGATGCCGTCTTTGCTGCATGGACCTCAGCTTCCGAAAGCCAGCATGACTCTGGATGAGCCACAGGCGGGTCCCTTCCTTCTCCTCGTGCTGGTGTTCTTCTTTTCTGCGTGAAGTTGGCATCAAGACATACAACAACATCAAAACTGGAATGGCAGCGTCAGTATGTTCGATCTCGGTGGATAGGCGGCACTTACAGGCAGGTCGGATCACGTTCCAATGTGGTAAAACAGAGAAGGCAGCAGCGTTTGAGATACTCGTGCTTTGCATCGGAATCCGATATGTCTTCCCAGTCATTAGCGCAATCACCTCAGTCACCCTAGGCACAGACCTATAAGGTCCTTGAATTTTGCCCAAAAATTGACCTCAGAGGTCCCCATGGAATGTTCCTGGCTGGAACCTTTGGAACACTTCTGCTTTGTTCCTGTTCCATTCTGCACTGTTCCTGTTCCATGTTCCATGTTCCCTGGGACTGTTCCTGCTATAAATATGCATGGAACACACTTATCTGTTCCATATTACCTAAGGGTGTCTGGGGTCTGTTCCAAAGTTTGGAACACTATTTTGCCACATTTTTTCTGCAGCCATGTCTTTAATACTATGCTGCTTCTGTGCTATTTGTAAGTATAAGTATACTACTCCTGCTCATTACATCTTTTAAGCCAGATTTGAAACATCATTGCTATATATCTACTGTTCAAATCTACATTACTATTACACCCCACTATTTTCAATTGATTATTTGAGTCACAATGTCACTCATTCCAACTCTTAAATATTTGTTCTAGGGCATTTATACAAGCTTTCCTGTATACTTTATTCTTCTTTTTCTCATTAGAAAGAAACAAGTAGCATACAGGTTAAGAGGCAAACCTTGTAGCTGAAATACTACTGATTTGACTATGGAATAGCTTTGCCTCTAGTTTGTGGAAATACATTCTAGCCACTTATATGTAGTAAACGATAGTAAACTACTGTCTTGAATACAGCAGAAAGGTAAAGAAGTGTGGATAATATAGTGCAATACCATCAGTGGAGTATTCCAGCAATGACAAAACAGTATAGTAATCATGTGATAGAATGATATTAAACCAGTGTTCCAGGCATAGTGGAGCAGAAGCAGGGCAGTGTTCCAAATACGATGGAATAGTGGTAGAGAAGTGTTCCAGGAAGGTGGAACAGTAGGATAATAGTGTTCCAAGGAAGGCGGAATAGTGGTAGAGAAGTGTTCCAGGAAGGTGGAACAGTGGTAGAGAAGTGTTCCAGGAAGGTGGAACAGTGGTAGAGAAGTGTTCCAGGAAGGTGGAACAGTGGTAGAGAAGTGTTCCAAGGAAGTCGGAACAGTAGTAGAGAAGTGTTCCAAGGAAGTCAGAACAGTAGTAGAGAAGTGTTCCAGGAAAGGTGGAACAGTGGTAGAGAAGTGTTCCAATAGCATGGAACACATAAAAATAGATAAGAACTATAAATAGTTGTGTGTTATAAATAAGTGGTGAGTTATGTAACAGACAAAATTAGAACAGTGACATCATTCAGGTACTCTAATTGTTATTATCAAATGCAAATCAGGTACCATCAGTGATGTCACTGATTGACACATTAATGTAGATCAGGTACATCACTTATTAATAGAATGAGGTCATTAATTAGCACTAATTAGTGACATCATTGATTGGCACTAATTAGTGAGTAATTAATGAGTGCTTAATTAGTGACATCATTGATTGGCACTAATTAGTGAGTAATTAATGAGCGCTTAATTAATGATCTCATTAATCACTAATTAAGATAAGGTAGACCAAATTGTGTTCAGCTTATATCTCCTGCATCTGAGCTCCGATTGGGATGATCTAACCAGTTTTGGAAAGGTCTCATTGAGCTCTTTCCAGCTGCGGTTGCTGATTAGGTAATATCATTTGATGTACAATGTTATTCCCTTGTTTCGGAGTTTGCACTACCAATATACATTGCAGCCAAATCAGCAGTAATTCTATAATGTATACTCATTTCACTACTTCCAATACTCTTTTATAGTCATCTTTGCTTGATTTACATAGCAGTTTGGCTAACTGATGGCAAGCATTCAGACTTATCACAGATACCAAATACGATGGTTTTTATGGAATGATGTGTTGAATTTCCGGGTTGTTTGGCATTACCTGGGGCTGTAAGCTATACCGAATTGAAGCCTCAAACAAGCCCTTTCCAAAACATCTTGAATCTCACCAAACGGATAAGAACTGACTGATCTATTGAAGGAGTACTCAAATGTGCACACTTTGAAGAAAGCGTAACTGGCAATTTTGAGTTACACATTGTCATGTTCCAGTACTCCTTCAATAGATCAGTCAGTTCTTATCCGTTTGGTGAGATTCAAGATGTTTTGGAAAGGGCTTGTTTGAGGCTTCAATTCGGTATAGCTTACAGCCCCAGGTAATGCCAAACAACCCGGAAATTCAACACATCATTCCATAAAAACCATCGTATTTGGTATCTGTGATAAGTCTGAATGCTTGCCATCAGTTAGCCAAACTGCTATGTAAATCAAGCAAAGATGACTATAAAAGAGTATTGGAAGTAGTGAAATGAGTATACATTATAGAATTACTGCTGATTTGGCTGCAATGTATATTGGTAGTGCAAACTCCGAAACAAGGGAATAACATTGTACATCAAATGATATTACCTAATCAGCAACCGCAGCTGGAAAGAGCTCAATGAGACCTTTCCAAAACTGGTTAGATCATCCCAATCGGAGCTCAGATGCAGGAGATATAAGCTGAACACAATTTGGTCTACCTTATCTTAATTAGTGATTAATGAGATCATTAATTAAGCGCTCATTAATTACTCACTAATTAGTGCCAATCAATGATGTCACTAATTAAGCACTCATTAATTACTCACTAATTAGTGCCAATCAATGATGTCACTAATTAGTGCTAATTAATGACCTCATTCTATTAATAAGTGATGTACCTGATCTACATTAATGTGTCAATCAGTGACATCACTGATGGTACCTGATTTGCATTTGATAATAACAATTAGAGTACCTGAATGATGTCACTGTTCTAATTTTGTCTGTTACATAACTCACCACTTATTTATAACACACAACTATTTATAGTTCTTATCTATTTTTATGTGTTCCATGCTATTGGAACACTTCTCTACCACTGTTCCACCTTTCCTGGAACACTTCTCTACTACTGTTCTGACTTCCTTGGAACACTTCTCTACTACTGTTCCGACTTCCTTGGAACACTTCTCTACCACTGTTCCACCTTCCTGGAACACTTCTCTACCACTGTTCCACCTTCCTGGAACACTTCTCTACCACTGTTCCACCTTCCTGGAACACTTCTCTACCACTATTCCGCCTTCCTTGGAACACTATTATCCTACTGTTCCACCTTCCTGGAACACTTCTCTACCACTATTCCATCGTATTTGGAACACTGCCCTGCTTCTGCTCCACTATGCCTGGAACACTGGTTTAATATCATTCTATCACATGATTACTATACTGTTTTGTCATTGCTGGAATACTCCACTGATGGTATTGCACTATATTATCCACACTTCTTTACCTTTCTGCTGTATTCAAGACAGTAGTTTACTATCGTTTACTACATATAAGTGGCTAGAATGTATTTCCACAAACTAGAGGCAAAGCTATTCCATAGTCAAATCAGTAGTATTTCAGCTACAAGGTTTGCCTCTTAACCTGTATGCTACTTGTTTCTTTCTAATGAGAAAAAGAAGAATAAAGTATACAGGAAAGCTTGTATAAATGCCCTAGAACAAATATTTAAGAGTTGGAATGAGTGACATTGTGACTCAAATAATCAATTGAAAATAGTGGGGTGTAATAGTAATGTAGATTTGAACAGTAGATATATAGCAATGATGTTTCAAATCTGGCTTAAAAGATGTAATGAGCAGGAGTAGTATACTTATACTTACAAATAGCACAGAAGCAGCATAGTATTAAAGACATGGCTGCAGAAAAAATGTGGCAAAATAGTGTTCCAAACTTTGGAACAGACCCCAGACACCCTTAGGTAATATGGAACAGATAAGTGTGTTCCATGCATATTTATAGCAGGAACAGTCCCAGGGAACATGGAACATGGAACAGGAACAGTGCAGAATGGAACAGGAACAAAGCAGAAGTGTTCCAAAGGTTCCAGCCAGGAACATTCCATGGGGACCTCTGAGGTCAATTTTTGGGCAAAATTCAAGGACCTTATAGGTCTGTGCCTAGGGTGACTGAGGTGCAGGACAAGGGTATATTATGGCACCTGGTACATGTTAACGTTGGACATTAGATATATAAATTAAAGCGCACACTACGAAAAAGATTGAATTTAGTGTGACCCATCGCAGAAGGACGGCGAAGCAGTCAAAGGTGCAAGGATTGAATCGAACATTCCTTTCATGATTTTTGGAATGCCTGGAGAGCGGGCACTATAGAACCTCTCAACTTTGTGGTATGAAATTGAAGTTGAGGCAACGTTCCTGTTGGCCTCGTTGAAGTCGGTGACAGCAGACTGAAGTGCCTGGAACAGCTGGGTGATGGCCTCAAAGCATTCCTTTCTATCCACTACCGATGCCCCTAGCCGTAAAGAAATCTGAGCAGCATCGTTGAAGTGTCCAACCCCTTTAGTAGCGGGAATGCTGGGAGGCTTGCCCGAAGGGCTGTCGTCACCAGGCAACGGGACTGAGGAGGGAGGGGGAGTAGTGTGGACAGAGATTGTAGTCCCGTCGAGCTCAATGGCAATGCACGGTAAAGATTCAGGCTGGTATAGTAGCTCCTGCAATAAACATTGTTAGAGAATACGAAGACGAGCAGTGCAGCAGAACTCACGTGTGCCTTGACCGCGTCCACCGAAGGCTTCTGAGCAGTGGCAGCTTCCAACAGGAGCTGAATGGTGGTGGCGCTTTCCATTCTGACACTATTCAGCCTGAATACATTCTGCTTGAAAAAAGAAACTTACGGAGGGGAGATTGGGATGTTTGAGCTGGTGCAGGTGGTTCAAGGTTTGAAGGGAAAGCGAGGCGACGATTTTGCTGAGTCAGTTGCACGGCTTTACATCAGTTAAACGTGGGAAGAGGATGCCTTAACCAAACTTTAACGCCCATCTCTCAAACGCATCTGGACCCCCAAACAACAGAAGTCAGTGTATCTATCCAAAGCGCAGCTAGAGTGCGGTTTGGGTGCAGCGTACCCTTTCGAGGCTCAACTTGGGAAGCCACTTTTACTGTTATTATTGAGAGTACACCGGCATGCCAATGACACCTGCAACCACATCATATCGTTCATCTCCAAGTAGAACGGAGGGTCTGACTCATGGGAAAGGGAAGATCAGGAGGCTGCCAGTTTGCAGGGATTTTTGACCCAGTGCCAGCAGAAGCCTCATGTTGGCCTACGGAGATTAATTCAGCCCAGGTGACAACCCTCCTTTGTAGACTTTCGCAACCAAAGCATTGGCTCCGGCCTAAGGAACGTAACACATAAAAGCCTCCTCAACATCGCATTTGGAAGGCTCATTGCAGAAATCAGGCTTGGATGCGCCATCGAAGGTACCATGTCCGTCTCCAGTGATAAAGAAGTTTTAACGCGCATTGAGGCCACCAAAGTGGGGAAACCTTTTGCGAAGATCGATCGGGTTATGTGGCACCCTCAACCAACAGGTGTATTGGCAGGAGATTTTGTGGATAGCTGCCCATTTGAGGGCTGTACCGAAGACGCCGGCAGAGCGATTGCCTCTTCTGTTGCTTCTACCTTCACCTTCGACGGAAGCAGGGTCTTCCAAACTGGTCATTAAACTGCCTCCTGTCACAGCACCCCCAATCTGCCATAAAGTGACTTCGAACATCCGGTTATTTTTTCCCTTACGACTCCCAAGCTCTCTACCAACTCCTTCCCTAGCCATGGTCTCCTCATATTTCCTGCTCAAGAAAGCTCCGTTGGAGGATCGCCTTGGTGGCATCCTTGAGCACGCTCCGAGCCGAATGTCAATCGATGACTACATTTGGTCCACGAGATGTGCGTTTAACTTTATTTGATGATACACGAGCCACAAGAGTTCTCAACCATTCTACTGTTGTAGCAAACGACGAACTTGATGCCCACTACCTCCCCCTACCAGTACAGGCATCTACCAGCCAAGGACAATGGTTCTGGCAGCGCACTCCGTGTGTGGCACCAAAGGCAGTACTCCCAGATCTAGCCCGCCGCCTGTGTGATGGCCAGCTTTCGTACGCTGATTACAATCTGGAAGACCATGAAGTAATTGGGGGGCCCGGTACCATTCCCCATCCTCCTTGGTTCCTGACCGTCGAGGTTGCAAGGCATCCCCCTACTAGTAAGATTGCTCAAAGTTTCGACATCGGATTCTTCTCACACTAATCGACGATGCAGCATCCCTGTTCCTCAGGATCAAGAACGCCCTCTCTCATTTCTTTGCGTACCTGAGGAAGATCTCTCATTTTGTGTGTTGAACCTTTGTAGGATTCTTGCGAGGATTCTGTGGCTTGCTTGTTGAGGATTCTTGTGTACCCTGCCATGACTTGCCGACAAGTACTGCTCTGCCTCGAGCTCGAGTCTATGCTCTCCTCAACTTGGACTACTGTTTTCGGACCTTATCGTGACTGTGCACGCTCATTAATACATCACCATCGTTGATCAATATGCTGCCCCTTAAGCCGTCTCAGTGAGGCTTGAACCAGCTATCAGGATCCAGCTCTCCAAGTCACTTTGGAACGATCAACTACCACGACAGAATGTGGATGATCGATCAGCGCCACGGGGTTTGAATTGGTGGCCGATCCTGAACGATCCCGTGCCACTAACACTTCAGTCACCCAAGGAAACCCCCATCGGAAGGTGGTTGTAATTGGGGTTCTCCGGCACCATCGGCTAGGTGACCGGTGGAAATTTCCTGGGTTTCCTCCCCTTCTCCTGTTCCTTTTCCTGTTCCAGACATGAGCCACAGGAAACCTGGAGACACACCTTTTGGTCATGGTTACTACAAGGGAAACATGACCATCAGAGCCATCATTCTCCTTTGATCCGGGGGTGTCCGGGGTCCTAATGTAAATTTTGAATTTATATACTGGCTTGACTGCTCTCACATGATGGAAATGTATTGATTCACTCAACTACGATTTGCCTCTGTCTTGTATACTGGCTTGACTGCTCTCACATGATTCAAATGTATTTATTCACTCAACTACGATTTGCCTCTGTCTTGTATACTGGCTTGACTTCTCTCACATGATCGAAATGTATCGATTCACTCAACTACAATTTGCCTCTGTCTTGTATACTGGCTTGACTGCTCTCACATGATTCAAATGTATCGATTCACTCAACTACGATTTGCCTCTGTCTTGTATACTGGCTTGACTTCTCTCACATGATGGAAATGTATCGATCCGCTCAACTACGATTTGCCTCTGTCTTGAGTCCTCATTGACTCACCACTACCTCACCAGCTAACTGGAAATATGAAAGGAGAGTGACCAGTGAGTCACCATTGACAAGGAAAAGGTAACAGTGACTCTCCACAGCCTCACCAGCTAGGTGGACACATGAACAGAGAGTCTCCACTGCCTCACCAGCTGGCTGGACACATGAACGGAGAGTCTCCACTAAGTCACCAGTGACAAGGAAAAGGTGGTGGAGCGTAACCACTGCCTGACCTGCTGGGTGGAAACACAAAGGGAGATTCACCACTGAGTCACCAGCTGGGTGGAAATGTGAAAGGAGAGTCTCCACCACCTCACCAGCTGGGCAGACACATGAACGGAGAGTCTCCACCGCCTCACCAGCTGGCTGGACACATGAATGCAGAGTCTCCACCGCCTCACCTCAACTACAATTTGCCTCTGTCAACTACGATTTGCCTCTGTCTTGTATACTGGCTTGACTTCTCTCACATGATCGAAATGTATCGATTCGCTCAACTACGATTTGCCTCTGTCTTGAGTCCTCATTGACTCACCACTACCTCACCAGCTACGTGGAAATATGAAAGGAGAGTAACCAGTGAGTCACCATTGACAAGGAAAAGGTAACAGTGACTCACCACAGCCTCACCCCCTGGGTGGACACATGAATATAGAGTCTCCACCGCCTTACCAGCTGGGTGGACACATGAACGGAGAGTCTCCACTGCCTCACCAGCTGGGTGGACACATGAACGGAGAGTCTCCACTGCCTCACCAGCTGGCTGGACACATGAACGGAGAGTCTCCACTAAGTCACCAGTGACAAGGAAAAGGTGGTGGAGCGTAACCACTGCCTGACCTGCTGGGTGGAAACACAAAGGGAGATTCACCACTGAGTCACCAGCTGGGTGGAAATGTGAAAGGAGAGTCTCCACCACCTCACCAGCTGGGCAGACACATGAACGGAGAGTCTCCACCGCCTCACCAGCTGGCTGGACACATGAATGCAGAGTCTCCACCCGCCTCACCTCAACTACAATTTGCCTCTGTCAACTACGATTTGCCTCTGTCTTGTATACTGGCTTGACTTCTCTCACATGATCGAAATGTATCGATTCGCTCAACTACGATTTGCCTCTGTCTTGAGTCCTCATTGACTCACCACTACCTCACCAGCTACGTGGAAATATGAAAGGAGAGTAACCAGTGAGTCACCATTGACAAGGAAAAGGTAACAGTGACTCACCACAGCCTCACCCCCTGGGTGGACACATGAATATAGAGTCTCCACCGCCTTACCAGCTGGGTGGACACATGAACGGAGAGTCTCCACTGCCTCACCAGCTGGGTGGACACATGAACGGAGAGTCTCCACTGCCTCACCAGCTGGCTGGACACATGAATGGAGAGTCTCCACTGCCTCACCAGCTGGCTGGACACATGAATGGAGAGTCTCCACTAAGTCACTAGCTAGGTGGAGACGTGCAAGGAGAGTCTGCACCACCTCACCAGCTGGGTGGACACATGAACGGAGAGTCTCCAGTGCCTCACCAGCTGGGTGGACATATAAATGGAGTGGCACCACCAAGTCACCAGTGACAAGCAAAGAGTGGTGGAGCATAACCACTAGCATATCAGCTGGGTGGAAACACAAAGGGAGAGCCTCTGTACAGTTACTACTGGCAAGGAACAGGGAGCAGTGACTTTCTATGCAACCTTTCACCACCTCATGGGTTTGGTCAAAGCACAAAGGGCAAGTCACCATTACACCAACTGGGCCAAAGCATGAGCTGCATAATGAAACAAGTATACAGGATCACAAGACTAAACATAATGTCAATCAGGCATATACTAGAAATATCGAACACGAATAACACAACGATAGTTGAATATCAATGTGTGAAGAACTATTAAGGCAAAAGAGTTGAGGCACAGATCAACGAGCAAGGAACACAATGCAAATGTAAAGTAGAGAAATAGAGGCAAGGCATAGCCATGCATCAAGAGACAATTAAAAAAATCATAACTCGATCACCCAACCCACTAGAAACCCCACCCAAATCCCTATAAAAATGTGCATGAAAAAGATGTGTATGTACATCAAATTGAAAAGCGAAAATGTAGAATAAATAGACAACAGACACAGTAGAGGCAGAGGCAGAAAAACAAGCATGTACAAGAAGGCCAAGGGTAATCAGATCAGGAAAACAAGCTACACTTAATGCATGTCATAATCATCCTCAGTGACTGTGGGGTCCTGAGGGCGAGCAGGATGAGAGGGAGGCTGCGAAATATTACCTTGAGAAGCGAAAGCTCCAGCCTGGGCCTGCATCCACTGAGCAAAGAGGGCAGCAAAATCAGGCATGGTCTGAGGATAGAAGGGCGAGGGCGGAATGGCCATGTTGGGTTGGAAAGGATTGACTTGCCCAATGGCTGGGAAAGGGTTAGAGGCAGGGCCACGAGAACAACCAGCCTGCTGCATCTGGGACTGATGGCGTGCAGGAGGAGGCATGGATGTATTACGGACATCATGCATAGCCAAGGGGACACCAGTTCGGGGTGCAGGAATTGATGCAGCATGTTGAGATGGACCAGCCACAGGGGGCTGAGAGCTGTATCGTGGCAGTTGTTCGTCAACATCCTCCTCCTCAACCTCAGAGGTGGCAATGGGCTGCCGAGCCCGAGAACTTGGCTTCTTGGCGACTCGACGGCGGGCCTGTGGTCGAGCATGGTGAGAGTCAGTGGTGACATCGTCGTCTTCCTCAAGTCCTGGGCTGATTGGCATCGGCTGATCCAAATCACGAAGGGCACTGGTCAAGCCGTTGAGCCTTGCAAACTTCTCGGCATCCGATCTGGTGGATGGACTACCTGACCACTCGTCCATGAACTTGGAGGATTGAAGGACCTTCGCACGAGACTTAGGGCCATCCCAGCCTCGAGATTGGACGAGGTCAACCATAAGGAACTTGGTTGAGTCAATGGGATGGCTGAGCTCCTCTTTGTGGATGGTCAGTATGGGAGTATGACTTGGCCATTAGTGATAAACGCACCATCTGTCCAAGACTCAAACATAACTGGAAGGTTTTCGGGTTTCTCATACATGTAGGCATTCCCAAGTGACAAAGTGTCAGAGTCTCCCATGCCTTTGCCACCGAAAAGCTGCTTGCTCCCGACGAAGTCAATTTCAGGAACCCCAGATGTTAGAGGCCAATTGATACACCGTACACGGTTGGTGACCAGAATATACAAGAAGTGGGCGAAGAAGTCGTTCAGTCGACTAACATCAAGTAGAACAGCTAAATGTTAACATCAGTGAGATGTGTTGGGTCGAAGTAGGAGCAAACTCACCCAAATCAACTTGGAGGTGCTTTCGAACAATTCTACGATAGTAATCACGTCTTTCTTCATAGGTCATATGGATAAGCTCCTTAGGTGGTGCCCAGAAGGTGTTGTCGTTGGCGGTGAACGGGGTTTTCCAGGTCTTCATGTAGGAGCGCAGATCTCTCGGATCTTCTTTGCTGTTGGCGTTGATATCCTCGAACGGTTCGACAGGTTTAGCACCTTCTGCAGAAGCACCTGTTGCAGTGCTGGGTGCTGAGTTGGAAGGCTCGAGTACGGTTGTCAAGGTTGTATTTGCAGAGGTCGATGCTTTGGCAGTCCCTGCTGTGGTCGCTGTCGAGGTTGTCCCATTGTGGGCAACGGACATAGCCATCAGTTCCCCAAGGGTAACATCTTCCCACTTGATCCACGACTTGTCCAACGCACTACAGAGTCGTAAGTATATGAAGAGTAGGATGATCCTGAATACAAACTTGAATGCATCAGCCATGTTTCGGAGGCTCTCGTGAACCCAGACTTCCTCTGCATCAATCTTCTCTTGAATTCGGGTATTGCTGGTGACGATGCTTGCCAGCTGCGAGAAAGTGTGTCAACAATGGTGCCAAGCAACAAGACGTGTACTACTCACGAGATGTGTGGCTTTCTGAGAAACGATCTCCATGTTCTTTACTGCTGCTGCTTTGGAATCAAGCATGTCTTCATTTGCACGATGTTCGACAAGCGCTGCAAGGAGCGACTGGTGCCAGCCTTCGAGATCGTCCTTGTGCTCTTCTTTCTCCCGTTGATAGCGTGCACTACTGTACTTTGCGAATGCACCTTTCTCTGTTGGCAATGGTGAGCAATGGACAAGAGCCTATATAATACACTCATACCTTTCGGGGCCTTGGGATCATAGCGATACACGGCTTCAGCAGCTTGCCAACGGTTGAGTTCGCGCTCGGGGGCCAATAATCAAGCCAACCGACCCAAGGACATGGGTTACGGAGTGGTTGGAATCCAGGGACAGATCCAACAGAGAGTCTCGAATCTTCTCAGCTCGAAGGAAGTGCGGCTTTGAAAGACGGCCAGAATTGAACTTGCCCTTCTTGTGAGCTCTGACAGAGGGGGCGAGAGTATCAAGAGCTTCGTCGTCTTCTTCAACTAGACTTCCTAGGTGAGTGCTGAGGCCACGAGAAGTGGAGTCCATGGAAGAGGTTGTGCCATGTGCATCGGATGTCGCGCCAGTGCGCTGTCCTTCCGTAACGGTGACCTTGGCAGTACTTGCACCACCAGAAGCAGAAATGGACGCAGGAGCATCGACATCGTCCTCTTCCATCATCGTAACCCTGCGGGAAGGGGCTCTTGACGAAGGCTTGGTGCTAGGATCCTTCACGGACGAATCCTTCGGTCCATGCATAGGAGCTTGTCCTTGTCCTTCTTGCGAACTGTCGATAGACTTGAAGGACGATGACGGCATCGCAACAGTGACAGGTTGGGAGGGGCGTAAGGCGAGGCCAGGTTCGCCTCGACTTCGCTGACTTTGCTCCGCCGCGAGTCCAGCCGCGAGTCTTGCGGAGGAAGCCGAAAGGAGCGGCCTCTTGCCGGGTGCAGTCCTGGAAGCAGACTTTGTGCCGTTTGATTCGAGGGATGGTCCTGATTTTTGCTGAGGGCCTTTGAATCTGTGCATAACCTCCTGAGCATTGCGACGCAGCTCGGTGAGAGAGGGAATGACCCCAGGTTGAGGCGGGATGAATCCATCTGGCAGGGGATGGAAGGTGGAGGTCGACGGATTGAAGACCGAAATGTAGTCGTGGTAGTGGGATCGATGCTTCGAGCGTTTAAGCCTTCCCCAACCAAATGCGCTGCCGAAACCAACTTGAATCCAGACTTCTCGTGAGGGCCAGGAAGGAATGGCTTGTCGACCGGCCTTCCTGCGGGTGGGTGATTGAATGCAGAGTCTTTGAAAGTGTCGGGTAGATTTCCTGATGCTGGGGCCCAGTCTTCGTCTTCGTCTCCCCACTCCAGGTCATTGAAGCGAATCGAGTCGGTGGGAGATTGCGGCTGCTCTTGGAAGTGGCTGTCATCGCTTCTGGCTGGCGTGGTTCCTTTGATTTGGAACGTGGTGGGGACTTTATCCTTGGAGCCTTTGGTCGGATTGAATACACTGCAACATGAGTAAGTACAGCATTCGCCGTTAAATATCGAGACTTACAGTGAAGCTTCTGAAGTTACAGCTGTCCGCTTCTTGGGAGGGGGAGCCGTGATTTTCGTAGACAATCGTCCCAACGCAGACAAGCGCTGAGCCGTCTCTAAAACTCGAGCCGCCGATGCTGAGGGCGTTCCGGGGATTGAGGATGCCATTGGGCTATACATTGCACGCTGGCTCGGGGTGAGCCGGGGGACCTCAACTGATAGAACTTTCTTGCGGAATGATGTGACGGATGGAAGGCTGGCGAATGTTAGATGCATTGAGAGGAAAACATAGGCTTTGCTTACGGGGTCAAATCGCTCAGCCCGTCCGACGAGGGTTGAGGTGTTCGAAGATCTTGGTCCCCGTCATCCTCGGGCTCGTCTTCATCGACCTCGTCTCCCTGGGTGTGCGCTCCATCGTATTCATCCTGCTCATGGGTGTCCGACAGCTCGTCAACGTCGATGGTCACTTTGGCAGCCTGGCTTCTGGTGACACGTGGCGGGGGGAACGTTAGGCTGCTGGTTCTCTTCGTCGTCTGTTGTTTCGTCGAACGTGTCTTCGTCCCTATGACAAGGTAAGTTCGTGAACGCCAAGAACGTAAACGAAATGCATACCTCGTATTAAAGACTTTCGACTTCTTGCGCCTTGGTTGTTCCTTATCACTTTCGCTACAACGATGGTTAGCGACCGCGAGGGGGAAGCAAGTGGTCCCTCTGAACGGTTAGGACGACGATACGTCAAGTCCCACCTCTTCAGAGAGAGAAAATGAAAGCCATGAGCTGGAACGACGATACGTCAAGTTCCGGAAAGGCGACGATACGTCAAGCCAATTCCTTGCCGCAGAGCTCTCCGTGCTGAAGGTAGGGAGGGGCGAAAAACGTACCTAGCAGTGGTTTCTTCGTCTTCAGATGACCTGCCACACAAATGAGTCGACGTTTGACGCGAGGGTATGGCAGAGAACTCACGACGCTTCTATAAACTTGGTTCGCGGGCGCTTGCCATTGGTCTTGCTTGGTTGAAGTTCATGCTTGACGGACTGGTATGAGTTGTCAGCAGAGGCGAAGGGGGGTGACATGCCACGTACTCTGGATTTTGCTCCTTTCCTCGAGGTCGTTGTCGCCTGTGTTTCCGAGTGTTAAAAAGCCATATGACAGATGATAAGAGTGGACAGAGAGCTTACCTTGGAAGACTGAGCCTCCGTTGAGGTGTTGGATGGTTTCTTCGGCTTGGTGCGTCCCTTAGGCATGGTGAAGGGGAAGGAGGAAGAACCGAAACAGCCCCCTTCGAGGTTTTTAAGGGCGGGGGAGTGATGGCGGTCTGCCAAAACCCTATAGTTTGATTACCGACCGACGAGCACCGCCATCACAGTGATCACTCCTGGTATAAGACGCCGATTAGTCTTGTCTTTCGCAGATGGAATATGTTGTTACCTTTGAGTGTCTCGAGCCAATAGGCACAGTAACAACAGCACGAGAATGTTGCGCATGCAGAGGGATTATTGTGGTGGTTGCAGGGGGCGGTATCAACCATCGAAAGTGTCTTGACCACCCATCTTGTACTCGATGCAAAGACCCGACATGGCCGTGCGTAATTGGGAGGAAATACAATGAAAAGTGTTTGCGTTACCTGGAACGCTAGCTCTTCCGGTCTGAAAGCACGGTTGAGCTTCGGCGAGAGAGTCGAGAGCGGCCACGGCGGACGCTGTCAACATGATGGAAGAATTGAAAGCTTGAAATGCGAAAGAAAGACCATACCAGAGCACCATGGCTTGCTGCACCACGACACTTTGTTACCACTACCGTGTAGGATGCTGGGAGCTCCAGGAGTTCCTTTCGAACCGAGTGTAAGCAATGCGGGGAGTCGACAATCCCTGTAGAATAGGCTCTTACAATGGTTGGTTCGACGTCCTTTCAAGACGTACATGGCTGATACAAGTGACCGCCGACCGACGTATGATCGAGGATTGATCTCCTGCCAACGTAGGACCTGCCAGGCGGTGCTAAACTCAAAAATTGATTGCGTCAACGTTTGGAGCCGTCCAGCAATGCCGCACGACGACTCCTGGAGCAAAGAATGAAACTGACTGCAACGAATACGGCATACAACTTCACCTTTAAAGTTTCGGGGACACCTAACATTGGTAAGACCATCCTCACCTCCGCTGAGGGGACCAATAGACTGCCCAAACCATACGATGGTCAACTCACGAAAGGGGGACGGCCTACGCACCAAAACGGGGGAGATGAGATACACGAAGGAGGGCTGAGCGACGATACGTCAAGACTGTATGGATTGTTTCAAAAGGACGACGATACGTCAAGTCCATTTGCGACATCCAGCACGACCTACGTGGACCTTCTCGTCCACCCTGTCCTGGATTCGGCTCCGCCTACAATCGGTTACGAGTCTGATAACCTGTACATTAGATCGGTAGAGAAAAAAAAAGAATGTACAATTACCAAGTGGCTTAGGTTGTTGCACGAGTCCCATAAGATCGCTCCCTCACCTCCGCCGAGGGGGCCAATAGACTGCGGAAGCCATACGATGAACAACTCATGAAAGGGGGACGGCCTACGCACCAAAACGGGGGAGATGAGATACACGAAGGAGGGCCGAGCGACGATACGTCAAGACTGTATGGATTGTTTCAAAAGGACGACGATACGTCAAGTCCATTTGCGACATCCAGCACGACCTACGTGGACCTTCTCGTCCACCCTGTCCTGGATTCGGCTCCGCCTACAATCGGTTACGAGTCTGATAACCTGTACATTAGATCGGTAGAGAAAAAAAAAGAATGTACAATTACCAAGTGGCTTAGGTTGTTGCACGAGTCCCATAAGATCGCTCCCTCACCTCTGCCGAGGGGGCCAATAGACTGCGGAAGCCATACGATGAACAACTCATGAAAGGGGGACGGCCTACGCACCAAAACGGGGGAGATGAGATACACGAAGGAGGGCCGAGCAACGATACGTCAAGCTCGTACAGTCGACGATACGTCAAGACTGTATGGATTGTTTCAAAAGGACGACGATACGTCAAGTCCATTTGCAACATCCAACACGACCTACGTGGACCATCTCGTCCACCCTGTCCCGGTTTCGGCTCCGCCTACAATCGATGATCAGTCTGATTAACCTGTACATTAGATCGGTAGACAAAAAAACGCAATCGTATACTCACCAGGTGGCTCAGGTTGTTGCACGAGTCCCATAAGATGGCTCTGAATACCAAGATGAGTGAGGAGGAGGGTCTCGAAAAGAAGCAGCAAAGACACCGGGTGGAAAAACTCACTGGTAGAAACTTGGTCACACATCAATCGTGACCAAACTCGGTGAATTCCTCTCGCGCACGGGCCCTGGCCACGGGTTCATGAGCCCTCGAACCCTCTTCTCTTTCTGCCAACATCCACCTTCACTTCACTTCGTACTTTACAGCCTCCTTTGTCAATTTTCATCGGACTTGACGTATCGTCGTCCAATTCGCGAGTGCTAAGGCAGTCTTGACGTATCGTCGACTGCTCGAGCTTGACGCATCGTCGCTCGGTAGTGCTTGCGTTTCAATCTTCCCTCCCCACTTGCCCCTCCCCAAGCGTGTTACACATCGTTCCACAGCCGTATCCTCGTCCAGGTTCCTTCAAGCAATGGATACCCAAGCAACACCCACCGTCGTCCAGGTATGATGGCTGGGTCCGTGCGTGCTTTACTTTGCTGACGTGGTTCTAGATTCCCGAAAAACCGTACTACGAGGAGAACATTCTCGCTCGTCTCAAGAAGCTGCCTAAAGATAAATACCGTGCGTTGCTCAGTTCTTCACATGGAATTCCTTTCAACGCGTCAACAGTGACGACCTCGTACGACGACCTCAAGCGTTGGGCCATCCTTCCGAAGCCATGCAAGATTATGCCCGGTGTGACATCCGTGAACTCGCCTGATCGTATGGGTACTCTGCAGTGGATGGTGGTGACTACTCCGTATCCCATCCCCATCCCTGAGATTGTCACCGGGTACCAGCGTCACCAGTTCCGCAAGGACGGTCGTGGTGGTTTACAGGATCGCACTCAGTACCCACAATTCATTACACCTGGATTCGAGTGGGCCGTTTGTATCAAGAAAAACCTCGATCCAACATCCCTCCTGCGCTTCACTCCCAGTCTGAATGACTGCCCTCTCATCCCACATTCGGCCATCAACATCGAGCTACGAATCCTCGCTCGCGCCCACTTCACCCGCTTTGAGGAAATGGCGGGCTCTCTCGGCACCAGGACGAAGAAATTCTTGCTGCGCAATCCTTCCGACACTTTGGCCAATACCGCGGCCTCCGACCTTCGAAACCTCATGTTTCAAGCCATGCGCATGCTTGGCGTATCGAACACGTTTCCCGACATCCTCCTCGCTGTTACAGCGTTCCAGCGGTCGTACATTGACTTGGAGGCGTTCCTCAACTACGAGGAGAAGCACAAGCCATGTCTCTCCGCACCAGACGTCATGCCATGGCCTCTCGATAAGTCGTTGATGGGAGGGATTACCGAGAGTGAAACGGAGGCGAGCAATCTGTACATCATGGGCATCCCTTTCTGGCTCGTGCGACCTGCTCACGAGGTCTCCACATCTGTCGACACCAACATCGGCATACAGGTTGACTTCGAACCTCCTTCGCCCAACATCGTATTCGAGCACTTCAATCCACCATTTCCGCCTGTATTTGAAGGCTACCCACACCGTGACATGCAACGTGCAACTCAGCGCATCCGTCGCCACTGGGCCGAATATGTTACTCCCTCTCGAATCATTACCCACCAGGAGTATGATTCGTCCGATCTCGTGTCAGGTATGATTGATGTTATCCGAATGTGTTTGCAATTTCTAATACACCAACAGGTCCGGCACAACGCGTGACTCAAATGTCCGTGGCTCCCTCAAATTCCTCCTCGTCTCATTCGTCGAAATCAAGCAACGAGTCCCCTGCTTTGCGTCATGCTCCGCCTCCGCCTCCGCCCGCCTTCGATCCCTCCAAGTATTTGACCCCCGAGGACGCAAACTTTCCCATTATGGTCAGCTACTGGAGGGATGCTATCAAAGCTATCGAACCTACATCCAAACATCCTCGTCGAGTCCCGTCAGGCATTGGGTACTTCCTCCCTGATCCCAAGCTTTTTGCCACCGAGAACCGCGCCGTCTACCAAGTGACTTGGCTCACCATTCGTATTGCTCACCTGCATGCCGTTGCCAATAACCAGTTTTGTGGAGCCAACAACCAACACTGGAGACTTGCGCTGTACCGATTTCGCCGCCTTTTGCAAGGTGACCCGGACCCTGGTGCCCCCGTCGAGTTACCCACAGTTCCGACATCGTCCGACGACCGGAAAAGGAAGGGAAGGCGCAAACCCGACAACTCCCGCACCATGAATCCCGACCTCGAGTCGATGTTGAAGCTCTTCCAATCCGTTACCTCGGTGCAGTGGTTCGACTCTGTCTTTCAAGTCACACCGGATCTTTTGGCCACAGGACTGCCTGCCACGGTGTCGGCGGAGTTGTACTGGGAACTCACCGAGGTCGGCTTCCGTTTGGAGTTAACACATCTCGACCAACATCTGCTGCCCGAGGTGTACAAGGACATGAATGGCCCGGGTGAAGCTCGCGACCTCCTGGTTCGTGCCGTGTTCCCTATGACCGAGGGAGACACCGTTCCGGGTGGTTATTCCCTTATGCAATTCCCGAACACCAACGGTGGCCTCGCTGCCACTCTCCTGGCTGAGCAAATGCGTGCCATTTCCGCGTTTCGCGATTTGGTCAAGGCGTGGCCCGATTGCCCCAAGTCTATCTCCTCCTCCAATGGACAATTCGCAACGACAGGCGATTTCGATGAAATGCGTGCCCTCATTGCAGGTTTTTATACTCAAAGTTTCTACGACTGCTACGGTCGGCCCCCCTTAGTCCCTCATCATTTACCTGCTCCATCTCTTGCACATTCGGCACCCCGCGATTATCATTTTCATGAGGCTGCTGGAGCTTAGTCTAGGGTAAGTGTAGCATTCTTCAGAAAGTGGATTGTTATCTAATCTCACAATAGGTCCCTTTACTCATTGAGCATTACCTATTGATTTGTGATTTCTTGTACTCAATTATGATATCATCTTGATCTTGATCATATGACTGCTTCAAACATTGTGGGACACGTGCAATCGATAAGTGTTCCCTTATCACTTTTGTTGCATCCCTCCACCATCCCTCCACTCTTCTCCCATATCTCCCGACAATGTTGCCTCGCAGACCTAAAAGAAATCAGCAGCAAGTGACAGGCGCCCCCTCTCCTTGGCTGTTGTCTTCTACTGATCGCAAACCTCGTCTCGCGCGCGGCACAGGGATCAAGATATTCCCCCGTATCGACATCATCACTCCTCGTGGCGCCTTCGCCCAGCAAGTCGTTCCTACCCTCTCCTCGTCTGCGCCGACTGCCTCCATCGAACCGTCGGTTGTTTCAAGTCCGCAGAAGACATCAAATACCACAGCACCTGATCGTCGAACACTGCAACTTCAAGCATGGGTGGAAAAGACAGTGCCCTCTCTCGTTCAGCCGTTCATGGACCTGCTTGCAAACAGCCGAAACCTTCAACAAATTGACCGTGTGGGCCCATTTTGCAGCTGTGGACCTCACGCCCGGAGGGTTAATGTGACTTGCATTGAGTTTTTCTCCCTGCACATTCAATCCGTCTGTGGATGTGCACTTGCAGAGAACTTGCTCTCAGGTGGCTATTTTCCTTCAAGTCCTGTGCGGCCGACCTTCGCCATCGACCTCAAATGCTCTCATTTATGCACGAGTTGCATGTACGGTCGTCACCCAATGTTGCCGCCTGGTCATCGGCACTTGAAGAGTTCCTGTCGACGCAGGGCTTTGCCACGTCATCCACTGATCGCCTTCGTCGGAAGGTGGCCTCATGCCTGCGGTGGTACAGATTCCTCAATGCGACAAAGGATATGCTGGTGGACCAGTTCATCCACTCGACTTCTTCCTTGGAAGCCGATGTGGCAGACAAGTCTTCTGGAGAGAGCCAAGCCAATGATAACGCTGGTCCCAGCGCAGCACGTGTTGACCATGTTACATGTGCAGAGGAGGATGAGGAAGACGAGTCTCAATGGGTGGATGATGATGGACCTTCAGATGTCCGTGCCAGCAGATACCTTCAGGATTGCTGTGCCCTTTGCTTTGGTGGTGATGTCTGTTCTGAACCTCAGCTCTTGTGCGTAGCAGGATTGTTGGGTCAGGGACTTTGGGATGTTGACCATACTTTACAGAACGGATGTCATTGTTGCTTTGGATGCAAACTTCCAACAGAAGCGTCGCCGACCTGGGCGGGGAGTGCAGCGGGAGCCTCCTTTTGCTCATCCCAACACTTCCTTTCTGTCAGTGGAAGAAGTGAAGCTTGCCAAGGACCATGTTGAACAATGCCGCCCGGATCGTTCAACGAACAGTAAGCCACCAAGCAATGAAGATGATAGGAAGGAGCCTGGCATGAAGATTCCAAACTCGGTGCTCAGTGGCTGCCATGAGTCATTCACGGCTGCTGACGAAAAGCGTCGCAAGGCAAGCACAACACATTTCGCTGATACAGGTCTCATGGCCTTGCAGTGTCGGCATGACACTGTGCTTTGGATGGTGAACATGACAACCCCTGGAGAGCGACAATTCTACGCTATCGCCTTGCTACTCAAACTTTTCTCACACCTACCTGAAAGTGCCCATGTGGGACTTCTCTACGACATTTCTTGTCAACTGGAGCAGAGTTGTCAGAAGTGGGAGCTTCTAGGGGACCTGGTAAACCGCATGACATTTGCTGTGTCTGTCTTTCATGCATATGGTCATAGGTGGCCCTGCCAGCTCATCTACCACCCTCGGAAATGTGCGGGATTCGGTCTTGCAGATGGGGAAGGATGTGAGCGGTTCTGGGCAGCTATCAAGTTCCTAATTCCATCATTGCGGGTATCTGGGCCCCATCAGCGCCGATTTGTCCTTGATGTCCAAGTTCAACACCTTCGACGGAAGTCATTTGAGGGGCAGGGAGCTTGGATTGTGCGAAAGTGGAAGGCGATGTTGAAAAAGAAAGCTGTTGCTTCAGAGGGCCTCAGCAAGCTTCCGTGGAACTCGGATACATATAGGAAGGAGTGGCGGGAGCAGGTTGAGCACTTCAGTCACCCAAGGAAAGGGGCCTCGAAGGTTCCCCAAATTTGAGCTTTCCTGTGGCATGAGGCCCCCCCACCCTTTGGGCCTTTCCTGCTTTCCCTTTCCTACAGGAATTTCCTAGCCACCCTTTATACTTTCCTTTACCATTTCCTATGCCCAGGAAACGGACAGGAAACCTGTAGGAAAGGAGAGGAAATCCAGCCATCAGGCTATCAATTTCCTTTGATGGCCTAGGTTTCCAAGGTCTTTCCTTTCCTCTCCTTTCTGCTTTCCTTTAGGCAGGAAAGGGTGCAGGAAATCAAAGGAAATCCAAGGAAATCCTATTTGTGCCTTCCTGTTGGCAAATGAGCCAAAATAAACACCAAAATAAATTACCTTAAAAGGAAATTCCTCGGACCATCCAAAAAAGGAAATATCAAATTACCAAAAAAGGAAAGTTATGATTTCTGGAATGATCCCACTAAAATAGGTATGAGCTATTTTTGGGTTACCAAAGTAATATATCTATTTTTAGTTCGCATACTTAATCAATAATGATGTCACTAATTAAGCGCCACTAATTGGTTATGTCATCAGGCACTAATTAGTGATGTCATTAATTATATTAATTAGCTGTGTCACTAGGCACTAATGAGTAACATAATGTGATCTGATTAATCACATCACTAATTAGCGCGCTTAATTAGTGATGGCACTAATTAAGAACTAATTAAGATAAGACTGATTGAACCAAGATCAGCCTATATCTTGCCCAATTCTTATCCGATTGAGATGATCTAACCAGTTTTGGAAAGCTCTCATTGAGCTGCTTCTATTCGTGATAGATGATGAGGTAATATCATTAGATGTGCAATGTTATTTTGTGATTCCAGCAATTGTAATACTCCTATGCAATACAGTCAGATTGGCAGTAATGAATGAACATATAGTGATTCCAATACTACAAATACTCTATTAAACACACTTAATTTTAGTCTATATCATAGTTTATCCAGCAGTAGATAAGCATTCCAACCCATTAGACATCCTAAACTTGTTGATTATACTAAGCTAATATTGAATTCATGGCTCTATATGTTATTACCTGGGTCCACAAGCTATATCGAATTGAAGAGAAAAATGAGCACTTTCCAAATCATTTTTAATCTCAGCAAACGGATAATATCCCGGTAAGATATTTGTTGAACAGTGTAAATTGACATCTTACTGGGCATATTGCAAGTTGTGCTTTGCACAAATTGCGCATGTTTAAGGATTTAGCTAATATCTTACCGGGATGTTATCCGTTTGATGAGATTCAAAATGATTTGGAAAGTGCTCATTTTTCTCTTCAATTCTATATAGCTTGTGGACCCAGGTAATAACATATAGAGCCATGAATTCAATATTAGCTTAGTATAATCAACAAGTTTAGGATGTCTAATGGGTTGGAATGCTTATCTACTGCTGGATAAACTATGATATAGACTAAAATTAAGTGTGTTTAATAGAGTATTTGTAGTATTGGAATCACTATATGTTCATTCATTACTGCCAATCTGACTGTATTGCATAGGAGTATTACAATTGCTGGAATCACAAAATAACATTGCACATCTAATGATATTACCTCATCATCTATCACGAATAGAAGCAGCTCAATGAGAGCTTTCCAAAACTGGTTAGATCATCTCAATCGGATAAGAATTGGGCAAGATATAGGCTGATCTTGGTTCAATCAGTCTTATCTTAATTAGTTCTTAATTAGTGCCATCACTAATTAAGCGCGCTAATTAGTGATGTGATTAATCAGATCACATTATGTTACTCATTAGTGCCTAGTGACACAGCTAATTAATATAATTAATGACATCACTAATTAGTGCCTGATGACATAACCAATTAGTGGCGCTTAATTAGTGACATCATTATTGATTAAGTATGCGAACTAAAAATAGATATATTACTTTGGTAACCCAAAAATAGCTCATACCTATTTTAGTGGGATCATTCCAGAAATCATAACTTTCCTTTTTTGGTAATTTGATATTTCCTTTTTTGGATGGTCCGAGGAATTTCCTTTTAAGGTAATTTATTTTGGTGTTTATTTTGGCTCATTTGCCAACAGGAAGGCACAAATAGGATTTCCTTGGATTTCCTTTGATTTCCTGCACCCTTTCCTGCCTAAAGGAAAGCAGAAAGGAGAGGAAAGGAAAGACCTTGGAAACCTAGGCCATCAAAGGAAATTGATAGCCTGATGGCTGGATTTCCTCTCCTTTCCTACAGGTTTCCTGTCCGTTTCCTGGGCATAGGAAATGGTAAAGGAAAGTATAAAGGGTGGCTAGGAAATTCCTGTAGGAAAGGGAAAGCAGGAAAGGCCCAAAGGGTGGGGGGGCCTCATGCCACAGGAAAGCTCAAATTTGGGGAACCTTTGAGGCCCATTTCCTTGGGTGACTGAAGTGGGTTGAGTACCAAACCAGGCCTTTGGCACGTGTCTCGAAGAATGCAGGGAAGAAGGCGATTGACAGCATTATCACGCTGATCTCATTGCGAGACTCTTTAAAGGAGGAACTGGCTGCCCTGGATCAGCACCTTGTTGTTGCAGCTGACAGCTCAGATATTCCCCTTGATGACCTTGTTGCTGCTCGAGAGAGTCTGGCAACAAAACTTGCCAGCCTCAATGCTTCACTGACAGCAAAGCAAAACTGTCTTGACCTGACTGGGCAGGAAGAGTTGCGGAAAATTGCTTCAAGCCGTTTTTTTTGCACTCAAGGTCAATGCCCGAGCACTCAAGGACCGCATTGTGTCAAAGCTTCAGAATCGGAAGTTTGAAATGGAACGATTGGAGAAGGTGATGAGAGGTGGTGGATCTTCAGGTATGTTGGCCATAACATAATACACTAGTATCTCATGCTCACTAAATGTCAGAGCAAAAGCTTCAGTCTCATGTTGAAGTTCAGTTGAAGAAGCAGGAGCCCCAAATTTCAAACCTTATCAAGCGCTACAATACTATGTGCACCGAGATGGCCGACATGATTCGCCGCCGAGTAGCACCCCCCACTTCAACCTGTCCACCACTTCTAGACCGTGCCTCTGTTTCCATGTTGGATGTTGATAGTCCAATTTGGGATGACTCTTACTTTGACGAGTCCCTTACTGGTGCCCCTGAATGGATGGCTAATGAAGACCTGCGACAGGGAATCCGGCTTTGGTTGGATTCTGAGCGTTGCTCTGAGGAGCAAGACCGGCTTGTTGCTGAATGCACTCATCTGCAAGAATGGAGCCGCCGTGCATGGGATGAAATTTCTGCCGCACACATTGCCTTTTGTATGTCTTTCATTGTGATCTGCATGTCTTTACTGATCTATGTTCTTGTAGCTGATAATCCAGGCTTATTGTTCCAGCTTGAACATCGTGCCGAGAAACTTTTCACACTGATCTGCAGTTGGCGCAGTGACTTGATGTCCCTCCCTCTGCCTTCCACATTCAACCATACCCTTTGGGGCCCTAGTCTGGAACAATTGACAAAAGGTGTCCTTGATGACTTGGCCTCTTCTCTCAGTCATTTACAAGAAGACAATGTGGACATTTCAGATGAGGAGAGTGACATTGGTGGTGTAGATGGTCAAGATGAGGATGTATGGCATATGTTGGAGAATTTGGAGGTGGCAGAGCTTTCAGAACACAGTCAAATGGATGGCATGGATCTTGAACTGCTGACCGCACAGGGACAGGTTCAAAAATCTCCAAGCAAAAGGGCACGTCTACTTGACAGCGATGATGTATAACTAAACACTGTATTATGAACACGACTCTTGTGATTTTCAAATATATGCTCCTTGTAGAGGATGTGGGAATAGTTAAATGGCAAATTCATAGCTGGTTAGGGAGTGGTTATGCTCTACCACCTATTTCTGGTGACCAGTGACTTGTGCAGACTCTCCATTCATGTGTCCAGCCAGCTGGTGAGGCGGTGGAGACTCTCCGTTCATGTGTCCACCCAGCTGGTGAGGCAGTGGAGACTCTCCGTTCATGTGTCCACCCAGCTGGTGAGGTGGTGGAGACTCTCCTTTCACATTTCCACCCAGCTGGTGACTCAGTGGTGAATCTCCCTTTGTGTTTCCACCCAGCAGGTCAGGCAGTGGTTACACTCCACCACCTTTTCCTTGTCACTGGTGACTTAGTGGAGACTCTCCATTCATGTGTCCAGCCAGCTGGTGAGGCAGTGGAGACTCTCTGTTCATGTGTCCACCCAGCTGGTGAGGCTGTGGAGAGTCACTGTTACCTATTCCTTGTCAATGGTGACTCACTGGTTACTCTCCTTTCATATTTCCACTTAGCTGGTGAGGCGGTGGAGACTCTCTGTTCATGTGTCCAGCCAACTGGTGAGGCAGTGGAGACTCTCCATTCATGTGTCCACCCAGCTGGTGAGGCTGTGGAGAGTCACTGTTACCTTTTCCTTGTCAATGGTGACTCACTGGTCACTCTCCTTTCATATTTCCAGTTAGCTGGTGAGGTAGTGGTGAGTCAATGAGGACTCAAGACAGAGGCAAATCGTAGTTGAGCAGATCGATACATTTCCATCATGTGAGAGAAGTCAAGCCAGTATACAAGACAGAGGCAAATCGTAGTTGAGTGAATCGATACATTTGAATCATGTGAGAGCAGTCAAGCCAGTATACAAGACAGAGGCAAATTGTAGTTGAGTGAATCGATACATTTCCATCATGTGAGAGCAGTCAAGCCAGTATATAAATTCAAAATTTACATTAGGACCCCGGACACCCCCGGATCAAAGGAGAATGATGGCTCTGATGGTCATGTTTCCCTTGTAGTAACCATGACCAAAAGGTGTGTCTCCAGGTTTCCTGTGGCTCATGTCTGGAAAAGGAAAAGGAACAGGAGAAGGGGAGGAAACCCAGGAAATTTCCACCGGTCACCTAGCCGATGGTGCCGGAGAACCCCAATTACAACCACCTTCCGATGGGGGTTTCCTTGGGTGACTGAAGTGGCCACTAAACGAATTGAGTTCGCTTCTCTGAGTCTTTATATTGCTTCTACTAGTATCAGAGCCAGATTACCCCTTGTGCGCGTGCTTTCGGATACGATCGCAACACGCCTAAAGATTTCTCTTCCCATGACATGATGAGTTGGATCAGCCCTCAACTCCAAGTTTGAATTGTTTTTTGCGAATTAACTGCGACTGCGTCACTCACCCTGTACAATTCTCTCCCCTGTTGTGATAGCCAGGCGCAGCCAATCAACGCCGACTCTTAGCCGCAGCTTACCATTCCCGCAGGGTTCTGCATACGCAGTTGCATCCAGGTTATTGAACAATCGGAACTTCTCAAAAGAAAAGAGACTTCGCTCAAACCGATCAACCACAAGCTCTCACACCCCACAACAATGTCAGTGGCCCCTCATGACGAATCCGAATCACCTTCAGGCAAAAGAAGACGTCCGGAAGACTTCTCAGATGCTCAATCTGAGCCCGATGCAATGGAAGCATCAGCGCTCGGGCTAGGCCCGCGCAAACGCCCGTTAGTGATGTCTAGCTTCTTCATTCCCGTTCAGATATCTCATGAGGGAAACACATTTTCAGCTGCAGGACAGACCCTCTTGTTCATCACGGTCGCCACTTTGGTCGAACGATTCAAGCCTTCTGCCGAGTCCAGACCTTAATCAAGAATGGTCTGCTACGCAGCGTGGAGTTTACACTTGGGAATGCGGAGGAAGAAGAGTTAACACCGCAGTACGTACTCCCTGCTTCAACACCCTGTCTACTACAAGCGCGCTTTACTTTCCTAGGGAACGTCGCGAGTATGCAATTTACCAGGAATTACTCAAGCTTTCTCCTGGGCTCGAAAAGCGCTTGTGCAATGGATCTGAACAAGATATCTTCTATGTTGCCGAACTAGTGAGTCCTTTGAGATTCACAAGTCACAAAGCAACGTTGACAACTCGGTAGGTCCAGAAGGGTTCTGCGGGAGCAAGAGCCGACGACACCAAGGGTCTGAAAGGAGTAATTCTGGATTGGATTACACCTCGAGGCCAAAATCTTCAGCCTCCACTCATGAGGAATGTGAAGACCGACTGGGGGTTTTATCACCCTCGTACTGGGGAGCTTCTTTGCCCAACTGATTACGATTGGAATGATGCAGAGTGAGTTTGGATTTCGATATCGTATCTTTAAAGACTGAAAGTCTCTGGAGAATACGAAATGCACTAAGAAACGGCACACTTGTTGTGGCAGGTGATCAATGGCCCGTTTTCCTCTACAAGGACTATCTGCACAATCCAGAGAACATCTGGGACGGGCTTTTTCGCAGTAGTCTCCTCGTTTCCGTCAGTACCAAAGGGGGTCCTCAGATGCAGTAAACAGCTGATGATCTTTCTAGGCTTTCAGGCATATTTTTACCTCGCCTAGCTCTGTTGACCGGGAGCCTCGTGCCACTCGGTCAGGTAACGCCCGTATTCACGGCATGAAGAATGTCACTGTCCCATCGTTGGCCTACATCGCAACCCAAGTAAGAGTTTTACTTGAAGGTTCCGCATTCGCACTGTTCAATATTACGTTCTAGGTGCGCTTTGCCCTCAGCTCTTCTCCAACATTTTCTAGGACAGATTTGGTCACAGACTCGGAGCGATTTTATGGATCTGTCATTCACGCCTTTTCTCATAAACAAGAAGAGCGTAATGTTGCTTCTTTATTGGCTTGGTGGGATATGTAAGTTATGATCTGAACCCCGCATACTTCTCAGCGTCTCATTCAACAACCTAGACAAATATTCCCAGTTTACAACGAGCGGAACACGCATCCAAAGAAGGGTTCAGTGCTGGCCTTGATGAAGGAGCAACGGAAGGCGCGGGAAGCTTTAGCACCCTCGCTGTGACTCGGAGGGACAAGGAGTGGCACTGAACCCAGAGATGACTAGCGATCTTGATATGAGCATGGGCCACTAATATTCCCGCCACGCCTCACTATTACTTATTCTATTCCAAAAGCGAAGCATTCGCTTTGTCTGGGTCGCTACCATCTGCAGGTCTGTACGTTCTCGTTACTATAGTTGCTGTATATCGGGGGACAGAGACAGTCAGCCTCTTCCCTCCATTTAATTGCCTCAGAATGTCAATGGGACACCCAAAGTTTCATCATTGAGCCAGCACCCTTCTGGTGATCATTGGATTAGCCCTGAGAGCCAGAGTGCGACAGGTTGACGGGTTGTAGAACGTCAATAAAGTCGCATCCAGCCGACGTGACCGATCATGGTGCTTCGAGTTCAAGCTCTGCTTGAAGTTGGCCCTACTGCACTCTTACTCCGCAGACTTATCCTGCTCTGTCGATTCGTTCCTCGTTTTGTCCAGCACCAACCCGGCACCGGAAACCTAGAGCGATCCTTTCATGTTATTTATTTTCTTACATCCCATCGCACCACTGTGCGAAAAGCCAAGCTGTTAGTGTGTGTGCACTGTTAGTAGTTGACCACGCCCATGCTTCTTTTACAGGAGTGGCCACTGGCCGCCACCTGCGCCACATTCTTTGATCGAAGCATACTGGTTGACTGGCTCCACTCACAATCGCAGCGCCTTCGACGACAAAGTAAGGTGGTTTATAGGTGAAGGTGACCAAGTGGAATCAACACCTTATTGTGGTGTCCATGATGAGTTTAGCTTAAAATTCCATTCATTGGCGAAATCCGCACCTGCAGCAAGCTTGAGCTCGCCAAGTTCTAGCTAATTCTAGCGTGGGAACCTTCCCCGTCAGCTTCGGGAAGGCATCATTGCCGCCATCTTGACCATCACCATCGCGCAGCAGGTGGGTTTCCAGTCCTGCTCTTCAACCGTACACAAACCGAAGACCCCACAGATACTCTCCCTATAGCTTAGCAGCTCAACCAGTCGCTGAATGCTGCAGGTAAGTCAACTATTGCCGGTTTCGATCAGGGATGCTTAATCTCTCTACATAAGTGTATCTACAGTGGCTAGCTTCCGACGATTAGGAGCGACACCACCTTTCAGTGCTCAGCACTCAACCATCCCCAAGCTCGCTGTCTCCACCAAGCGAGATGGCTTTCTTTGCTAGATGCGGCTGTGTCATGTAAATTGTGACCGACCCAGACCCAACACCAGCATCCTTGCCATACAAGCAAACAACGTTCACCATCACTCTCAGCCACTCATTGCCGATGCGTTTTGGAGGGAAAGGACGGCGGGGCTCGAGTGCCTCACACCGCCTCAACCTGGGGTTGGACGAGGATCATCCCCCATCCTACGCCGTTGCCTGGTCCCTGTGAAATTGGGTCCTGCGTCGAGCGAGCATCGACGTACCTGGTGCCTCTCTCCATCCCATCTCTGTCACTTCGACCCTTGACTGCTGAATCCGGTCCCACCAGCCAGTCGCCAAACCTTCATTCTTGCAAAAAGGAACCACCAGTTACCACGCGGATCAAGAAGCACATCGCAAGCGAAGAGGGTGTCTTGGAGAGGCAGATGAAGCTGGGGGATGCGGAAGTCCTGAATCCACCATACAAAGGAGTGAGCGAGTCGGAGGCTCGCAAGAAGGAGCATCCCAAGCTGAAGGAGGCGAGGTGGGGGAGCGGGTGGTGCATTGCATGAGTTAGGCTTGGTCGAGGACACCGGACGTTTCTGAGAATGGTCCCTCCTCGAAATGTTCCGCTTGGCTTGTCCGCCACAACCAGCTCTAGGATGTCAGTGGTCAAAGTCTGCGCAGCATGGACAGAGGTATTCACGAGAACGAGCACATTTTGAACACGGAGAGGAGAAACTTGGAACCTCCAGGTACCCTTGGTGGGAACTTGTCCAACCAGGCGTGGTGTACGACGACAGCGATGGTGAGTAATCATGTTCTCTTTCTCTCGACCTAGCGAACAATATTTTCAGTCGTTCTATTGGTCGCCTCCGCTACTGCAACGATCTGTCAGCACACCCGACTTGGAGACCAACCCATACACTCCCCAATTGGAAGGGTCCCCCATCTATGTCAGTGGCGCGACAGGGTCGATACGTTTCGAGGCTTTCTTCGCTATGGCTCCCACCTCTGCAACTCCTGCATCGGGGTTTAGGAGCCATTTAGTCAGCCTTCTATTTAAACCAAGCCTAATATTCGGCTTCAACTCTGAACCCCCACCTGTGGCAACCTTTTCAGCAGTGTTGCTTGAGGAGCCCACCAACCAGTGGGATGCCGCCAATGCCCCACGTCGTAAGAGCTCCTTTGCCTCACCCCCCGCACCTCCATCGCACACCTTTGGTTTCCTCAACCCGCAGTCACCAACGTTCTCCGGCTCAAGTTGCTTGGACGCTACAAGCCCTTGCCCTGCAACCACGGTGGTACCTGCAAGGGTTTCACCCAAGTCGGTCCTTGTCAAGCTTCTCGTCGGCGAAAGCGAGCTCAACACGCGTGGTGAGAGCTAGAACCATCGCAAAAAGGTCATTAGTGACGTCACCCTGCACGCCTTCCACCACATCGATATGGATCTCGATAAGATCAGCTTTCGCATTACCAGATTGGTGCATTCCAACTTGAAATTGGCATCTCCTTCACCACACTTGGAGGATTCGCTGCGGGGATTGATAGCTGGAAGAGGATAGGGAGGAGGGAACAGGGGATTGGCACCAGCGATTTCGGGCAGTGCAAGTTTGAGGGGCAGAGAATCCGGGGGAGGAAAGCTCCTGCTGCTTTCGAATGGTTAGCGCACGCAGAGCCAAAAGGTCCAGTTTTCCAGGCGAATTCACATGCACCAAGTCCCCCAACAATGACCCTGTCTCCACGGACCACCAGCCACGACTGGCGCATCAACCCTGAGGTCGCCCTTTTTCGCTTGCCTTCCCAGTCCACCAGGATCCCTCCTTAACACTCCTCTCCTCCCATCTCTCCACCTTCAACTGCAACCTCAGGCACCACATCGTCAACCCGACCACCGTCCAACAACCTGCAACACCACTTTCAACTTGTCGAAATGACTGGAAACGTGTATCGATACTCCCTTCATCTCGTGCGAGTCCAGTCGCCGAGAGAGACGCAGACCGCTCTTCCCTGTCTGTGGACCTCCTCGACCCTCAAATTGGCCCCCTCCGCATAACGAAGGAATCACAGACCTTTCCTCCTTTGCCATTTCTTCTTCCTCTCGATTCGCAGCAATTGTTGACAAGTTGATCGCCACTCCCTTCACCACGCATCCAAGCTGACGCGAGGCTAGAGGGGGGCTCACGAGCTTCACCACCCTCGGTTGCGTCTCAGGCCATTTCAATTTCAGCACCAGATGTGTTGGTTCAGACCTTGGTTATTCCAGCCGTCTTGACACCTGATTCAAGCCGGTTGGATACTTTGTTTTTGGTGTATCCGGAGGGAAGTTGGGGAGGTGAGTTGCCTATCTCATTCAGTTTTATAGTCTCTTCTCTTCGATTTCACTTCATTCCACTTGAATCATGTTCCGTTCGGTCTCGCCTTCCCTCATTCCCAGCCCCTTTTGTTTCTTGTTTCCCCCAGCTCTTGTCTCGCTTGCCTCTTTTGCCTCTCTATCGTTTTACCCTCTCGGTTTATCCCTCCTTCAGATTCCTGGAACCTTGCTAACACAAGCACCTTTGCTTAGATCGCTTTGACGTGGCCTCAGAAGCAGAAGGTGCAGTCGGCATAGGACTATCCTTCATGGAGAAGATGCTGACGATGAAGACGGAAGCGAGTATAGTGGTTCTGGTGGTGCAGCGAGCAATCGAGCCAGCAACACTCGTTCAAGCCATGAAGGCACTGCTTCGACCGTTAGTGCACCAGGGGCTGGTGGAAGGTTCAGTGCTGCAACCCTTGGATCGCCCGCCATCGTAGGATCGCCCGGCTACAGAGCTGCATCTGGTGGGGGTACAAGTGCCACTGGAGAGTCTCACTCGCCAGGACAGCGCTGCAAGTACTGCGATTTGGCAGCGAATCCTCCGATGAAGACGACGAAGACGAAACATTCGCAGTACCCAGCACAGGAACATTCCCCATGCCTCCAACGCGTGCCTTCCCTACATCCCCACCTGTGTCTTCACCTCCAAGCACCGCGCCTATCCTTCAGCAATTCTCTCCGACCTCGCACCAGTTCCCACATTCCTCTCGTCCCATCCCTCAACGCTCCCAATCCTACTCTTCCCTTCTCTCTTAAAAGGGTCAGGGAAGTCTGTCGCCAACCGCGGTCTGCACGCATCTTCCCTGCTCCAAAATCCCCAACAAGCCCTATGTTCTTGTCTCACGCTCCACTCGTCTTCTCATCTCCATTCTCCCAATTCTTCAACCCATCCACATGCGAATGTCGACTTTCCAATACACCTTCTCTCGCCCCTTCCTCACAGCATCCACTGCAAGCTGGGAAGGGGACATCGACGATTGCTATTCTCGGTACTCCACAACCGCTTCGTTTGGTTGAAGTCTAGGACGGAACAGCGGGAAACAGTTTAGCTCCGTGTCAGCTCTCTCTGCCACTGGTACACCTGGCGGCGCAGGATCACCTGAAATCCCGCCCGTTTCTGAACGCAAAGATGACTTCTTTGTGAGCCCAAGATGGAGCATGGACCGTCAACGCGTTTGCGTGGATAGCGGAGACAGCATCGACAACCAGCGACTTGTCCACACTTTGAGTGTTGTTCATCGCATGCAGGATTCAGATGCCAGCGTGTATACGCAGGGAAGTCGAGCCAGTGTTCAACCGCGAGCTGGGTTTGGTACGAGACCTCGATTACATGATGTCGAAGAGATTCCAAAGGAGAAGAGTGCGAGATTGTCATTCGTCGCTGCGGCTGGGAGCCTCCGTTCATCACCCTCGCTTCCAGCCTCATGTCTCTGCTCCTCACCTTCTCTCCAAGCGTCAAGTTTACGCTCACCCCCTTCCATCGGTGCTGGGACTCTCCATTCTCGTTCCAATTCCAATGCTACGACGTTGGAGGGAGGTGGAAGGACGAGGTCTCGCTCAAACTCAACACATCATCGGCCACCTCCTCTTGCGCTGACCAACTCCAATGTTGCTTGTGCAAACTCCAAATCCAATTCCGTCTCTGCCTCTTCCACTGCTCCCACCACCACCACGACTGCTGCTTCCACCGGCCGAGACTCGTCCACCTCCACCTCATCCGACAACTCCGCCTCAGTTCTAGCAGCGGATTCACCCCTGCTACATGCATCATGGGGCTCTCCACTTCTTCCTGAATGGGTGCCAGAACAACGGTAGGACTCAGTGGCACAGTCGTTGCAGCCGGATCTGGTTTCGTCGCATCTCCCGCAGGGTCGAGTTTCAGAGGTGCTGCGTCGGCTCTGCGCCAGATGATCGAAGAGAGCCAAAAGAGTCCTACAACTGCCGTTTCAGGAAGATATAGTCTCGTGCACCATGCGGCGAAGATCCCAGAAGGAGAGGGAATGCGGAGTCTGGACATGAGCACTTGTGAAGGGCTCCAACGAGGGGGGAACTGTGATGGATGACGATGAAGGGCCGTCGTTGAATGTAAGAGTGGTCGATATGTATACCACTGCAGGCGACTCGAATACGACTCTTTTGCATGATTCGTCGCCTCCTTGTGTAGGGGGAATCAGCAAGGTGCGTTTATTCTTTTACCTCCAGCTACCGTCGAATACTAAGTTTGACTTTGTTTTAGAAGGCCAAGAGAAGCATTTCCTTATCCGAAGACGACGAAGAGGGTCAAGAACTCGGCGTTGCCGATATTCCAATCCTTCCTGCAACGCCCATCTCAGCAGCCGCACCTCCTCTCCCTCCATCTTCTTCTTCCAACTCGACAAATCTCGTTCCACCTTCGTCATCCAACGAAGTCGTACCACCCCCTTCGCCGAGCCAAGCTTCACGCTTGCGACCTTCGTTACGTGATCTGCACGAAGGAGGGACAGTTCGTGTTCCAGGCACGATGGAACGAGGAACTTTGTTCCTTCCTCATCCAAATGCACCTAAGACTCCCAAGGATCTAGGTGGCAAAGAAAGCCCTGGATCAATGTACGTTCGAGATCGTGGCACGCCACCAGGAAGTGCGACCGGCGAAGGTGAAATGTCTTCTGCCTCTCCCCCTATCGTCCGTCGCATGGCACGCCCCCTCCTACCAACTCTATGAACAAACTGCTCCATAACCCCCAGTTCGCTCCATCTCAACCAGGCAACTACCCATACCAGAACCAACCCCCACCTCCCCATATGACGATGCCACCTCGTCCAACAGCCCGACCAATTATCATCCAATCCCTCACATGTCCTCCACCACCGATACCTCCTCCAATTGGCCCGCCAGGGGCGCAACGCCGCCTCCTGCCACGCAGACCTACGATCTACGGAAGGATCGAGGAAGATTTCACGACTGCCATGGGACCTATCCCGATTACTTGGAGTGTGGATCCGCCGCCGACGAAAGCGAGGATTGTTCCTCAACCGCAAGGACCGGGTACGGGTGGCCCTGGGATGATCCATTTCGGAGGAGGACAGGGAGTGGGACAAGGGATTGGACGAACCCAGTCCCAACTCATCCACCAGTTCGCTCGTCACCTCTTCGTTCTGGATCAATGGCTCTGCCTGCAGAGGATGTTCCGAACGGTCTCGGTAAACACCCATCAGTGGTCAGTTTGCAAGAAAGAACCATCTCGAGTTCACTGTTGGCCACGTCAGTCGAGTTACCAAAGGAGGGTTCAAATGCGAATACATGTGGAGTAGCACCAGGAGGAGGAGTACCTATTCCTCGAGCCAACTTCCCCAAGGTTGGAGCGGTGGTGCTCGTTCTCGTTCGAGGAGTTTCTCGGGTGTAAGTGCGAATCCGGACACATTCAAGAAGTAAGCTATTCTCGTCCTTTTTCTTGCTCATATTTTGATACTAATCTCGACGTTCTATGAAATAGAAACGAGACTGTCCCTGGTGGACGTGGAATCAAGAAGACAAACTTGTTCGGTGCTCCTGCACCTGCGAACACAACTGAAAAGGAGCTTAACATCGACCTTCGCCTCTCTCTCTTCCTCAAAACAACATCACGACGGGCCCTCCTTCTAACCCTTCCTCTGCAACGCCGACATCGACGACACATAAATTACCGCCTCAGGTCTCCACTCCCAACCTCAAACCTCCATCAAGCCCACTTGCTCGCAATGTGACCTTCGGCTCGCGAGCCTCGCCCGTTCCACCACCATCTCCCGAGCGGACGATGTCGCAAGATCGAGTTCCTCTTTCGCCTCGCAAGATCTCGTTGGTCTTGGCAGGCCGACGGCGCCTCCCACCACCCCCAAAACGATCCCGAGCGGCCAGGTTCCCAATATCACGCGTGTAATGTCACCAGACTCAACTCGATCTGCCACTTCCCCTCCACCCACTGGCTCAACCGGCGTCGTCCCAGGTGTAAGGCTGCACCTTCGGCGTTTGACTAGCTCTCGCAGGGCGGTCAATCTTCGCGGTCGTTCTGACAGTAACTCATCTTGGGAAGAAGCATCTGGATTCCGACCTCTGTCGACGAGCTCTACTACCTCCATATCTCGTCCCATTCCTATCCCTCGCTCAACGCTTAGCCCTCGTACTTTCCAAACTCTTGGCGGCTCAACAAACTCGACTCCCCGCGGCTCCCTTCGCCTCAACACCAACGTCAGTCTCAGAGTGGCGAGCGGCGAAACGACTTCTTCACCTGTCAGCTCCGACGCACCTCAACACCCCCCCCCCCCCCCCCCCCAGACGACGCTGCTTCCATTTGAAGTGGGATCAACGGCTCGGATAGTCGAAGCCAGATGGTGACGAGCCCTTCGTCCTTTGTTGCAGCGCAAACGCATCTGAACCATGGCCAACCCACTTCACCTGTTCAGAGGTCGAATTCGTTAAAGAACAAGCTCTCTCTTCCTAATCTGCGGAGGAACCGTAGTCGAGCTGAAGATGGTATGGTCAATTCTTCACAACTCGGCTTGTATTTAACCCTTTCCAGACGCGAATGCAAACGAATTCCTCCTTCAGGTACACGACACCGACTTTGAGTTTGTTCGTCCCACCCTGGGTCACTTCGCGGCAGCTCGAGGAAGCGAAGACTCTCAGGGTGTACTTGGACGGGAAGCAGCTCTCGAGAGTGCCGGATCAACAGTCACAGGAAGCGGAGGTTCCACGACGTTCCTGCGCGGCGAATCGCCCGCGATGTCCATGTTTTCGAATCGTTCGCCTACAACGGAGGGCAATGGCGGTTGGTCTAACCCCAAGAGCTCGATAAGTCTTCCACCTCGAACTGGGTCTCCAGCCTCACCTGTCACACCCGATACCGCGACGATTGAAGCTCATCGCAAACCGTGAACAGAAGTGGATGTCACTCCTCGGGTCATCTCCTGCCTCCCAAGCTCGCAAATCAAAGGAAGTTCGCAAGCTGCTCCTTGAAGGTGTTCCAGCATCCGTTCGTTACCTCGTCTGGAACCACCTCACCGGCGGCAAGGGAAACACCCTTCCAAGCGTCTATCCTCAACTCTGCAAGCGTGGATCCGCCGTCCTCTTCCCAGACATCCATTTTGCGACAATCACTTTCGGGACGAGCATCGCTTGGCTCTCAAAGCCAGGCAGCGGAAGATCTGGAACACACCCTCCTATCCCGAATACCCTCTATACAGTTCAAACTGGACATGGCGCGGCTCTTCATGTCCTGGAGAGCTGGGAGGGTGCATCCTTCGTTGTCGTGATACTTGTCCGCGATGTACCGAGCGATGGCGCAGGATTCGTAGAGGATGAAGCCGTCGTCGTCCTAGCCCTCCACTGTCAGCCTTGAAGGTCCGCAAAAGACGAGGAACGAGGGACGTACCAAGTAGGGGACCTGGCCAAAAGGCTGCTTCTCGAGGTACTCGGGGGTCTTGGACTCGCGTTTGAAGAGGTCGACCATGACAAACTCGAAGGGGACGTTCTTCTCGTGGAGGGTGAGGGCGACACGTTGGGTGCAAGTCGACTTGGGCCATCCGTAGAGCTTGAGAACCATCCTGCTGTGCTGGTGGATAGCGAGGTGTAAAGCGAGTCGAGGAGGCGGTAATAGAAGACGAAGAGTCGATGGACGAGCAACAGCTGGTGATTCGAGGGGATTTAAAAGGTCTGTGGTGAAAACCCATCTTGAGAACCGGCCGATGGCTGGCACCGTTTGAAGAAAGGCTAAGAGCTGCAGGTAGCTTTCAAACAAGCTGGTCACCGAGCTTAGACAACGAATACCTGGGAGCCCAAGGGATACTGCGAATGTTTTAGGATGCAATGGATTAGTGTGGAGTTTACGGCTGTCGAGAGCCATGGATGGGTATGCTGCCGCAGGTTGCATTAATCGTCGTGCCGTGTACTAACACCGTGTAGGAGTGCAATGCTATTCACGTGACCGTGACCTTGACTCCTTGGTCAGTGTCCTTCCTGAGACAACTCTCAGTTGTCGTCCCAAATGTTCCAACTCCACGACGTTCACGTAGCAGAGTTCCCTGTCCAAGGTTGGCTGCGCGCCTGCTTGGATGGCTATCTGTCGAAACCTAAATGGTCCAGAACGCTACTTTGGCCTACATGTCGGCCTATCCAAGAGAGCTTGGAGGACCTCGAGAATTCGAAAGACTCCACATACCTCTCGAAGCTCAGAAATCTATCACGATGCTTGGGAAGGCAACTGGCCGCTGGATCCACAATTCCGTGGGAGCAAAAGCTATTTGACGCGACGCTTGACTCTGGTGATGATGGGTATCTGAGAGTCCCAAATGAGCCGGGTACAGCGGTTTTGACTCACTTTGGGCCTGTTTCCAAGCTCAGAATCGCGGTAAGGTTCCCGTGGCTTTCCTCACCATTTTCAATAGCTGAACGCCTCATAGGCCTTAAAGAGGGTTGCTGCCTGGGCTGAACAACTTTGAGTGCTGAGCCCAATCGGCGGTTCTCCCTCGGTTTGATGTTTCGTCAAATGCGAACGCGGCCTCATCTCGGGCCGACGTCGAGACGAGCGCCTGGTTCTTGGACGAAAAGCAAAGCCAGCTGCAGACGCTTCGTGAAGCTGGAGGTGGAATCGTCCAGCTCCTCGAGGCGTATCTCAACATGGTTGGTGACATCCAGTACTCACCAGTAAGTTGTTTCCTCTTCGTCATCTCGAGATCATTAACATTCGTCATTATTAGGTCTTCTACATACCGTTGACCAGCTCCTTCTCGTTAGGGGTTCTACAAGCACGGGAGAAGCTCTCCTCGTCAGGACATGCTTCAGATGAAGACGAAGAAGGCCAAGAGCTCGATGTCAGCGACACCGCAATCCTGCCCACAACACCCATCTCCAACGCACCTCCTCTTCCACCAGCCCCGTTCTCCAACTCAACCTTGATTCCACCTTCATCGCCAGCAGGAGTCGCGCCACCTCCTTCGCCGAGCCAACCCTCCCACTTGCGTCGTGATCTGCGCGAAGGAGGAACAGTTCACGATCCACGCACGATGGAGCGACGAAGTCTGTTCCTTCCCCACCCCAACGCACCCAAAACACCCAAGGATCTGGGTGGCGAGGGAAATCCTGGTCTGATGTACGTTCGAGATTGCGGGACACCACCAGGAAGTGCAATTCGCAGAGGAGACATGCCACCCTCAGCCCACCGGATGCTTCGCCGCATGGTGCTCCACCTCCCATCTCGACGAACCAACACGTGCAGCATCCCCAGGTCAGTCCACCTCAACCAGGCGGATACCCTTACCACCACTAGTGATGTACAGGCTTGGGCCTCAAGCCCTAAGCCAGGCCAAGCCGGGCCCTCCAAAGCCGGGCCAAGCCGAGCCCACACCAGGGCTTATAGGGGCTTTGGGCCCGGCTTCAAGTTCTGTGAGGCCCAAGGCCAAGGCCTGAGCCCAACGAAGCCCGACATTCTCGGACTACCCAAAACAGTTCTGCGACATGCCAGTTGCAGATGATTTCAATTTCCGCTGTTTAACTGTCATCAAGCACTGGCTAATGGTTTTTGATTTTAGTAAGTGCAGAAGTGCGAAATCAACTACAAATTGAAACTTCTCCTTATTTCGGCACTCGGCAGCTCGATCAACTAGCAGAATAGAGTTTATTTACTGCGAATTACACAGACATCTTGGTATGAGTTACTTACCCTGACCAAAAACTCAACTGAAAATGGGCTATTTTGACGTTCAAACCGACCTGGGCAAGCGCCCTCGACAGCCAACCGAAACCGAAAGGATCCCACTCACGTTCACCGAGCAACGTCAGCGCGAAGAAGCACAGCGAGCTAAAGATACATCTGCCGAGGCCCACGGGTGTTATGACCACTTTTTACCCCTATTCTTCCTTCCTTGCACCTTCCCCTTGACTCCCCCCAGACTTCCCTCACTACGCGATATCCATGCATCTGCTGTGCACATGCACCCTTGGGACATCCATCTATCATATGTTCCCCAGATCCCATCCATTTGTCCAGTTGCTATTCACTGTTCCCAACTGACGATTACTTATTCCATTCTGATTGTGCATATGTTATGCATAGTTGGTATCCATCTTCTACTACTTCTATCATTCTTACCTTTGTTGTACATCTACTAGATATGCTGCGGAGTATGACTAGATATGACTGGATATGACTCCTAGATGTGCTGCGGAGTATTTCCTACTTTGATACAATGCTTAGATAGCTCAACCCTCTAGTAGTATATAAGACTGTAGATGTACTTGCTTATACCTTAGCTTGTTATTCTATCGGATTATCCCTGTCTACCCTCTGAAGGCAACCCTTCCTCTACTGCTAGGCTTGCTTCAGTCGTCAAGAGCACTCTTCTTAGAGGAACTCTTGACGACTGCCTTATGTTTCCACCTGATTTAGAAGAGGTCCGACTCGGATATTACAGTCCTCGCGTCTACCCTTAGGGGCTCGCGACCTGAGCTGTAACAACGGGCCTGAACTGAGTCTGGGCTCGATCGCTTCTAATTCCCAGGATGAGGTTCCAACTGCCCAACCCCTCAACCAGGCGGATACCCTTACCACGGTCCACCACCAACCGCCTCCTCCTCACATGATCATGCCGCCATGCCCAACGGCTCGCCGAATCACCACCTAATACCTCATGCGTCCCCTCCACCTAAGCCTCCCCTGTCGCGAAGTACGCGTCAGAAGACCTAAGCGGACGAAGGCGAACACCACACGGTGAACACAAGGCGAGCGGAGGAGACTCGAAGTCGATCGGCGACGACGAGAGCAGAGGCAGGAGTGACTAGAAGACAATAGCGGAAAGTCCAAGATTGTCTAACAGCACTGAGCAGAGCGGAGAGATGCGAGTTAAGCGGTGTATTGACGAAGAGGTCAAGCTGAGGAAATACAGAGCGTACTAGCTAGCTTATATACTCTACAGAACATGTGCATAGCCGCGATGAGTCCGAGATACAAGTAGACAATGGAATGACAAAGAGTGGCCCGAGGCCGCGCGAAGCTGCGTAAGGCAGCGTAAAGAAGAACAGGGAGAAGAATGGAAACCGCCCGAGGCCGAGCGAAGCTACACAAGGCAGCGCGAAGAAGAATGATACAGTAGAAATGAGTCGGGGAGACGAATGAATAGAAGTATCAAAAGGCTGTGCGTAGGGCAGCGCCTGTAGTAGAGAAGAATGAAATGTAACAAGGCAGCGTACCATAGTGAAAGTGTCCATGCCGAGACGGAGTTAAAGGGAAAATAGGGGTAAAGCGATAAGATGAAACGAAAATAGGGGCGCGAGATAGGGGCTAGGGGCTGACCGTGTTCACGACATTACCCCCCTTCTAAGATTCATCGTCCTCGATGACCTAGATCTTGCGTGGGGCAGTTGGATGCAGGCGGTGGAATTCATTGATTTTGGCTCTTGAACGCTTGAGGTTTTCGGCTGGCTCCCAGGAGTTATGCGAATCGTTGTACCCAGCCCAACTGACAAAATACTGGAGTACCTTCTTTCTTCCTTGGTTGACGACTTGGCTGTTGAGGATGGATTCGACCTCGTACTCAACCTCGCCTTCGAGTTCGACAGGTTCGGGAGGAGGTGGTAGGATGCCGTTGACGTCGTTTCCTTTCCAGCGAGAGAGCTTGTCGACGTGAAAGACGGGGTGGATACGGGAGAGACTGCGAGGGAGGTCCAGCTTGTAGTCCAGTTCACCGATACGCTCAAGGACCTTGTAGGGTCCGAGCTGCATGTCGCCTAGTTTTCGAGCCGGGATTCTGACCTTGATGTCGCTTGAGTCAAGCCAGACGTAGTCACCAACGTTGAAGTGGTCAGCTGCACGTTTGCCTGCTTCGAAAGCATCCTTCTGGTGTCCTTTTTCCAGTCGCAAGGCAGCATCGACGTCCTCTCGAGCATCCTTCAGGTGTTGGAGACGGTCGTCAATGGGTAGTAGGCCGGAGGGACTGCCAATAGGAATGTTGAAATGAGGAAGGAAGCCGTAGACGACTTCGAAGGGAGAGCGGTTGTGAGCAGAGTGGACACGGGAGTTGATGACAAATTCAGCCATGGGAACGTGTTTGTCCCAGTCCTCCTGGCGACGGTTGGTGTAGATGCGGAGGTACTTTTCGACTTCTTGGTTTGCGCGCTCAGTCTGACCGTTGGCTTGAGGATGATAGGCTGTGGTGAGGTTTGACTTGATCCCAAGGTGTTTGAGCAATCCACGCATGACCTTGGAAGCGAACTGGGGTCCACGGTCGCTGATGAACTGGAGAGGGAGGCCATGGAGGCGGAAAATTTCGCGGTAGTAGATGTCGGCAACGTCTTCCGTGGTGATGTTGGAGTGACAAGGGAGGGCGTGGATGAGCTTGCTGTAGTGATCGGTGAAGACGATGATCGCGTCGTAACCATTCGCTTTGGGGAGTTGTGTGATAAGGTCAACACCGACTGACTCCCAAGGGCCTGCAGGTACATCGAGAGGACGGGTGAGGGCATGGGGGTGCTGCATATGCTTCTTGCGACCACAGGTGTCACATCCTTCAACATATTTCTTGACAAAGGCGCGCATGCTGGGCCACCAGTACTGTCGTTCGACGCGTTCAAGGGTGGCATGGATTCCAGGATGGCCAGAGGTGGGATCGTCATGGCATTGGCGTAGGACATCGCGTCGAAGGTCGTCGTCATTGGGTACATAGACTCGGCCTTTGTGATAGACCAAGCCATCAACTTCCTCCCATTCAGGTAGGCCGTTGACAAGTCGAGCAGGTCCGGAGTTGCGCAGGGCAGCAAGACCAGCGAGGACCTCGGCTTCACGGTTGCTGGCCTGCTTGAGACGTTCTTCGAGGGGATTGATGAGCATATTGGTGGCGGCGAGCTTGGCAAAAAGTTCGGGTTTGAGGACGATCTGTTGTCTGTTGTCATCAGCGTCGTGGACCTGGTGGATGTCGAGGCGGGAAAGGGGATCGGCCTGAGTATTGGCTTTTCCGGGACGGTGGGTAAGGGTGAACTGGAAACGAGAGAGATACAGGGCCCATCTTGCGTGTCGCCGGCTGAGATCTTGTGCGGTGCGCCAGTACTCGAGGTTGGCATGGTCGGTGACAATCTCAAAAGGCTCAGGAAGACCTTCGAGGAAGTGTCGCCAGTCCTTGAGGGCGTCAATGATGGCGAGCATTTCACGGTCATATATCTCGTAGTTGCGTTCGGCCGGCTGCATGGAGGAGGAGCGGAATGCGATGGGGTGCCAGAGGCCGTCATCGTGCTTCTGAAGTAGGGCACCTCCTGTGGCAAAGCCAGAGGCGTCGACTTCGATGCGGGTAGGCAGGCTAGGATCCCAGAGCGAGAGAACTGGAGCGGAAATGAAATGATCGCGAAGGGTATCAAACGCGTTTTGATGTGGCGTACCCCACTGCCAGGGCACGTTCTTCTTGGTGAGATCGTTGAGTGGACGGGCGATGGTGGAAAAATCCTTGATAAAACGGCGGTAGAAGTTGGCGAATCCTAGGAAGCCTCGAACAGCACGGAGGTTGCGAGGAACGGGCCAGTTGCGAACGGCTTCAACCTTAGCTGGGTCCATCGAAACTTCTCCCTCCTTGATGACTAGACCCAAGTATTTGATCTCCTGGCGTTCGAATTCGCACTTCTCAGGGCGAAGGAACAGGTCATGAGCTTTGAGTCGTCGAAGTACCTCGTGAGTGATCTTGCGATGCTCTTCGAGGGTCAAGGTGAAGATGAGGATGTCGTCGAGGTAGACCGCGACTTTACCAGCAGCAATAAGGTCTGAGAAGATGGAATTCATGAGGGCTTGGAATGTGGCGGGGGAGTTGGTGAGACCGAAGAACATGACAAGGGGTTCAAAGAGACCTTGGTTGGTTGCAAAGGCAGCCTTCCATTCGTCCCCCTCTTTGATGCGGATGTTGTTGTAGCCCCAGCGTACGTCGAACTTGGAGAAATATTTGGCGCCTTTGAGGCGGCCAATGATGTCGGAAACAAGAGGGAGTGGGTAACGGTTCTTGACAGTGAATTCGTTGAGCTTGCGGTAGTCCTGAACAAAGCGAAGTTTGCCGTCCTTTTTCTTGACAAAGAAGACGGGCGAGGCTAGGGGTGATTTCGACGGTCGGATGTAGCCTTTCTCGAGGTTTTCATCCAGGAAGCGGTTGAGTTCTTCTTGCTCGTTCTGCGACATGGGATAGACCTTGGTGCGAACATTGGCTGGGGCACCAGGTGTGAAGTCGATGGCGTGGTCCCAAGGCTTGTGTTCCGGTAGACGGTGGGATTCAGACTCGGAAAAGACGGAGGCGTGTTGTCGATACTCGGGTGGTACCAGCTCCTCGAGCGTCTTCTGCGGCTTCTCCTTCTGACTCTGTTCGGCAATCTGCTGGGAATACGTGAAGCCAGCAGCGCACCAAATCTGGTCGCCAGTGTCCTCAAGCAGTCCCTTACGTACCAACTCACGACGAGCCCTTCGATTGGCACGAATGCGACATAGAGGGGGCCTATAGTCCTCCGGTTCAGGTTCGACTGAGGGAGATGGCTCATCGGGGGTGTCTAGGGGTGAGGAAGACGAGGAGGTAGATGCTGATTGGGGAATGGGGTGCGCCGGAGTGGGAGTGGGAGGTGAGTCGTCGTCAACGCCAATTTCTTCTACCAGTGCGTCTCCTGCGGGAGCACCTCGAGAAGTGGGATAGGCGTCTTCGTCTGGGATCTCCTCGATGAAAGCAGAGGAGATCCTGGTGCGAGGGATGGTGAGCGTTCCTTTGCGCCAGTCAATGGTAGGGTTGAGCTTGTGCAGCCAAGGGAGACCAAGGATGATGTCCTCTCCACCAAGGTCAGCGATGAGGAAATCGGTCCATTCAGTGTAGCCGTCGATCGTGAGTTTGAGGCGAGCAAAATGAGTAATGTCGCCCGCATGGTTAGGCGAGCCGTCAATGTTCAGGAGGGCGATGGGATGGAGCAGTTTATGGGAGGTGATGCGTTGTTTGGAGACGAAAGGCACATCCAGGAATAGTCCTGTTGCGCCAGTGTCGACCATTGCCGGGGAGTTTGTATCACAGTTCCTGCCTCTGAGTTGTGCTTGAACACGAAAGTGGGATGAAAGGGGGTTCAATTCACGAGTCGTGCTAAGTTTACAAGAGGATATCGAGTCATAGGCAGAAACTGTGTACGGGGGTAGGGGTGCATGCGCCTCGGCGCGAGCAGACACCCGCTTTAAAAACCCTTTCGGAGTTCGGCGATCTGGGCGAGCATCTGGCGTTGAGTCTCCTGCATGCGCTGCATTTCTGCAAGAGCGCCGGCTGAGACGGTTGGGATAGCTGGGGCAGCAGGAGGAGCAGGAAGTAGCAGCGATGGAGGCGGATGGGGTCTGGACAGGATTGAAGGAGGCACAGACATCGAAGTTGTCGTTGGTGGTGGTGGCACGGATGCGGCGTTGGTTGAGTCCTCGGTTCTTGGAGTAACCCAGGAACTTGTCCTGGCAAACATTCTCGATGTGGCCCATGCGCTGACAATATGGGCATCGGGTGCTCGCATGGTTGCAGTCCTTTTTGACATGAGTCTTGGATCCGCAACCATAGCAGCGGCCCCGCATGGCAGCTGTGAAGTCCTCCCGGGTGCGTCCATTGCTGGTACGAGTAGCATCGATGTCCATGGCCCAGGGGTCACGGTCTCGAGTAGTCGTAGAGGAGCGTTGGGGATGGGTGTCCTTCAACTCGAACTCGTTGCTAATAACCTGGTTGCAAAGCTCCAGCAGTGTGGTGGGCTTTTTAACCAACGAGGAGTATGCGAGCCAACCTTTATCATCCTTGGCCAGGCCCTGCTTGAAGCGATGCATGGCATCAACCTCTGAGAGTCCTGTGCGAGGGAAAACCTCCATGAAGCTGGCTGCATATGAGGCAGCCGTTCCTCGACCTTGCTTGAGAGCATCCAACTCTTGTTGAGCAATCTCCTGGTCGTCTCCAGGTCGAAAGCGTGTTTCCACAGCGTTGACAAATCCTTCCCAAGTGGCGTTAAATGGCATGGGGTGTGCCGCCTTGTTGGTGCTTATGTCGTGGTCGTAGATCTGCTGTAGGAACGACTGGGCCCAATGGGATGCGTCTCCTCTGAAGTAGGAGAGGGCAGAGGCTATCCAAGCCTTCTCATCTCGTAGGCCTTCCTTCATCAGGGGTTCACCCTGGAGGCTGGCCCACATTGTGAAGTAGGCAAGAAAACGGCGAAGCTCTTTTGCATCACCTTTGAAGGGTTCGGGATCCTTCATCGGGTTTTTGCTTGGAGCTGCCACTTTGGCGTGGACCTGGGCGACGGGTTGTTTGGCCATTTGGAGCATGAGTGTGTTGAGGGTCTCGGATAAGACTCGCTGACCAGCGACAAGTTGGTCAATGATGTCGTTAGCAGTGGCAGGTTGGACTTGGGGTTCATCTTGGTGCATGGGCATGGGGTCGGACATGGTGATCGGGGACGGGGAACGGGCAGGAAGATTTTGAACAGAAATTGGAAGTGGCGATGGAACGTAAGCAGGGATGAAAGAGGAAGCAGTAGTAGAGAAGTTAAAAGTTGAAACAGTATTTACAAAGGCCGTGGAGTCAGATGGAAGCGTAGGTACAGAAGCAGTAGTAAAAAGTGGGCTTGGTGGAACGGTAGGTGCAATAGAAGGAGGTAAAACAGGGAGATTGAAAAGTGAAGGTGAAACTCGAGAGGAACGATGCTCTTGTTCAGAGTTTGAAGATGAAGAGGATGAAGAGGATGAAGAAGGAGCTGGGGATGGTGCGTAAGAATCAATAGGCGGGGAAGCGTCGGGGAGTGGGGCAGGAAGCGGAGGTAAAGGGGGTACAGATGGATATGCGTTATTGCGGTTGGGATCTTCAAGCTCTACGTCTGGGTTGAGTGCGACTAGGCGATCCCAATGTTCTTGGGGTAGAGTAGGGTTGTAACGGTTAGGGCAGGGGTTGGTAGTGCAGGGTGTAAAACTCTTGGTTTCGGGGTTGTAGTGACCGTCGCGAGTGGACGGAGTAACGGTTCGGTCGACAGCGGTGAAGTGCCCAAAGGTTTGGCACTCAATGGTGATAGCGGTTACAGGCCTGCAAGGGCGGGTAGCGAAACCGCCGGTGCAGTAGGAGAGCTTGACCTAATGTCGCGAAGTACGCGTCAGAAGACCTAAGCGGACGAAGGCGAACACCACACGGTGAACACAAGGCGAGCGGAGGAGACTCGAAGTCGATCGGCGACGACGAGAGCAGAGGCAGGAGTGACTAGAAGACAATAGCGGAAAGTCCAAGATTGTCTAACAGCACTGAGCAGAGCGGAGAGATGCGAGTTAAGCGGTGTATTGACGAAGAGGTCAAGCTGAGGAAATACAGAGCGTACTAGCTAGCTTATATACTCTACAGAACATGTGCATAGCCGCGATGAGTCCGAGATACAAGTAGACAATGGAATGACAAAGAGTGGCCCGAGGCCGCGCGAAGCTGCGTAAGGCAGCGTAAAGAAGAACAGGGAGAAGAATGGAAACCGCCCGAGGCCGAGCGAAGCTACACAAGGCAGCGCGAAGAAGAATGATACAGTAGAAATGAGTCGGGGAGACGAATGAATAGAAGTATCAAAAGGCTGTGCGTAGGGCAGCGCCTGTAGTAGAGAAGAATGAAATGTAACAAGGCAGCGTACCATAGTGAAAGTGTCCATGCCGAGACGGAGTTAAAGGGAAAATAGGGGTAAAAGCGATAAGATGAAACGAAAATAGGGGCGCGAGATAGGGGCTAGGGGCTGACCGTGTTCACGACATCCCCCAATTGGTCCTCCAGGCGCACAACACCACATCTTGCCATGGGACCTATCCCTATCACTTGGAGCGTGGATCCGCCACCTGCAAAAGCGAGGATAATATGCAGACTTTGAATAAAGTGTAACTGGCAATCTGTAGTTACACATGGTCATTTTCCAGTACTCCTTCAATAAATATGTCAGTTCTTATCCGTTTGGTGAGATTCAAGATGTTTTGGAAAGGGCTTGTTTAGGGCTTCAATTCGATATAGCTCACAGCCCCAAGTAATGCCAAACAATGAGTAAATTCAACACATCATTCAAGAAAAACCATTGTATTTGATATCTGTGATAAGTTTGAATGCTGGTCATCAGTTAGCCAAACTACTGTGTAAATCAACCAAAGATGACTTTAAAAAGATATTGGAAGAGTTGAAATAAGTATATATTATTGGATTACTGTTGATCTGGCTGCATTGTATATTGGTAGTGCAAACTCCGAAATCAAGGAATAACATTGTTCATCAAATGATGTTACCTGATCAAGGACCGCAGTTGGCAAGAGCTCAATGAGACCTTTCCAAAACTGGTTAGATCATCTCAATCGGAGCTCAGATGCAGCAGATATAAGCTGAACACAATTTGGTCAACCTTATCTTAATTAGTGATTAATTAGATCATTAATTAAGCGCCCACTAATTAACCACTAATTAGTCTCAATCAATGATGTCACTCATTAATGACCTCATTCTATTAATAAGTAATGTACCTGATTTACATCAATGTGTCAATCAGTGACATCATTGATGGTGCCTGATTTGCATGTAATGATATCATTTGTTAGATTAGATTGGTCTATTTTTAGACATGGCATCATATTTGAAAATTGCCTTTTTAGGTAATTTGTTGACAGTTTCCTTTTTAAGTAATTTTTCAAAAGTGATTTCCCAGGTACAAAGGAAACACTCCCTGGTGTCCGGGGTCCTTGATGGCATCAAGTTTCCTTTTCTCCTCTCCTTCTCCTGTCTTGGTTTCCAGTACAAAGGAAACTTCAAGAGAGACTCTCCTTAATCAAAAGGTGAGTGACCAGGGAAAACCTGGCCACTGGAGAGGAAAAGGAGACAAGGCAGGAAACCCAGGAAATTTCCACCGGTCACCTAGCCGATGGTGCTGGAGAACCCCAAATACAACCACCTTCCGATGGGGGTTTCCTTGGGTGACTGAAGTGGGGCATGGGGCCTGGATCAGCGCGCCTGGGATCAATTTCGAAGGAGGACGAGGAGTCGGACAAGGAAGTCCAGGAGGTGGAAAAACAAGGTTCACTTGCTCGCGCCACCACATTCGGTCCTCGAGCTCCGCCTATTCCACCTCCAAATGAACGACGCCGCAAGATCAGGTTCCTCTTCGGCCTCGCAAGATGTCACTTGGTTAAGGCAAGCCGACACCGCCTCCCGCCACTCTCAAAACAATCCCGAGCGGCGCGGTTCCCAATATCGCGCGGTCGGAGTTCAAATTGGCCATCATAATGAACCAGACCGCCAGCGTGTCGCGTCTTTCTGCTCCCAAGCTTCCACTTGTTCCGGGCTCCCTGCTTCAACTATTCACATCCATTTTGGAGGCTGCAACGATTCAACCTCCCTGCTCTTTTTCAGGAATCTCGCGAGAGACTACGTCTAGGAGCATAGGTGTCAAATTGTCGCGTGCGCCAGAGTGGTTGCTGCCAGCTGTTGCTTGGAATTGCACCACCAGACCTCTCTGCTTCGCTTTATCCTCATACCACTAGGATGCCAAAATCCTCCGAAATCAGCAAGAAGGCAGCTGTACCATTTGGTCCACCAGTACCTTACGAGCGTCCAACAACCCACCCACTTCTCTCCACCACCTCCCACAGGGCCAGTTCTTCCGCCCTTCAAGCTGCTATCGTTCATCAAGCCAACGCAGTGTGTCCTCGCCAACCAACTACTAAGAAGGAGAAGGCTAAATGGATGTCCCGTCTGGTTGCTGAGCTCAAAGCCTACCCCAGCGTGTATGCTCCACTCGTTGCAACAGGCACCGACGAGGTCGACGAGAAGTTGCGACAGGTCCTTGACGAGTTCTTCCTCGTTTCCCCTCACTCCCCGCCACCCGTGCCTCGCTGGGAACTATGTCAGCTGGCTAATCGACGCCATTGGCAACAAGGACCACGGGTTTCATGGCATCCTTCCTGCTGCCACCGAGGAGCGCCAGGTGAACCTTCTCTACTATCGCACCCTCCGGAAGAAATTCAAGAGCGAGTGGCTGCTGTTCAAGACTATCGAAGCCTACAAAAACTTTCACTCCCTCGTCTTCCACCATCGCATCAAGAGGCGCCCTCCGGGTGGCGAGACCCCCCAAGTCGGAAAGTTTGTGGCTGAGTGGCCAGGGGTTGCCAAGACTGCAAGGAAGCTCTTCGCAAAGATGCCCCTGGCAGACCGCCGAAGGCTGAAGGGGAGGAAACCGAAAGTGGGGGAATTGGCTGAGGGGGACCTTTCTCTGGTCATTCCTGAGGATCTAAATGTTGTGCTGGTCAACGATGAAACCGATGACATAGTCCTCTCAGTCGTCAGGAACTTCTCAAACTCCCCCGCCATGCTTTCTTGGGTCAAAGGAGTTGTCACGGAGGCTGTGGCTTCTCGAAGATCAGTTCGGGTGCATCGCCTTTCTGTTTTCTACTTGAACCACTCTCAACCAAAGCAGAGAGAGGATTCGGGCCAGCTCGTCCAGATTGGTTGGACAGCCGGGGCTCGGAATAAACCCATATTCGGCTATGCTCGCAACCTCCTTCGCAAGGTCGCTGACATTTGCAGGGTTGACCAGCAGAACACCACTGCTTCGGCATATATGTGGCGAAGAGTGCAGCTGATGCATCCTCCAGTGGTTGGCGAGGACATCAGCGAATTCTACCGTGAGCATAACATTCCGATGCTTGACGATAAGTGGCCGGCGTCTGCTCGCACCCATGGACCTGTGACGTACCCAGCCTCAGCCCAGCCTATTACGATTCAAGAGGCCGAGTTTGGTCCTGGATGCGTCATCATATCGGAGAACTATACTCGGTAAGCATTTCTGGTGCAGTCCTGAGTGCTTGAACTGATGCTTTTCCAGGGTCGTTCATCGAGAACCGCAACCTCATGACTGGGGTGTGTTTTGGACCACTCTTCGCCAAGGTTCCAACCCCCGCGGCAACCACTTCTATCTTGCCAGTTACGGAGTTTGTGTCCGCTCTGCAGAAGACACATCTGTTGCTTGGCGGCCCAGCGACTACCATACGAGCAGCATGGGTAACTGGGATCTGCCAGCATCGTTCAAGAGGAACTTGAGCGACCCAACCATGAGGCAACAAGGCATTGCCTTCATCACTTCAACTCGGATCCCCGCTGTCTATCAGAAGTGGGCTGCTCGCCAGGATCTGACAGGAAAGCAGCGCTTTGAAGGGGCTCAAGCCGAGTTCCTTGCTGATACTTGTCTCGATGATTTGCTGCACACTTGAGTCCCTGCCAATGCTTTATTCCCCTGCTTATTCCCTAGCCTTGGTCTATCTACTTTATCTTCCCTGGTGGCCTCTGCACCCCACCGATTACTGGCTTACTACTTTAACTGAGATTCAGCACCAACCTCTCTGCTCATGTTCATCACCTACCTAATACTTCTCTTCTTTTGTTTTCAGCACATTGGTTACTCTTCAAATACATTTTTCTAGGACCAACTTTGGTGCCAAGTGTGGCATTTCCACCAGCTCCTTGGTGGCCCTTATGCCTCCCACCAGCATTGCTGGCAGCAGTATCAAGCCTGTGGGGTGAATCGGGCTGCCAGCCGCACCAACACTCAAGCCAACTTGGGCTCTATCAATACCCCCGCCCCTCCTCTTGACTGTAGCCACCCTGTCGCTGGTGCTGTTCTTCCTATCTAGCTCCTCAAGTGGCGAGCACCCTTTCTAGGTAAAGCAGACTGCCCTGCCCATGATCCAGCTCAATCCCAGCCTCTACAACAGAGTGCCGGGGTTGCTGGCAACCTCGCTCGTGACCCTGCTTTAGGTGATCGACACATTCTACTACACCTTAGCAAACCCCTCAAATCGGTTTGCTGCTGTGAATGCTTGCCGCCTGTGCAACGCAAACACATCTACCAAGATTTCAGCCAAGGTGTCCATGATCATCCGCCCATTGACAATTCCGCAGTATTGTTGAGGCTTACTTAGAACATCGATCATGTGGTTCCAAGTGTGGTTCTTATTCTATCTGCGCGACCCCGAAATCAGGGCACGAAACCAACTTCCTCAGCACGGTCGACAGTCCCGCCGTTTCGTTCGGCAACCCGAGTGCCTCTTGCGAAGAGATGTGGGAAGTGTCAATCAACCGGACACTTCACCATGCATTTCCGTTGGGGAGGAAATCGGAGAGGCCAACGCGAAGAGTTTGCGATCGGATAGAGTGAAAGGTTTCCTGGATTTTGCCACATACTTTGTTGACCAACGAGGGATTGATGAGGCTTGTTCGAGCCTCGTGTGGGCCGTCTGCTTGATGCTTTGAAGAAGTGGTGAGCACGGAATCGAAGACCCAAGATGCCAATTACTTACATGGCAGCAAGGTCATATGTACCCGAGATCGGCACCTTTGACCCGCTGGTTCAAACTTCAGAGATCGCCCATCTCTGGACCAACTCAAGTGGAAGAAACGACCCTCGTATCTGGCGCTGAGCCGCTAGAGGCTGCCCCTTCCCCAAGTGCTCCTTATACAGGGTACCATTTGGCCCTTCCTCCCGGACTCACGGCATGCGACGCCTATCCATTCTTAATCCACAACACCAACCTCTCGATTCCCTGGGACTGCCTTCTGACTAAAGGCCGCATCCCCCTGATTTCATGGAACTGCGAAGAGCACGTGCGAGGGCCAGGCGTGTGCTCACAATGCTCATGCCTTGCAGAGAGCAATGTGCTGCAAGGAACTGTGGGGCAGATGAAGGAAGAAGTGAAAGAAGGGACGACATACGCATACTCAGCATGGGTACTATGAAGGTGGTGCTTCGACACAAGGCAACCCAATCGGAACACTGCCAGCTTCGAGGGGCCACTCAAGTTATCTGGTGGCACATGCATCTATGGTGCTTGTGCTGTTCTCGCCTCTGGCGATTGCAAGCGAGAGGATGACACAGAGCACACGAAGGCTCTTAAACCCACTATCAACGGTGTTGATCGCCACAAGGAAAGCACCAAACTTCGAACGGTTTGCATCCCATCCGATGGTAAAACAAGGGAAAGGCCATGGTATCGTTGGCATACAAGCATCGGCTTCGACCAGAGTCCACCATATGGCCCCTTTTGAATTCCCTCATCTTCATGAATCTTTTCGTTGGAGACGACGATCTCACTTGCGACAAGGACTGGAAGCATGCCATCAAGAGGCGTCGCTACTTGTCTCCTCTGTCGGAAGGGCTTTGCTGTTCACGGCGTTCGGGCAGCACCACCCGTTATCAAGGCCCATCTCACTGCTGAAGGTGCTTAGCACTGAGCATATCCAGTCCATCCTAAATCCTGGCAGCCAGCAAGACATCAAGCTCGCACTCGATCTTCTCAAAGCGATATGGTCCCTTCCCTGCACAACATCCACACTATGGGACCCCCCACCAGCGATCTTCACTGGATTCTCGCTGGGAGTACCACTGGGTATACCCACCTTATGTCACTGGGCTAACCAGGAACTACTGCTGGAAGCAATTGGATTATCCACTGAATATGTATTGGATACCACTGGGACATACCCAGTGACAAACCACATAGGTTATGTAGCTTTTTGGGACAGATTCCGGTGGTATAACCAACAAGGCTCATTGGATTTTTCCAACCGTTGTAAATGGACCTGCCCAGCCACAAATACTGGGGTTTCCACTCAATTCTGGGGGTTATCGAGGCTGCAGTTCCTCATACAGCTACTGGGAAATCCACTGTATTCATAGGGTAGGACCGGTTGCTCCAGGCGGTGATTCCCATAACAATGTGTGGTATTGAATAGTACAAAATATACAGAGAGGTAACAAGTACTGGGAACGTGAGCTAGTAGTGTCCGATAAACGAGGCTTCGAGACGATGAGCACGGAAGGAACAGGAACAAGGCGTTCAGCCAAACGGCAGCTTCTCAGAGGATGTCTATCAGTAAACGCACAATAGACATTGGGAGCTATACTCACCTCCGCCGTCGTAGCTGGGCCAAGTGGCTCTGAATTCACTTCCCGCTAATTGCACTTGACAAACGTCAGATCAACTCCACATTGACGAGACCGATGCACGTACAGAGATAGAACGCCACTCTTCTAACCAAACTCCATGTCACGCGCGAGCAAGACCAAGCATGAAATGGCTGCCATATGTTAGATCCCCTCCGGGGTCTCTAGACTTGAAATAGACGTACCGTTGAGGAAGGTAAACATAGAGAGGCGTGAACGACTCTCGATTGCACGTCCTTGACGACGACGGGTTAGCTCGAAAGCTCACGTCTAGATGCGGGAGACCTGTCGATGCGTAGGGATATCGAGAAGACTGTCAGTAAGGTAGAAAGATTAACAGTGCGTACTGGTACATGGCGAGGTACTTTGCTCCTAAACAGACTACCGCAGAAGGGAAGAAGGGAAGAGGGGTCAAAGGAGGTCAGCGACTAATCCGCGGCTTTTCTGAAAGGTGGCTGGCGGGGTTGGCAAAGAGGAACAAACAGATGCCCGTGCGCGATCGACTGCCGCTGCTGCTGCTGCGAGATCAAGCAAGCCCTGTCCCCTTTCGATGCCCCTTCTGTGCTCGATGTTGGGCTGAAGCGAATCACCGTTATTTCTTCAGATTAGCCAGTCTAGACGGCTATCTATGTATGCTACATCTGATGTATATAATGGCAGGAAATTCCCATCTCAACCATAGGGATGCTACTACAAAACAGTAACACGCAGGCTTGAAGTAAAAAAGAAATAGATGCAAGTTAATGTTAGCATCGTGGTAAGCGCGCGTCTAAGTCACTAGTCACAAGTGTGATGCAATTGACGGGAAGTGGGCATCAGGCAGGCGCCAAGGCGAGCTCCCAGTGAGATCCCGGTAGGGCCCAGTGCTTGGTCCAGTGAATTAAGAGCCCGGTGAAACCCAGTAGCACCGGTTAATTCCAGTGCTACCCACACAGTCCCAGTGACCATCTCCAGCAGCCCAGTGATCTCCCAGTGCCTCCCAGCATCCACCCGGTGGCGCCCAGTGGTACCCAGTTAGTGTCACTGGTGGGGGGTTCCATAGTGCCAACAGGAATCCAAACTTTGTAGCTGCCCGAGAGTCCCTCTGGATTCTTGGGAAGCTCTTCTATCACTTGTTCTTCCCTTATCTTTGCCTCGATCTATCCCTTTCTGAGCAGCTGGAGCACCTCGGCGCTGCCTCTCACCTTTCCCTATTCCTCCATCGGAAAGACGAGAAGAGCAGCATCCCAGTCTTCTATATATCGATACCCAAATCACGGTAAAAAAAATAGGTTCTTCTGCGTTGCAAAGGCCAAGGGGGATGACCCCAAACCCAAGCTCTGGCTTATGCTCCTTGGAACGGACAGTCTCAAGGAGCTCTTTGGAATGCTCAGAACAATGGTTGGGAACGACGCAAACTTCGACCTACTACGGCTCTCGTATCGCCTTGGATGCACCACCATGACGGAAATCGCCAATATCCTTGCTCTGTACCCTCACTGGGATCGAGCTCCTCGGCACCGCAAGATTCCTGCTATCAACCGGGATTCCACTGTCCTCCCAGCTCATCAGATCATCTCAAACCACGGTCTTAGAAAGGCTGGGGAGATCTTCCAGATCAAGAAGGAGAACGCAAAGGAAGAGTCGGAGCTTGCGGTAAGTGTTTGAGTCGTGGATTATGAATACCACCCACCACACACTTGATAGGCTGTCCAAAACCACCGCCAGAGCCTTTGATGCCCAGCACACCCTCTTTGCCTCCTCTTCCTTCGTATTTTGGAATCGCCTAACAACCTCCATTGACGACGCGCTTTTAGCGTTGACGCTTGTGCTTCTGGCGCTTAATTTGCTGAAGCAAGGAGCCTCCCTGCATCTACAGGCTGCGTCTTCAGGCTGCGTGTACTAACGGGTAACCCAAGTCGCTGCGATTTCTGCACCTCTGCCGGCAGTCTTACCGTCAGTGATTGTTGCGACCGCAGCCACCCTGCGCAGCTCTTGCAGGTGTAGTGACTCGCAAGAAGGCACTATATAAGGGTACCACTCCCTCATAAAATTCTGCAGTCTCACCCATCCCACTGAGATAACCATCTTCCAAGTCCTATTACCATCACACAACAATGGCTGAAGCAACCACCACAACCTCTGGCAGCTGCTCCGATCTCGTGGTTCCGTGAACCGGTCTGTGTTCTTTAAATATTGCCAGGGCAGCCTGACAAATTGATTTGGACTCAAATCTGATTCAAATCTGATTCAAAGTCACTGGCAAGGTTCACTCAGCTAGCTCACAGTTAAGATTCGAAATAGAGATTCAATTTAAAGACTACAAGATGACATGCAATATCTAAATGATTTAAAGCATGATTTAAAGAAGGATTTGAAGATGGATTTGAAGACGGATTTGAAAGGTTAGTCAAAGGCCGGTTCAAAGTTGGATTCGAGGATAATTTAAAGAGTGATTTGAATGTCGGTTTGAAGAGTGATTTGAAGGAGAAGTAGGGTGACGATTTGAAGAATGATTTGAAGGAGAAGTAGGACGACGATTTGAAGAATGATTTGAAGACTTGGAACGACGATTTGAAGGCTGGTTTGAAGGCTGAGTGGGTGATGTCAGATTCAGTGAAACTTGAGACGACAAAATCAACTGACTGGAGAGCTATTAGACTGCTTGGCATTCGGCGATCTTGGTTATGACGGCACGGCTGAACTCCTGACGGTCTTGGCGTATGAATTCGAAAACTTGTTGCTCGTCCATAGCGCCAGTGTACCCAGTATTGCCTTGATCAAAGACGGCAGTGCACCTACGAGCCAACTCGAGATATCGAGCCGCTGCACGCCGGGCATAGGCAGTCATTCCTGCTGTCGTACTGCTGTGGTTGGACAGGGTCAGCCAGACAGTGTTCATGTGCTGGTGGAAGCGAATTGCACGGGAAAACTCAATGATCTTATGCTCCCACTCCTCCTGCCAGCGGTACATCTCGGCTTCGGCACGGAACCATTGAACGCGATTACCTTTGCAAGGGATGACGGTTAGATAGCAGTCTCACAAACAGTACTCGTACTCACCCTCACTCATCCATTCTTCTACTTCTGCATCTGAGATTCCGCTTGGTGCTTGTGGCTCCCAGATCCATCCGGTGCTTGAGGGCTCCGGTGTTGCTTGAATGGTGGACTTTGAGGATCCTGCAGTGACGGTGTCTGACGCAGGGGTAGTGGTGTGACTGGCATCATCAGCTCGCAGCTTTTTAGACTCACGGTCGGAAGACGAGATGGTCTGCTTGCCTGAAAGGTAGAGATGAGTCTCAAAACAAGAGAGAGAAGAAAGGGAGGTCAACGTACGCTTGGAGGGTTTCCTCGACTGGGTAGTCACCTGACTCCCTGCCTCGTTTGACTGGGGAGTGATATGGGCATGAAAGGTTTGTCGCTGATAAAGACCGGTAGAGTTGCGGCCATGGCTGTCAATCCTATATGTGTCGCCCAATTGTCGGGCGAGAATGGTTGATTTTCTTGTCGTCGAGGCTACGTCCATGGGTCGGAATGTTGGATCATCATCTGGAAGACCCAGCCTCAGAAGCTGACTTCGAACGGAGTTGTAGAAGATGATCTCGAAGTCACGAAGAATCTCAGCATCAAAGACACGAGAGGCGGTGCGGGTCAACTGGTTCTGACCAGTAAGGTCGGTCATCTTCGCGCCTGTCAGGGCTGATACAAATTGGACAGATGTACGAATCCTGGATATTGTGTCGAAGGCAGCCCCTTCAAGAAGACGCTGTTCGAGATCGGCACAATCATCGAAACCAAGCTCGGTCCGTCGAGGATCATCGAAGTCTGACGGCATGCCGAGCTTCTGGTCCTCGACCTGATCCTCTTCTGAGCTTGACCACTCCAGGATATAGGTTGAGAGGGAGGGAAATAGAAGCATCTGGAGCTCGCGGAAGCTTGCGAGTAACGTCGTAAGACGGCTCCGTAATGAGTCGATTTCGGTGTCCAGTGTATGAGTTGGGTGTTTGGCTCTTGCCTGGAGCTTGGATTTGACCTGGGCTCTGTCGAGAAACGCGTGTTAGCTCTGTTTGGAGACAGGAGTGGGGGGGGGGGGGGGGGGGGGGGGGGACGTACTGCAGTCGCCGCACGTTGACCGACATATTGCAGAGAACAGGTCGCTGGTCACGGAGCTTCGACAAATTTACTGATTTTGCAACCTTCTTCCCCTTCATGGTGTTTGATTCGTTTGTAGGATTCTCTTGTGAGGCAACCATGGCGTTGTAGATTTGAACCTGTGAAGGCACTGGTGAATTGGTATTAGTAAATAGATACGGCTAAGACTGTAAACCAATACACACCTTTTGAAGTACGCTGGCGGTAAGGTGACGCCACTTCCTTGCGGCTTCAGCCTCGTTGAGCTGTGGGTGGTGAGCGACTCATGGTGTGCCACGCTGCAACCTTGTTCGCATAGAGGTCACAAAGACCAATGAACGCGTCTCGCTTCGCGGTTCGGAGCTTCGAGGCACGTACAAGTTCATTGTATAGCTGAGAGGCTAGTTACACGGTACAACTGTCAAATCAAGTGCATGTTTAGTAGTCGAGAGACAATTCCGCACCAAGGGCAATCATCTTCTTGAAGTTCCAGTACCCATAGGCGCTGTTCAAAAGATCATGACGGTTCCCATGAGACATCTGGCGACCTTGGCTTGCAAAGAGGTTTGTATATGGCCAGGGGTGCTCAGCAGTTTCGCCATGGAAATGGCCAGCGCCCTCCGTATAAGCCGAGGAGTACATATAGGTGCAGTTGTCATTATGGTTCTGGATGTGGAGGAGAGGGATTGTGTATCGGAGTCTGTTGACAAAGGGTGCGATGTCCCGAAACTGGCCCAGACGAGACGCAGCATGGACTGAGTAGGCACAGGAGATGTCATACGACAGGATCACATCCATTGCTGACAAGTAGTCGAGATGTTGTTGATAATCAGATGGGAGATATCGCGTCGAGAGGGCACGCTGGAGTGCAAAGTCAGTCGAGACAAACCTAAGTAGGATAATTAGCACCAGTGCAAAAAGGCAAGGGTGAATCAAAACACACTTTTCGCCAAGCTCCAAGTCAACGCTGGAAAGAATAAACACATGGGGGCACTGGATGTTGAGGACACCAGAGATGTCGCAGCCAATGAACTTCTTCTTGTCTTGTTTGTTCGCGGCCTTCAGAAAGGCGCAATCAGTTTTCTGTTGGTACTTATCAGCACGCATCAAGAGTGGAAACTGACAAGGCGTACCTCAACGTCCCCTTCCTTGTTGTTGCTGGGTGATTTGATGTGTGCATTGTATTCTTCGGTATCAGGGAAATATCCGCGACCCTCAAAGAACGATGTCGACGTCTTCTCTGTGTTCTTGGCTAGATGGTTTTGACGGAAGTTCCCATCTGCAGTCAACCGAATCTGATGCAAATGCCTGGAAGAATATCAGCTAGAATCAAATGAGGAGAAATACGAAAACGTACCCTAAACCCTCCTCCGCATAAACAGTTCCATCAGTGTTGACACCAAGCTCGGGGCATGCAGGGCATCGAACAAGAAGGCTGCCTGGAGGACGTGAGGAGGCCACCTCATCAATCCCATGCTGGTGTCCAAGCCTCTGTTCGGTCTTCACGAGCTTCCACATCTTGACTACATCTCGGAATTGGTCGTATGGGTCGGCAACATCATCGTAGAACAGGGGGTCTGTCAGGTGGCGCGGTGCGGTGACAAAGCTGTAGGCTGATTCGGCGGACTCGAGATGGTGGGCTTCGTATGCCTTGAGAACGGAAAAGGTGAATGCAGTGCGGGGATCTTGAAATGTTGCTGGGAATAGTCGGGCCTGGAGCAATTGGTCTGCAGGCGAAGGGCACCCATCGCAGGCGCAGAAACGAAGACGAGTGCTGTGGATGCCATTGGTGTCAACAATGATGAAGTTGCGCTTCAGGTTATCCTCGTAGACTGCCTTGCAAGGATGACCATCATGCCCAAGTTGGATGAAAGGCATGGTTGAAACAGAAGAAATGTCAGTCTTGAGGAAGTATCCACCTTCCGACTGCCAAACGTGAGCCCAGTGGGTGGGGGACCTTTGATGAGCATCAATGAAGCACGTCTCGCAGGTTGGGGGATAGAAGAAGCAGTCGCGACATTGGGTGGTGCAAACTGCGCCTTCGACACCACAGGAGCAGGCCTGGTTGATCAGAGGGGATGCGTAGTCGGCAAGAATGGTTGACGAGATATGATCCTTCTGCTGAAGGAATTGGTCAAGCACCTGGGGTTTCTGCTCGTTTGGCAGTGGCTGATGTCCCTGCAAGTTGGGAAAGACACTGCTGGAAGGGACTGGCGGAGGATTAACCAAAGTAGGAGGAGGGTTGGAAAGGAGGGGAAGGGAAGGGGGAGCTTCGACAGGGGCTGTCATAGAGAAGACAGACCTCCCAGCATGAATGAACTCACTGGTGGAGGTGGGCTGGTCATCGTTACCCCCATGTTTGGCTTTGAGGGCAGCAAGAGATTTGACTTTTTTCATAGCTGTGGTGGGTTGAGGTGGCACGGTGAAGATGTAAATCGAATATGGGTCTGGTAATAAAATTGTCAGTAAGCACCTGTATTTATACTCAAGTCGTCCGAATCCCAAGACACAGGAAAGACAACAGTTGTCATAGAGTATCACGATGAAGACAAAAGGCAGGAGTTTCTATTGATAAAATGAAGGAACACTTGAATAGAATATGGAGCAAGGGAGGTACGAACAAAAGCCAAGGAGCAACGCAATGGAACACATGATAAAGAACAATACACAGATGATATACAGTACAAAAAGATGGAAGAAAGATGGAAGATTGGAAACAAACAACTATTGTGAAGAAGTAATGTCACGAATGGAAGGCACTAGCTGGAGGGGTTCTATGGGGTAAGATGACGAGGAACAATGGGGGCACGACCAAAGATTGTGAAGAAGCGTAAAGTATAGAAAGCGAATAATTGACGTTCAAGAGTAAGAATTTCGGTTGCTGATTCTGGGTTGACTTCGGTGCGTGAGAAGGGTGTGGGAGTGGATGACGGGAGTGACCAGGAAGAAAAGAGACGTTGCATGTGGTGTAAGAATGGAAGCCTAGTAGAAGGATGAAGACTTGAGAGTCCCTCAGAGGATTGGCGGGCGTCGACAAGGAGGAGATAACGAGGTGCTGATGGTGGACACAAGCAGCTGAGTACAAGCTCCTGAACTTCACTGGCGTTCAATGTGCTGGTGTGACGGGAAGCCAGCAGCATGAACTCGATACGGAAGTTGAGCTCGGCAACCTCCCAGACAATTTCCTTCATTGTCGTTGTGTCGTCCTTGGCACTTTCACCAAGCTCCTCCCCTCGGTACACTGGCTTCGCCTGGAGCAGGTCACTCAATGGTGTTGTGCCCAGAGAAGCGCAGTCTGATAGAAAGGTAGCGGCTTCACGACGCTCACCAGCCGACCTTTTCAGTTCGCCAGTTGCAGCCAATGACGTGGCAATGGCTTCTGAATCCATCAAGAGGGCCTGGCGCCAAATTTTGTTGGGAAGAGTGCGAGCGGCAGGGCAAGCCGCAGACTCTGTAAGGCGAAGAAGGAGAAGCGGGCGTAGAAGGAGGTAGCGTTCGATGTATGGCCATCGAAGGGTATGAATGTTGTTGTCGATCTTGAGGAACAGGGAAGGGTCAGGGAGTGCAACACCACGATCTGTTGGAAGTGTAGCTGGAATCGATGCTGACTGGAGGGATTCAAGGGCTACCAGCCAAGGTGCTGCAACAGATGGCATTGCAGGGCTTGCTGTCGGAACGGTACAGAGCCGACCTTGCATCGAGCTTTGTTGTTGCTGTGTCAGCTTCTGAACGCGATCTATCCACAACGTAAGTATTGCTTTGAAAGCAGAGAGAGATGGTTGGTACTCACAGGGAGAATTCGCGCCAAGCAACGGACGCGAGCGCAGGACAGCAGAGGCACTTGTCCCCGTCGTCGGCGCCGCAGAACGTTCAGGAGCCGGCGTCCAACTGAAGACATCTGCACAATGCAGGATGATCCGTGATGCAACCCTCATCTCTTCAATTTTGCGTGGGTCCGTTGCAGCTCCCCTGAAGATAGTTGGGAATTTGGGATGGGCATCACTGAACTCGAGGGAGTCAGGTGCAACGAGGGGTACAATCTTGTCGATGCGGGTGTCGGGAAGCTTTTCGGTCGGGCGAATGAACCAGACGGGAAGCCCTGCGTTGACAAAATTCTGAACAACGAGGGGGTCCATTGTGAAGGTACCATACGTGTCTTCCAGGTGCCTAGCTGGAGCAGCGATGCCGTCCATCCTTGGTTTGTAGGTCAACATGTAGTCGAGGTAAGCGGTGAGCTCGAGGTAGCACCTCTGCAGCTCGGCAAAGCAGCGAACCAATTCGTTTTTGTTCATGGGGAGATTGGTGAGGCGGTCAAGTAAGTCGGAGAGGAATTTGGACATTATGATTGTTGCCTTGACCGCAGTCGGGGAGTTGTCGCCAGTGCGGTATCTGTCTGCACTATCGCAAAGAGACCCGACACCTGCTGCTATCCAGGAGAGGGTTTCATCTTGGACTCTCCACACCCGAAAAGCATGCTCGACCCTTGGTACAGCCGAAGGTGAGTTCCAGAGTACAGCAAGGTCATCATTGGATGGAGCCCTTGGAATGGCACCTAGATGGGCGGTGGAAGGGTGGTAGGGCTGTGGCCACTGGATTGGGTCGTCGTCGGCATAACGGAAGTCGGATCGCATGAATACATGCCGGGTCTCACCCAGTGGAGGAGTGGGTATGTAGTCGGTGTTTGGTGAAGTGACAAAGAACCGCCCGTTGGTCAGAATGTTGCCCACTCGACCATCAAACGGATGGACTGCAACAAGAATCAGTACAATATATGAAGGTTTCGAACTGAACAGGCTTACCAGTGGCACCTGGCTTTGATTTGTGAAGAAGAATCTGGGGGTTGTCGAGGATGGCTTGTGTGGTAACGAGCTTTGGGGCTTGAGCTGAACAGAGGTGAGTGTACTGCACAGAACTTGGAGATACACGTACGGTTGAACCAGGCCATGCCTGAGGACGCGTTATTGGGACGTGTTACCGAGACAGAGCGTCGTTTGAGGAATCTTCAGAACAAACTGACGGACGCGAAGTCAAGTCAATTGTTCCTCTCAAAGCTATCGGACGCGAAGTCAAGATAGCAGGGAGAGTAAGTTGGTGAGCCCAGGGGTGCAAGCGTTGAGCGGCGGTCTCTATGCGACAGGTTAGCGATACCAAGAAAGAGCCACCAGCGTACTTACTGGAGGGGTTGGTGGTGGTATGAATGAGCATGCCGTTTACAATTTCTTTCGTGTTGAGATCGTTGATTATGTGGTCATGTTTGGACTCAAGGCCAAACATGTGATTGGTATGGTCCTGGCGGCTGATAAACGATTCAAATCGTATTTAAATCATATTCAAATCGTATTTAAATCATATTCGAATCGTTTCCACCACATTCAAATCGCCTCCACCACCATCCTCCGACCAACTCCTACCTCGACTTCGAGTCCGGTACGGAAATTGGCACCACAACGTCTAATGTCTTGACTTCGCGTCCGACATTAGACCTCTCATCCTCCGGCGGTTTTCTTTGCTGCTCTCCTGATTTCAGACCCTCCAATTCGACACAGGGTATACGTATAGGCGCCAATTGTATGCTGATCCAACTCATAGGCGTTGCTCATGGGTGCCGCTGAAGAGCCCAATGGGCTGTTAGGCGCTGTTATTTACCTTCCAATACATATCTTTTGCTTCTTTACCTTTGTTTTGTTGCACTGGACACTTTACTTAGCCAGGCATGGCCTTATTCTTCTACGATACAGTCATTCTGTTCTCCGTACAATATCTATCTGGTGCACATTTGCCCCATGGTTTGCTTTGGCTGTATGGCTATTGGTCTTCTGTATCACTTTCTCTCCCTTTCGTGATTGTTACTCGTCGCTTCAATGTCCCCTGCCTTATCACAACCAAATACAAATCCCAAGCCAAGCTTCGAGTTCAGTATGAGCTCAATGATGTTTAACTTCGCATCTGACTTGCATGGTTTGCGATGGCAGATGTATCTCGACGGTGACAGTGCGTGGATTCACTTATCATCGATTGTTGCATGCTGATTACGGGCCTATAGCTGTACACCTGTTGTTTTGAGCTCATGGGCCTTGGGATATCTCAGATACGAAGGTATGTCTTCTCAGAGATACGTATACGAACTACGGCTAACAGTCTACAATTAATCCCTGCAGAACGGAAGAGCTTGGCTCTAATTGGAGTACGCGTAACAGTAACAGCAGGAGGACCTGTCAGGTCGATCGGCTTATCACTGCTTTCACCGCCCTCTATCCTCATCCTCTTGGCTGGCGCAGATTTGACAGAAACGCGAGGGCGCTTTCTCCCTGCAGACGGGCCTGCTTCGCTCTCTGCTGCAGCCACTGTCGCATTCAACTGGTTCGTTGACCTTTCAATATCATCAGCGGAATACTGAAGTGAAACAGGGAGCAGCATACCAATGTCCACGTGCGATGTCCCTTGCCTCTTTGATGAGGCGGGTAGCCTCATCGACCTTAGCCTTTACAACCTCGCGCTCCTTCTCTGTCAGCGTCCTGGACGTTTGGACGCAGCAGGTTCCGTGACACTGTCATCCGAGTCAGGTAAGAGCCTCCTCTGATCACAATGAAACTCACTCGAACAGTCCTGACCGCGTAACAGTCCGGCACCTGCTGACCCATGGTCAAGGTCTTCGACACCGCGTTGTTCTTGGGGCATGCGAATGTTGCAAATCTATCGACAACGAACCTGTCAAGGATGTCATGCTGGATGCTACCGCTGGGCATTTCAATGGGTCGGTGTGTGGTGAAAGTTGCGGTTGGACGAAGTCTGCCTTATAGCCTGTTGCTGACAACCGCTGGCTTCATTTCACCTGATTCCAAATAGGTCGTCGTGAGGAAGGACATCTCGGGGGCTTCGTTGCTTGCCAAGACTTGACTAGTCAAGTATATTCGCCTCCCTGGTCCAAGTTTGGAGCGACGTATCCCATATTTGACCCCTGTATTCCATTCTGATTTCCAATGCGGACACTGTACGCAACTTTCGACTATTTTTGCTATGGCCAAGGAGCGGCTAGGCTCCGCCCACACTCATACTGGGCTCCTCTTGAACATGCCATGGTTTCAACTCGTCATTTGGTGAGCAAAATCTCGATCCATGTTGCGGCTTCACGGGCCTGACGAAAAATTTCAGATCGCAAGTAAGCCATCGCCTTTCCTTTCCGTACCTCTGCCTCTTGTCGTCTCTCTTACCTGGACCATCGCCCTACAACACGTCCTGTTGATCACTCCTTGCCATGACCAAACCTACTCCCGACTTCAGGCCATCTTTGAGCGCTGAGCAGACATCCTTTCTCAAGGAGAACTTCCGTGACCAATGGCTCAAGCTCATCGACTCAAATGCGACAACAGATGCAGAGAAAAAGCTCAAAGTCGCCGCCGTCCGAGAGGCCATTGGCACCGCTGACAACACTAAACCACCCCACTCTCTGTTTGAACCCTTGCAGGGACCGTCTGACTGGCCGTATGCTAGGATACACCAGGCTTGGGTAAAGGTAAGTCTTTGGTCGATGACGAGCGCGAGATGATTCTCATGTTTCTTTCTAGCCTATCAAGACCTGGTTTTCCAACACGAAACATCAATATCGTCTCAAGACTGCGGTCACAAGCGACCTACTTGGGGCAAGCCAGCCATCCCCTGAAGTGACCGCTGCTCGTCAGAAAATATTCAAGCTCATAGGCGAATCCCCAAAAGACCGCTGGATAGAGGACAACTCCGAGCTCATCAACGCAGAGATGAACCGTCTGGTGGACAGAGTGTTACGGTTCAAGTACGCGAGCTCATAAGAGTTGACGCGAGGGCCGTAGTTCCGTGTCGGAGTTCGGAGATCAAGAGGATATCGCAACTAACTAGGATGCCTTGAAGCAGACTAGAGAGTTGGAGCGAAGTTCGAAGAGAGAAGGAATAGGCAAATCAGGTAGATTCGACGAGAACTAGCTAAAGAATAACAAAGAGTAGCTAGAGGTTTATATAGGTATAGTCGTCGAGTATAAATAATAGTATGAGTCGATATGAGTCGGTACAAGTCAGTATGAGTCGATAAGAAAGAAGCAGTCCGCAGTGCGCAGCACATCCAGTGACCGTAGAGAAGAGATAGAAATGTAAAGAAGTGTTGGTAACGATGAAAGTGAAAGATGGCGGCATAAGAAGGTGTTACGAACAAAAGTAGGAGTCAAGGGACAATAAGGGGGATCAAAAGAGTGTAGCGAGGTCGAATGAGAGTCTGAATAGATATGATATCAGGGGCTGAAGGTGCGAGGGAAAAGGGTGGCCGTTGGAGTAGTAGAAAAGATAGGGGCGTGATAGACGGTCATAACATTACCCCCTTCGTAAGCTTGATTGTCCCAATCAAGCCCTAAAGACAGCGCGACGGGGAAGAGGAGCGGTCCTCCTGGCCATCTGAGAGACAAACCGGTTGGGTTCAGCTTGTTGGGTGCTGATGATGATAGGCTTCTTGATTCCCTTCTTCTTGTTTCGCTTGAGGTCACAGCGCTTTGCCTTGGGGAATCCGCATTCTGCTTTGACATGGCCTCTTCCTCCGCAGTTGAAGCAGTCGGTCAGGGGTGTTCCATAGCCATACCCAGCCTCTGAGGTGTTCAGGACCCATTCATGAACGGATCGCCTCTTACTGCCCATCTCCTTGTATGTTCGTCGCAGGTGCTTGATTTCGTTGTCGAGGTTGAAGTTTCCGTAGTCCATCATGTAGATGATATCCACCCAGTGTCCAATGAATTCGTTCCAGGCGTTTTCTCTGATGGCGAGCAGGCGTTGGACGGTGACAGAGACACGCGGTGTGGCCCACATGTGGCGGCGTATGACTGTGGTGAGGTCCTCCATTTCTTCGTCGCGTTTCTGCATTGAGTCGAGTGTCCTTCTTCCTTCGTGATCCATGCCTGCTCTGAGGTATCCATAGTCGGCGTTGGTGAGGAGGAGGTGGAGGATTTCTTGAGCTTCGGGCATGGTGGTTGATTCGTCGTCCTCTGGTTCTTCGAGCATGGTGATGTCGTTCTCGTTGACGACTTTGGTCCAGTCTTTGCAGACATAGCCCCACCCTTGGGCACCTGCATCAACCATCCATCCTCCATTCCTATCGGTCGATCCCCAGCCTTGGGCGGGGTCTTCGTTTTCGGCATTGATCCAGGCTTCATCCATGTCGTTGTTTTCTTCTGAGGTCAAGGGAGGCATTTCTTCGTCGGTTTCTTCGTTCATTTGTTCAGGGATGGTAGGGAGGTTGTTAGGAGTATAGGTGAGGTTGAGGAGAAAGGCTGGCATGGCTGCTTCCAGAGCAGCGAGCTGAGCGGCGGTGATGTTTTTGATGGAGTAGGACATTTTTGAGAGTGGTATGAGAGCGAATTTGTTTCTGAGTTCGAGTGGTAGAGAGTTGTTGGATTTCTGGTGTTGTTGTATCGCGTTCAGCTGTCTTTTAAGGATTCCTTGCCTTCTTCTTTCGGATTCTGGTTTTCTTGTATTGCTCCACCATCTTCTGTGCTCCATCAAGGAGGTTTTCTTCATCTTCCCATGTTCCTTCTTCTTCTGGATAGCCTTTCCATTTGACGAAGTACTTGAAGCTTCCTTTCCTATCCTTTTTGATGTCGAATGATGCGTTCCACCTCGTAGTGTTCTAATTCTGGTGGTGGTCTGGTGACATTTGATCCATGAACTTCTGTTTCAGTGTAGGGTGTCAGGAGGTTGGCATGGAAGACATCATGTAGCTTGACACGCTTCCAATGGTCTGGGATGTCAAGTCGATAGGTGACAGGTCCAAGTACTTCTGTGATCTTGAAAGGTCCTTCTCGTTTCGCTTTGATCTTCTTATTGTATCCAAGGTTCAGGTTCTTTGATTCGAGCCACACTTGTTGTCCTTTTTTGAACGGCTTGAACGTTGACTTGATTCGTTGAGACATTCGTTGTTGGGCTAGTGTATGTGCTGCCAGGGCTTCATTTCTGATACGTTCCATCGTCTTCACTTTGTCTTTGGCTAAGGGATATTGCGTGTAGTCGAATGTCGCTGGGATAGCCTTTGGGCTATACCCCATGATGATTTCGAATGGAGTGTGAAGTCGGTCAGAATGTCTCCTGTTGTTATGGGTGAACTCCAGAATTGACAGATGTTGCGACCAGTCTTGTGGAAACCCAATACAGTAGATTGACAGCCATGTTTCGATCTCTTGATTGAAGCGTTCTGTGGTTCCATCGCTTTGGGGATGGAAGGCTGTCAGTCAGAGAGATGTCGATTTCAAGGATTCTCAGCACTTCTTTGAACAGAGAAGCTGCAAATTGCGGTCCTCGATCGGAGATAATTTTGTCTGGTAGTCCATATCTTCGAAACAGGTTGTCGATCAAGAGTTGAGCTGTCTGTTCTGCCGTGATCGTCTTGTTGCATGGAATCAAAATTACCCCCTTCGAAAGGCCGTGGTCCACCACGGATAGAATAGAGTCGAATCCATTTGATTCTGGTAGATCGGTAAGAAAATCGATGGAGACTTGCGCAAATGGTCGGTTCGATGTAGGGGGAGGGATAGGCATCAGTGATGGCTTCGATGGATGGCGGTTGATCTTGAACTGTTGACATTCTGCGCATCCTTTGATGTAGTCCTTGATGAAGGATCGCATCCCATGCCAATAATAGTGCTCTGATACCGCGTTGAAAGTCGCAAGTTCTCCAGGATGTCCTGCTGTGATGGCATCATGATATCGTTTGACGATGGCTCTCCGCAGTTCTATGTCTTGAGGTACGTAATTCTTGCCTTTGTAGAACAGCAGCCGGTTGTTGTCATGCTCTTCGAGTGTCCAGTCTTCTAGTGGTTTCCTCATCGCCTGTGGTCCTTTTCCTAAGATTTCCTTTAACGCATCTGCCGCTTCATTATCGAGTTCTTGTGTTCTTGAGATCCAACTTTGAAGCGCAGTGTCGATCAGATTGATGTAGGAATCCTGATGATTGATGGCGTTGATGAAGAGCTCTTTTGGTAACATGGTGACTTCTTCGGGTTCTTCTTCGTCTGGGCAAAGATCTGGTCGTCTTGAAAGCGCATCGGATTGGACCATCTTGTTGCCGGGTACATGAACGAGTTTGATGTCATATTCTGCAAGTTCTAGTTGCCATCTTGCTTGTCGAGGTTTGATCTTCTGCGGTGATCGCCAATATGTTAGATTCAAGTGGTCGGAGTAAATTGTCGTCGTGTGGGGCGATCCTTGGATGTAATGTCTCCATTCTCGCAGAGCTCTGATTATTGCCAATAGTTCTCTGTCATAGATCTCGTAGTTTCGTTCGGCAGGGGAGAATGACTTTGACAGATATGCCACTGGGTGTCTTGATCCATTGGCGTCCAGTTGAGTTAGAACCGCACCCGAAGCATATTTCGATGCATCGGCTTCGATTTGGAATGGCCTGGTGTGATCTGGCATCATTAGGACAGGTTCTTCACTGAATCGTTTCTTCAGCATTTCAAAGGCCTTGTCGCATTCTTCGTTCCATTGGAATTGGTGTCCCTTCTGAAGGAGTGCATTGAGTGGTCTGGCGAGGTCGGAGTAGCTTCTGATGAACTTTCGATAGAAATTTCCGAATCCTAAGAAGGATCGTACTTGTTTCATTGTCCTAGGTGCTGGCCAGTCCAATATTCCTTTGACTTTAGTCGGGTCCATGGAGATCTTGTTATGTTCAATGATGAAACCAAGATAGGCAATCTTCTCTTGGGCAAATTCGCATTTCTCCGGTTTCACATATAGATCGTTGTCTTTGAGAATTTGTAGGACTTCTTTGGTGTGGTGTTCGAGCTTTTCTTGTCGTCTGAGAAGATCAGGATGTCGTCCATATAGATGACCACGTATCCTCCTTCAACTTGTTTGATGAATATGGTATCCATCATCGTTTGGAATGTTGCTGGAGAATTGGTAAGTCCGAAGAACATGACCAGAGGTTCGAATAGTCCATATTTCGTCTTGAAGGCAGCTTGCCATTCATCTCCTGGTCGAATTCGGATGTTGTTGTAGCCCTTGAGAACGTCCAACTTGGTGAAGTATTTTGCTCCTTTCAGTTTGTCCATGAGATCAGTCACAAGGGGAAGTGGATAGGCGTTTTTGACTGTCCAATCGTTGAGATAGACATAATCTTGACATGGTCGCTTGCCACTATCCTTCTTCGCAACAAAGAAGAATCCTGATGCTTGAGGCGATTCTGATGGTCGGATGTATCCTTTGGTCAAGTTTTCCTTTACAAAAGTCTCGACTTGAGCATCTTCTTCCGGTGTGAGGGGATAAACTTTCGATGATCGGGGAATGAAGCCGTCTTTCAAATCGATTTTGTGATCCCAAATTCTGTGGTCTGGAAGTCTGCTAGCCTTCTTTTCATCGAAGACTGATAGATATTCGTGGTATTCTGGTGGCACATGTTCCGCGATGTTTTCGACCTTCTTTTGTTCGTTGTATTTCTGTTCGAATGCCTGGGAGTGACTCATTGTCGATTCGATCCAGATCTCTTCGGTTTCATCGCATGTTTCTCCGATGATGTAGGATATGATCAGGTCGTCTGAATAGTCTTCTATTTGTTCCATGAGGAGGAGAGAGTTCAAGGGCAGGGGGTTCGTTGCTGAGAAATATTCCTCTCCTTCGTCTTCCAATGTTACAGGGGGAAGGGGAGAAGATCTCCAAGTGAGGGTCTTCTTCTTCCAATCGATGTCGGGGTTTTCGTACTCGAGCCATGGCAGCCCAAGTATAATCTTTTGTCTTCCTAATCCGGTGATATAGAAAGTCGTTCGTCTGGTTTGTCCGTTGATAGTGAGGTCGAGTATCGTTTTGTATTTGATCGTTCCAGCTTTGTTTGGCGTCCCATCGACATTGTTGACCTCCAGCTCTCTCTCTAGGAGATGCAGGGGCAGATTGTTGTCTTTGGCATACGTTGTATCGATGAAGATGCCTCCAGCTCCGCAGTCGATCATTCCTTCATCGTCGACGGTTACTGATCCATTTTGCGTTTCACCCGAAAGTTTCATAGGGATAAATATGGCTTTATTTTTCTTTCGGGCTACTAAGGCAGAATGAATAGTTAAATAGGGAGAGACTGACGTCGGTGCAGTTCTCCTGATCAAAAACCCGCTTCGGCACACTCTTTCTCAATCTCGTTGCGTTCCTCCTCATTGTAATCTGCAACCAATGCTCTGATGTGTTGGGCAACTTCGCTGGGCGTCTTCTTCACATTGACGTTGGTGTTCTGGTATCGTTGAGAAGATCCTTGGTTCGTATTGTTCCTCTGCTTCTTGGGGGCAGTTCCTGATGATGTGACCATGTTGTCCGCAGTTGTAGCACAGCCCTTGACGTTTGTACTGTTCTGCTTGCTGCGTAGTGAGGGCGCCAATTTCAATGGGGTTCGAGGATGATCCAGAAGGATGGTAGACTGGGCTGGTGAAGCGCCTCCTCTGGTAGTTGTTAGATCCTCCATTCTTGGAATATTTCCCCGGGTTGATGATGGACATGAGCTGCGTCGCATGACGATAGTTCTTGTCAAAGATTGCAGCTTTTGCTTGGAGTCCCTTGAGATCAGTGGGAGGATTATCCATTGTCAGGATCTTGAGGAGCAACGGTTGGTTGATAGATCGCTTGTACGTTTCCATCAGCATTGTCTTCTCTTCTTCCGGTTTGACTTTAGCTTGTCCAACGAGTAGATTGAATTCGATGTTGTGTTTCTCGATGGGGTTGGTTCGTTGTTGAGAAGGCTGAGTCGATTGAGGGCGTCTTGGACTACATCTTCTTGGGAAAAGGCCGTTTTGAACTCTACAACCCATTTCTTCCACTCGGGGACTACTACTTCGTAGGTTTCTTTGTTCATCTTGTCTTCAAGGTATTGTTCCTTCCATATTAATGCATCTCCTCCTTTGAGATAGGAGAGAGCCGCCAGGGTCTTCATCGTGTCATCGGAGAACTTCTTTGGGTGTCCTTGGAAGTACAGAGCACATTCCTTGATAAATGCGTCGACTTTGGTTCTGTCTCCATCAAAGGGAGTGGGGGGAGCGACTCCTTTTCCATTGTCTTGGGTGGCCTCTGGGACGCGGTCGTCTGATGTTTCTGCTTTGGCTGGCATGTCTTCTTTTCTGGTGATTGGTTGTCGTTTATCTTTTGATCCTTCTTCTTGTATTTCAGGTGTGCCGGCTCGTGTGGCAGGGCGAGTATTTCCTCTTGATCTTGATGGTTCTTCGTATTGTCCTGCAAGCGGTGTCTTGGTGTCTTTGATATTTCTTCGGGTTCCTTGCATAAACTGATCTTCTTCGGCTATTGATGTACTGGCTTCTTGTTGAGGCTGTCTTGGTAATTCTTCTTCGTCAGATTCTTCTTCTTCGCCGTCGTCGTCTTCGTCTTCGTCGTCTGTTTCTTCTTCTTCTTCAGATGATGATTTGTCTGGTGCTGGTTCTTCTGGGTTCTGTGCTTCGTCGAGTAGGTTTTCTACTTCGTCCCGGTCGTCAGGGTTACTGCTTTCTGAAGAAATCTTGGTTCAGGTGTCTTGTCGTCGTATTCTGCCAGGGCGATACTGGCAGAGTAGTTGATGAAGCTAGTTCTTCTGTTACGGTTCAAGTACGCGAGCTCATAAGAGTTGACGCGAGGGCCGTAGTTCCGTGTCGGAGTTCGGAGATCAAGAGGATATCGCAACTAACTAGGATGCCTTGAAGCAGACTAGAGAGTTGGAGCGAAGTTCGAAGAGAGAAGGAATAGGCAAATCAGGTAGATTCGACGAGAACTAGCTAAAGAATAACAAAGAGTAGCTAGAGGTTTATATAGGTATAGTCGTCGAGTATAAATAATAGTATGAGTCGATATGAGTCGGTACAAGTCAGTATGAGTCGATAAGAAAGAAGCAGTCCGCAGTGCGCAGCACATCCAGTGACCGTAGAGAAGAGATAGAAATGTAAAGAAGTGTTGGTAACGATGAAAGTGAAAGATGGCGGCATAAGAAGGTGTTACGAACAAAAGTAGGAGTCAAGGGACAATAAGGGGGATCAAAGAGTGTAGCGAGGTCGAATGAGAGTCTGAATAGATATGATATCAGGGGCTGAAGGTGCGAGGGAAAAGGGTGGCCGTTGGAGTAGTAGAAAAGATAGGGGCGTGATAGACGGTCATAACACAGAGGCGAAACCTGTAAGGGTATCGCACTTCAAAGCATGGCCGTCAAATCGCTGTACTCCGATGAAATTCGTCAAGAGGTCGAGCATTGTCCTCGTGGCAACGAGGAAGATATCTTACAGTAAGTCTAAGCATCATGCTGTGGTTTTGTGACTCATTTGGTTCTTAGGAATCAAGATCTGCTGCCTTACATGCTGGCTGAGTTGGCAGAGAACCTGCTGTCAACGAAGCTCTTGGGCTCCGCATTCGTCAAGATATCCACCACGGTGCGAAATAATAATGGCTCCCTTGTGTCCAAGTTGTACGTGCGCTTCCGATACATGAGCATCATGGTACTAACTCTGGTTTTTGTAGAGCTTATGTTGGTTATGATTCGGTCAGCGATTCGAAGATCACCTATAATCCAACGGCCGACGTCAAGGCCTCTACTCTTGCGGCCTGGGTTTCGGAGTCTGGCCAATCTCTTACAGGTGCGTTCATGCTTCGCTCATAGTCTGTGGAATTGAGATCTCATAGTAAATCCAGCAATTCGTCCAACAAACCGATTTGGCATCCTCAAGAATGAGGCTGGTATGCCCTTATTCCCTCCCGTGGACATCAAGGCCATCACACCAGGCAAAATGGAGGGACTTCTGACCGAGTTCCTGGCTGCGATCTGGGGTAAGTTGCAACAACGTTGGATTCCGATCTCGTGAGATTGACTGTTTCTTCAGATTACTCGGTATCCGCTATCAATCCCAAGCCCCCCCTGGATATCAGTTCTATCGAAGATCGTCCATCTGATTTTATCGATGTTGAGCGGTTCCCGTTTGCTGAATGCCTTTCCTACGCCGGACATCACTTCAAGACATATTCGCTTATTGAGTCCTTCGTTCGGTGTGCTGTCACCAACGAACACTTCCACTTCCGCAGCGGATCAGAGATCCAAGCAGCAAGTGAACGAGCAGCAGCTCAAATCACAGAACAAAATGCTGCTGGAGCTCCGGTCGCCTTGGTTGAAGCCCAACATCAATCTGCTGTCGATGCAACCACCACCAGTCACAGCACGCAAAACTCAGCTACGGACGACGAACCAAACCCACGCGGCACTCGCAGTCCCGATCCACGCCTTGTTGACAGACTTGATGCGAAATTCCCTGAGCCGCAAGCGATCTCAGGCGCTGGCAGCGATGTTGAGCCTACACCCAAACCGCTGGGACCGCAGGTACCAAACCAGTTCGACACCACCACCACCACCACCACCACCACCCGTGCACGGAAAAGGAAATCAGTCCCGGAGTTTGTTCAAACACCCGACGGCGATGAGAACACTGCCCCGCCTGCGAAACGGCAGCGTCCTGTGAGGGCTGCTGCTGCTGCGCCTTGTTATGTTCCCCCTAAGGTAAAGGCCGCAGCAAAGAGAGCTGTTTCCAACACTGCCGCTCCCCAACCTGCGGCCAGCGCAACCAGGTCACGCACCAAGCGAAGTTAATGTGAATCCGTCTTCAAATCACCTTCAAACCTGCCCTAATTCGCCGTCCCGAATCGTCTTCAAACCCGCCCCGTTTCGTCCCTTCAAATCGCCTTCAAATCCCTCCCATTTCGCCCCTTCAAATCACTTTCAAATCCCTCCCATTTCATCGCTTCAAATCACTTTCAAATCCCTCCCATTTCGTCCCTTCAAATCGCCTTCAAATCCCTCCCATTTAGCTACCTTAAATCATCTTTAAATCCCACTCAAATTGCCTTTAAATCAGATTTGAATTAGATTTATCACATACAGATCCCCTTAATGTTATGTCTCTTTACTAGACACAATTGAATTCGAACACTCAACAAGTCTATCAACCTCGTACCTTCCTACAGTAGCTTTAAATAGTGTCTTTGAATCAAATTTGAATACAAATTGATTTATCAGGCTGCCCTGGCAATATTTAAAGAATACCGACCTTATTTTATCGTGGTTTACAGGACTACCCATTGCACCTCTCGTCGCCATACCCCTATCGGCTCTTCTCGTGCTTCGCGCACCCCAACTGGCCCCAGATTTATCTCCCAGACCAATGGCAATGGAGAAGGACACACTGCGAGCCTTGGTATGCACTGTATTTGCCTTGTACGCACTGCAGACACTGACAAATACTCAGATAATGTTGATGGCTCAACTCCTCCACCTGAGCGAGCGAGTGAAGGCCCAGCTACAGCGATCCAAGATGGGTCTGATCACGAAGGCTTAGCCTTGGCTGCAGGTCATGTGGCCTCCACTGGTACGTCCCTTCCCCATGCTCGGACCAGTCAAGATCCTGATTCTCCACTTCAGGCCCCTTGCGACACAACGGAAGCTTGGACCCAGAAAGCCTGGTCCTGGTCGCCTTGAAAAGGACGATTGAGCGCCAGAACCACCAGCTCCGCTCCAAAACCAAGGCTCTGGAACGCATCAAGGAAGAGCTTAGCAGTGCAAGGCAGCAATATAGTGAATCAGAGGACGAGCTGGCACAGAGAGATGAAGAGATCGTCTCTTTGCGCAAGAACGAGCGTCAGTACCAAAATTGGTGGCTGAACGAGATTCAGTTCACCAAGCTTCTTTTGAACAAGTTCCCAGAGCCTAACCGGGACATTGAGCTGGTCAGAGCATCTCAGGCTCACTACCTCGGCCACTACTAATGATCACAAGTAGTAATCGGCTTCATTGTAACTGCCATAGCACTTCCGATCGTTTGTACATCCAGAATACCAGTATTTATTTCACTTAAATTGACCATTCCATTGAGCTTTATTAACAAACGTGAGCACCCCGCGACTTCAGAGCTGCTACAGCGCAGGTCAAATGTGATTGGAACTTTGAGCTCCGAGTGAATTTTGAGCGGTGTCGGAGTGCAAACTTTGACCACCAGCTACTGTTGCCTTACGAGTCATTCAACTCCCCACCACACGAAGGCTCGAATCAGCCTTTGAGGTCGGTATGGGTGACAATTCTTTCCAGTATATTGTCTCCTAACCAAACCATAGGCATGGCCAGCCAAATAGAGTGGGCGGCAAACTTTTCTCTGCTCAGCAGCCACGGGATGGGTCGTCCATGGGACCAAAGGGCAATTTCAGCAGCTCATCATTCAGCTGTTTGCACGAGTGCTGCAGGCAATGATCCAAGCCCCGGTCAACAACGATCGTGCTGCCTCTTGTCGCCACCAGCTATCCCAATCTCTCAATCTTAGGGAACAGGACTAGCTGCGCCCTGGATATGCCTCTCCTCAACACCCAACAGTACTGGCGCCTGCCAATCGCAAACCCCGTCTTGCTGGGAATGTTTCGGTGTTACGCTGCTTCAATACTAATCGACCAGGTCAAGGTGCGCCACGCTCCCTCTGCCTCGGTTGATAGAAACTTCTGCTAAGCTCTATCAGATCTGGTTGCCATGCAAAGAGACAGCTGTACTAATCTTCCTGTCCCTCTCCCTTTTTCTCTTTCTAAAGCTCACGATTGCCACAAGTCTTATCCCTGGCGCGCAAAGGGCTTTGTCGAAGAGCTGTAAGTATTCCTGGACTGTTGTAGAACGTGGCCTCTGCTCACCTCGCTTTCTAGCAGCTTCGGCTCACGGGCCCTCATCCAGCATCTTGTCTTGCAAAAGGAAGGCATCTCAAGAAGTATAATCCTATCCCGGATATTGTCGTGCCCTCTATGTGCCGTATTCATCATCGCTACATCTCAAAACCACACTCAAGGTGCTGTAATCTTTCTACCCTCCTTAATGCGGATTCTCGCTGCTGCGTTTCGCAGTCTCCCACTCTTAGGCCAATCTATTCCCAATTTAAGGGAAATATTCTCTGTATCTCTTCTTTATTGCTATCAATCTCGCACCTTTGTCCCAGATAATTTGGTTACCCCAAACAACCTGCGCAATCGTCTAGAGGTCCTGATCCGCAGTATATTCCGCAGACTTCCGAAATGTGTGCGCAGTTGCGCACTGTGGGCTTCCCCCCTCTATCCAATTTGTTTGTTTGATTTGACTCTTGACGGCGACCTTCAATGTTATAACAAAGCACGCCTTGTGGTTATTGAAGCATACTTCCTCAGGCTTGGCCGTTCTCAAGGCGCACACAGCCTTTTTCGCCACTCAGGACAAATGGACCCATCGAACGTATGTGAAGAGTGCGGGAAAGCGTTTGCCAACTCTGCTAGGCTTTTTACTCACCAGAGGAAATCATGCCGCCCAAGCAAGCGCTCGTTGAGAGAGTTACTTTCCGACGCTCGCAACATATGGAAGGCCAAACAGTCAGGCCCCCGTAAACGCGCAAAACTATCCGAAGGTGCACCTAGCCAAAGATCCCCCAGTTCTCGCAAAGGGTCTTTTGCCCATTCCAGTTCCTCAGCTCCAACGCTGTCGTCGCCTATAGAGCTACCGCAACTACCTGTTTGTCTATCCTTGATCGCTCTTGCTGCTTTATCTAACGCCCCTCTGCTATCAAGCAGACTTCCCGCACCCCTCCTGCAGAAGCCCCTGCCGCATATTTGGGTTTGCAGCCCCATTCCTCAGTCCCTTTGGTTTGTGTTTCTTTTCATGCCCGTTCAGCTTGTGCTCAGCATACCTTCTTAAGGAGGCTATGGACACTTGTTCCATCGAGACACCCTCTCAAACCTTGCTCAGTTCTTCTCCCACTGCTGTTTCCTTCAACCAGCCGGAAATAGCTCAGGAGAGGCTTGGATCGATACCAGGTGGGTCTTTCAACGCCCCTAGCATATTCAAGTAAGTTGCTTAAAAGTGCAAAACAGGAGTCGGGTCGCAATCTGCTAATGGGTGGACCACTGATCATGATCTATTGGGCCTCTTCAAGCGATATGACGTCCAGCCTTCCTCCTGCAGTCCAGCTACCGATGCAATTACACAGTACCACTCAGCGAGTGCAAACACTCTTGCTAGCAATAGGAATACGAACAACACACGTACGTCAACTAACATTGCTCAAATGGCTTCCATGAACAAACTAATAACCGTTGATCTTCAGTAACCCAGCCCATCACCCCTGAATTCTATCCGTACCCAAATTGGAGCTCATTTGAACTTGGCGATCTACTCTGGAGTCACGGGCCTATCAACTCGCTAGATCGATTCAACGAGCTGATTCAACTTCTCAAAAACCCGGACTTTACTCTTGAAGATGTCCGTCATGCAGACTGGACTGGCATTCACGAACGCCTTGCGCAAGGGAAACAGCCAGGACTTGATGCAAGCGCAGATTGGGTCGACGACATTGGCCCTGGGTGGACAACCACAGATATTACCCTCGCCGTGCCCTTCCCAACCAGGGGCCATGGCCCTGACGTGGAGACCTTTGCAGCAGGGGTCCTCCACCATCGCAAGATACTCTCTGTCATCAAAGAGAAGCTGGCTGATCCGATTGAACATTCCAGTCGACACTTTCAAGCCCATCAGCTCTACTGGCAACCTGACGCTTCGAAAGGACCCATCCGAGTTCATGGAGAAGTCTACTCGTCAGACGAATTTCGCAAAATGGAAGAGGAAGTTCGAAATCAGACCTTGGATAAGGAGGAGGATCGGGAGCTCGAACACGTGGTTCTTGCCCTTATGTTTTGGTCAGATGCGACTCTGCTCGCAAATTTTGGAGTAGCATCCCTCTGGCCTTGCTACCTCTTCTTTGGGAACGACTCTAAGTACCTCTGGGCATGCCCTACGTCCAACCTGTGCAACCATATTGCGTATTTTGAATCCGTGAGTTCTATGCCTTGTCGAATGGGGAGTTTGGACCACTGAACATGCCCTGCAGCTTCCAGCTCATTTCAAAGACTGGTACCGCTCGCAGAACCAGGTCCACAATCCCTCCAAAAGTCTGATCACCCACTGCAATCGCGAACTGTTTCAAAGGCAGTGGGACATCCTCCTTGACGATGAACTGGTGGAAGCCATGAAGAACGGCATCCGCGTTAATTGTCCCGACAATATTACACGGTTATTTTTCCCCCGAATCTTCACGCATTCGGCCGACTACCCGGAGAAGTGAGCACTGTGGATGTTGTCTACTAACTATACCTTCTGACCTGCTATCTAGAGCTTACATCGCAACGATACGAGCCTTGGGGACTGCCCCCTGCCCTCGATGCTATATGAAGAAATGCGACATGCACATGATGGGGAGCGAGGAAGATATGCTTGCCCGAACATCCAGACGCCGAGTTGACGATCATTCGCATCAGGAACAGGTTCGCCTTGCCAGGGACCTGATTCTCCGTGAAGGATATGCAGTCACCAGTAAAAAGGTTGACAAACTTCTGCCCCGTGCGGAATCGATGATACCAATTGAGGTGCGTCTTCAATGATGGTCGATCTATCTTTACTCATCCCCTTCCCAGAACGCATTCTCAAAGATTTCATCACTCGGCTTCAATGTATACTCTTCCCTCGTTGTTGACCTCATGCACGAGTTTGAATTGGGGGTCTGGAAAGCGATCTTTATTCAATTGATTCGAATCCTTGAAGCGGAGGATTGCTCCTCGAAGGGTGTAGTGGGAGAGCTCGATCAGAGGTAAGCAGGTTGCTACACATCTAGACAAAAGCCCAACTAATTGCAGTGATTGGCACTTAGGTACCGCAATATTCCTGCGTTTGGCCCTGATACGATTCGAAGATTCACTTCAAATGTATCCGAGCAGAAGCGGATGGCAGCAAGAGACTATGCGAATCTACTCCAGGTCTGAAAGATTCTTCTCCCTTCCTCATCTTGCTGACGATCAAACAGTGTGCCATTCCGGCTTGTGACGGGCTCTTACCAGAACCGCACAATACCATTTTACACGACCTTCTCTTTGTTCTCGCAGAGTGGCATGCTCTAGCAAAGCTTCGGATGCATACCGAGCTGACCGTCACCCTGCTTGAGGCAAAGACAGCCGAGTTAGCAAGGCAGGTTTGTAGCTTCCAGGACGTCACGTGTCAAGCATACCAGACTGTCGAAACAACCAAGGAATATGCCGCTCACCTCAAAAGGTCTGCTAAGAAGTCCCAAAAGCCGGGACCCTCGCAGCCCGCTCCGGAACAAACTGACTGGCATATGGGTGCTGCTGCTCCCCCTACTTTGACAGCAGAACCTAGCACCTCTTCCCTTCCACCAGCGTCGGCTGCCAAAGGCAAGCTTAAGAAAACCTTGAACACTCAAACCTACAAGTACCATGCGCTAGCAGATTATGCAGAGCACATCCGGCAGTTTGGAACCGTTGACTCCTATAGCACGGAAAGGGTACGCACAGCTTCGCGTTGCAAGTTTCCTGTTTGAAACACTAATTCCTTGCCAGGGCGAGCTTGAGCATAAGTTCCCAAAATCCTGGTTTCTGCGCACGAACAAACGGACTTATCGGCACCAGTTGGCCAGGATAGAAAGGCGACGAGCAAACCTTCGGAAGATCAGGCAAAAGGCCACTGGTGATTTCCCTGCAGAGGCCAAATCGCGCAAGAGGAGCACACCAGTTCTTGGTCGTTCCTGCTCCTACATCATTGCTAAATCGCAGAACTCTCATGAACCTATCTCTCAATTCGTCGCTCAAGAAGCTAACAAGAACGACCCGGCACTCAAAGTAAGCAAGCAAAAGTCAACAAACCTCTTGGTACTGATATGGTTGAAGGACTTTCTACCGAACTTGCAGGAACATGTTCGTCTTCGAATGGAAGCCGTCCTTCGACTCCAACATGCAGAGCGCTTTGCCGAAGGGGCTGGACAAATCGATAAGGAGTACCTTTCCGTGGAGGGAAATCGCATCTACAGCCACAAGACAGCACATTTGACATATACAGCATACGATGGGAGGAAAGGAGACGACATTGTTTGGCCCTCTTGCGCCAAGGCCAACATCATGCTACTAAACCCTCACCGTTCTGGACCTGAAGGCGAACAGCACCCGTTTCTTTATGGCAAAGTGCTCGGGGTTTATCATATCAACGTCAGCTACGTGAAAGGATTTCAAGATCTACCACCCCAGCGCTTAGATTTCCTTTGGGTCAGGTGGTACAATTGGCAGGGACAGAGTGCTGGGACCCGTGGCCTGGATGTTGTCGCCTTTCCTCCAGTTGCAGGGCCAGGCTCTTTTGGCTTTGTTGACCCTGGCGACGTGCTGCGGGCTTGTCATATCGTCCCTAAATCCCCTATATTCCCTGGGAAGCCTCCAGTGCCTTTGAAAGAGAGCCTATCGGGGAAGGCCCAAGATGCAGCTGATTCCGCCGCGTATTTCGTCAATCGGTGAGAAACACTTGCCTGATGTATTCTGAGCTCATGTTTGCTTCGATTAGATTCGCTGACAGGGATATGTTTATGCGATACCTGTGGGGATATGCAGTGGGTCACAGCTATACTCACGACAGCGTTGTTACAGCCCCAGGACCTATGTTGTCTCGACCTGAATTCACAGCTGGTCTGTCTGGTGCGCAAGGAGAGAAAGACCTGCCAGCTGTGGACGATGCTGGCGATCTGGATGACGATCAAGAAGATGATCCTTTCTGCAATGGAGACAACGAAATGGTGTACCAGCGAAGCGATGTGGAATGTAGCGATGAAGACAATCAGGACACGGATGGGTCTGAACAAGAGTCAGGGGAGGATTAACTGCGACTCCGGACCCCCAATGGTGCTGCAGTACCTACAGTACCTTTCCGTTCACCTCCACCTGACCAGTGCCCTGACGTGGAATAGATTTTCATTCCATTTTGATACAACTGTTCTCTTGTATATTTGGCATATAGAGATTGTAGATTCCGAATTGGTATGCTATCGTTTGCTGCGTCCTCTTCGCCGCAAGGACCAAGAAGCACCTTCCGATAAAGGTTGCAAGGTAAGCCAGTGACGCTATGGTTTTTCAGATCGTCCGATGCCACACCAGAAAGCTGCTATAATCTAGGTGATGTAAACCCTGCAGCCTCATAGCGGTGGATCTAACGATTTGAATGCACAATTTTGTTAGATTGCCTCAGCCTCTTCCTTGATGACCTCGACGCTACTCTTTGGAGCTTAGGAGTGAAACAAAACATTCAAGCAGTACACACGTACAGCGAGCCTTGCTACCCTCCCACAGGCATTACCATCATCGTTGGCAGCTGAACGGCGAATACTGTTAGATTTCCGTGATTCCATGGCTCGGGAGCCATCAGCTTGTGTATTAAATAAGTACAAACTCCTCGTTTCGGTTGCACGTCTGTATCTAGATACCTTGCGGAATCCCATCACGGTTGTCTGCCCCTTTTTGTGTCTGTGTCAGTGTCTGTGTTCGCGTTCCCTCACATCTCCTCTATACAACCCCTATCTCCCAATCTAACAGGTTATGAGCCCTGGTGCTTACACCTAAACCCAAATCAACTGCCATCTCACCTTATCACCTGCGCCATCTACACCATCTCCTGTCCCTATTCCTTCACCAAATCCCTCAAGAATGTCACTCCCTTCAGTTGCTTTGCACCTCCTTCCAACTGTCCCCGTCTTGGACGACACCAACTGGTTCACCTTCCAGAAGAAGCTTAGGATGTACTTCCTTGGCTGTGGAGTCCCAGAGATCATGACTGGTGTTCCACCCACTGAAACAGCTGCCAAGGCTACCTTTGACAAGCTCAATGGCCAATACCTTGGTCTCATCTCCACCAAGGTTGCTGAAAGCTTCCAGTACCTCATTGATGATGAGGAGGTCACTACCGCCTCTGCAGCATATGTCAAGCTCAAGGAGCACTTCCAGAAGTCCACTGTTGGCCACCGTATGGCTGCTCGTCGGGAGTTCTACAGCGTCACTCATGACCCCGACATCCCTATCTCTCAGTACATCCAAGCTGTCTCCGCTGCCAAGGCAAGGCTTGTCGCCTTTGGCGTTGAGGTCAAAGACGCTGAGACTGTGGACGTCCTCCTCATGAACCTTCACGAGTCGTACCACCATGTGCGCTCATCCATTCTCATGGCCAAAGATGAGCCTTCTTCAGCCACTGTCATCGCTAACCTCACTGGCTCCGCAACTGCCACAGAGGTCGTCTCTATCAAGACTGAAGAATCTGGCCCAGTGCTTGCATCCCGTGCAGTCCATGGTGGAAGGATGGGTCGTTTTGGAAGTTCTACAGGTGATGTTCGGTCTGGTTCCGGGAGTGGTCCAAAGGGTCGTGTTGATGTAAAGGGATTTACTTGGTGTGACGTCACTCTTCCTAATGCATGCCATCGCTGTGGTCACCCTGGTCACATTGCCGCTCGCTGCATGTACACCATGCCAGAGCACGTCAAGGAGTGGATCATATCTACCACCAGTCGCTCTCGCTCTCGCTCCCCTCCTCGTCACACCCATCATGGTCAAGCCCATCACCACGGTCATCAAGCTACTGAACTGGAACATGCTGGTGCTGCCTTCACTGCTGACTTGGACGACTACAATTACGACACCTATGGTGGAACATCACCACTGCTCATTTGAAGGGTATCTTGAATCCGGTGGGAGCATTCTCTAGATTCGGTGGGAGTTCTGTTGTGTTGGCTCCCTCCCCAGGTGGGAGTGTTAGATTTCCGTGATTCCATGGCTCGGGAGCCATCAGCTTGTGTATTAAATAAGTACAAACTCCTCGTTTCGGTTGCACGTCTGTATCTAGATACCTTGCGGAATCCCATCACGGTTGTCTGCCCCTTTTTGTGTCTGTGTCAGTGTCTGTGTTCGCGTTCCCTCACATCTCCTCTATACAACCCCTATCTCCCAATCTAACAAATACCACCTCTGGGATTTCCACCTTGCCCCCGTTGAAGAGCAGGAAGCGGCTGCGAGGTTTTGATGCAACAGTGACGAAGCGGACATTACATTGCGAGACTCCCATCTAAACCTCTCGCAGACTACCCTCCCAACAAAGTCCTGTGTTCTATGGACATACCAAAGGTATTCTTGTGTGCAAGCTATACCTCAAACTTGCACTCAAAATCTCCCCAGGTGCCCTGACTTCTTCGACAGATTCCATGTTCACCTATTTGAACCTGCGGATCATAGCAAGAACTAGAAGCCGGTGTCCTAACAGACAAATTCGGAATGTGAACCCAGTTTCGCAGACCATGGGCAGAACACAATGCCATTGGCGCTACACTAGTATAGGTTATCGGAATCAAGAGACATATTTCCAACATCCTTCACCAGAGCCCACATTTCATTCATCAGGAATGACCTATCATTCGCTTCTTGTAACCTCCGCCTCAATCGATTAATCCTGCGCTGTTGACATCTGATGATCATAGCCTTTTCCTTGATGATTTCCTCTTTGGCACGCCACTCCTCGCGATTCCAACTTCTAACAATCTCTCCGTGGGGGATCATCCAACGCTCCTTTTCCGATCTTATACACGGAGCCGTTCTGAGGGCGGCAGCAGCACCAGAGTACCCTCTGGCTGAACTGATGATATCAACACCCCCTTCTGAGTCCACATCCATACGACCGTCTTGATCCTGGCAGGCTGGTGGTACCCAGCAAGTGTTGGTAGTGTTCGGAAGGGGGTTGTACTCTGAACAATTCGGTCAGCCAGGGCTGGAGAAGACATTTTCTAGTCGGCACTCACTGGACCCACAGCCGCTGATTGCTCTCATAACTTGTTGGCTGGCTCGCTTTCTTTCAGTCCTGGAGGCCATTTGGGGTGTCGAGAGTTGGTAGTGATGGGCAAAAAGAGAAGGTAGAAACCCTTGCTTTTCCCCTGGCTCCACTGATGAAATATATACCCCAACTTTCTGACCAGGTCGTTTGTTTGCGGCTGCACCGAAACTCAAGCCTCGTCCGCAACCAAAGGCTTATGCTACCGAGGTCGTTGGAAGACGTTATCGTTACCTGCGCCCTTCTGCGCACTGCGGCTGCGACGAGCTGCGTTGGTGCGACTGTTCTTGAGCTCTAGCTCTGCCGTTGTCAGAGCGGATGCCTTCGACTGCTTGGGTTCATTTGTCTTAGGTGGGGCAGGCCGCAAGCGCTTAAATGAATTGCGCAGCCTTCCAGATGAGTTGCCCTTGTTACTGGTTCTCACACCAGGTCGCAGGACGTAGATGCGCATTTCTATTTAGCGAAAGAGGTCAGCACTCCTGTAGCTTCAGCGTTCATATTTGCCTCTCACTTACTGACTAACATCAGACGATGAGCATGTCGTCAAATCTTTTCAGTAGCAGCAGCGACAGCGACAACAACAGCAACGATGGCATCCAAGATGTGTCTACCGTCCACTTTCCTATCTTGCCAGTGAGCGGCGAAGGCAAAATCCTTGTTGATTTGTGTGGTTCTGAAAGTGAGTCTCTTTCCATCTATCGAAACAAACATCGGACTTTCATTAACACTATCGAGCAACTCAGACGCCATCCACCCTGTCAATATGGTCAATGTCAACGGGAGAGATGAGCATCACACCCTCTCCAATCACTTCAATGTTGGAAGTAAGGCCATCACTGATTTATTCCACTTGAATCCAATACTCAATACAATCCTCCTTCCCTCTAGACGCGACCCACAGGAGCCATCTCTACAGCCTGAATAATGGCAGCAGCAGCAAGAGTGCCAAATTTTGTGCCCTAAACACTGGAAGTAAGGTTCCCTTCAAATCTTATCGCAAGCATATCAATGACCTGCGTCCAGCCACAATCCATCCGGATGCTTCTGCAGACCTCTCCACTGGATGGTCCCATGAAGAGGGCCAGGTGCTCACCCCAGTTCATGCTGAAGGTGAGAATCTCATTGATGCTATCATTCAGGTGCTAAACGCCCTTTTTGTCGCCAAGCTACAGATATATCCCAACCTGATCGCTACGAGCATGACCTAGCACTCTTCTTTCCTGAGATATCGGGTTTAAATGCTTTCACCTCTCGCCAACCAGACTGTCTCGAGGCCTTGGCAGATCCCAAGTCTGGCGTATGTCGAACACAGAGAAGACTTTCAAAGAGCATCAAGGAAAGAGGAGCCTTGGTGGGAGAGGCTCGGCTGAGCGACACGCAAGCCATGATCGAGGCCCAGCACTACCAAATCTGCGAGCTCAACTCCCTCACGGCGAAATTACAACGACAAGCTGAATTCTTTCGCAAGAAAGCAATTATGTTCAGGGCCTTGTACTCTCAACAGCAGCAGCTCTCAGAACAGCTCATGTCGTCAATCGTTCAGCTTCGAGACCGGTAGATTTCACCTGAAAATGCCAGCAGAACCTCAAAGTCTTGTTGAACGAACGTCCAGTCATCCTTTTGCCCAGAAAGTAGTTGCGCTGCGCACTCACAAGGGTAAGGGAGTGCATCGGTAGTCATAGTTTTACATATATTGTGGGGTTTTTTTTTTGCCGAAATACCAGGAAGTGCCACCTCAGGCTCCCTGCGCTTCGTCGATACCAGAATTAGCACAGACCGAGTCAGCATCTGGATCAGGGCATCTTTTAGCTGCAGATCTACGTGAGCCGCAACGGAGAGGATGCCCAAAGTTAGAGTCATACACTAGCTGCGGGGGTGACCAGCCCACGATAATGGTTGATGTCACGGTGATGCCGATCTAATCCTGCAATTTTGACAGACCCAATGCGCCCCCCAGCCGCATGCTACAGGTTCGTCAATCCTCACGTCGCTGTAGCAGCGCGGGCCATCCTTCATAGCCAGTATCAGACCGCTTTCCTATATTATTGAGCTTTCGTGTTGAGCCCTCTTTCACCGCAGTTAATCCGCCTGAGAGAATCGCAGCACAATGATCTGGACCTGGGAGTCATAACCTTGCTGCGCTACTAGTACGTGTTACGGTATCTATTTCTGTTCCCTTATATTGATCGACTCCGAATCTGGCCACCAGCGCGTTGGTGCAGATTCCTTACTTTACTCACTCCACTATCCGTCTGCCGCCTCCCGCAAGAAATACTTTCCTCAAGGGATTACGACGGGGCTAGGGCAACTAACACCCCTCAACTAGAAGCTCAATGTCACTAGAGCCTCGCCCCAGTCGGGCAGGCAGCGACGAGCACAGCCTACCGCAGAGCAGGGAGCAGGAGGATAGCGACTGGGAGTATCAAACGTGTGTCGAGGTGTCGGCAAAAGTCAGAGGAATACAGGGTACGTAAAATTCCTGTTAGCGTTATACCTATCCCGTTATCGACAACCTTCAGCAGAGCACACTATACCTTACTCGGAATTCAACACTTCTCACGGAGAAACGGCGCATCGGGAGCTCAAGAAGAAGTGGAAGGCCCAGAAGAACCTCGTGGCTAAGCCCGAGGTCAAACTGGGGGGCATAAAGGGTCAGTCAAACCTCTCAAATCGGAATAGGATGTATTGAAACGCTTCGGCTGCAAATTGATAGATCATACTAATCCTAGTAACTCGAATCTCGATTCGGACAGGGAGACGAAGGATCCCGAGCTCGCGCAGGATAAGCAAGTAACAAGTTGAAGCTGAGGAAGGTGCGTGGCTAAACTCCTCGAAAGGCTCGCCGCACTCTAATCTTGGCAAAATAACATGCGTAGAATTGCCTTCAGGCATCAGGCATAGGTTCCGGCAATCCAGAAGAGCACGTTTGTGACAGCATTGGCGTCACCGACTCGGACGAGGGTATAATCTGTGCCGATAGTCTCAAGCGGTATGTTCGGTGTTAGGGTTGGTCAGGCCACTACTTTTCTGTTGGGGTGGTTGTGAGGAATCGTAACCGCCGCACATGGCGCTAGCAGGTAGCCACACTTCTATCGGTAGTCCCTGATGCAATAGAAGGACCGTCTTTGGTGCTCTGAACCTTTAAGCCTCAGCATGACCCACTCAAAGGTTCGTTCCCCAACGGGAGCATGACTCATGTTAAAAGGGAAAGACTGCACCGCGATGGTGCATGCAAAACTCTTCTGGTATATGACCAACGAAAGCTTATGTCCCCTGTCGAACTTGAAGGGGGAGTCCGGAATGACACTAGCCGAGTACAGCATGCTTATTGTAATGCGGCAGGAAAGGGCTGCATAACCATTCTATGTACTATTTTAAGATCAAGGAAGATCAACTTACAGAGACCCAAGCTTTTATGATAACGCTGGGGATACATTTTCCACATACCGCAAGGCGTTGTCTCTGGGATAAAAAGTGTCCACTGCAGGCCAAGCTGATACTTATATGCTCAAACTTTCACGGCTTGTGCCGTTTTTGCCACAACTTACCAGGGATGAGCTCTTTGGTGCCTGAAGTAGCTGCCTGTGGTCACTCAAAACAATTAGAAGTAGAACGGTATCTTATTGTCACCTGTGGATATGTGCATCCCACATACATTAAGAAATGCTGTTCAAAATAAAGGGAGGTCCTTGGACATCAGTTTGTCAGTTCGCTTTTCAGCTATGGTCATCCAGTGCCGTTCTGCTAGCCGAGGGTTATTCCTGATAATACCTGGGAGTGTTACGTCACTTTGATCATTTTCATCTGGAAAAGACCTGGCCCGCGCCAAGGTCCTGATGATGCTTACCAGTCATGGGCCCACCATACTTGCCAATGCGGTCATTATACCCCCATCACATCTGCAGCCACCAATTTGGTATTGAATTGCACGAGCTGTCCTTTTGACACCAGATGGAGAGTCGACTTTGGTGGCCCCCTTCACGTTGCGGCATTCTATGGGCTAGAAGACCTAATCCCTCTAGCAGCGCAGCTGCATTCTCCCAACTCTCTCACAACGGAGTTCAGCGAGTCACCATTGATCCTGGCAGCCAAACGAGGCCATCTTGCTTGTGCCAAAGCTCTTCTCTCGCTGCCAGGCATCAACGTGAACCTCTGCAACACGTCTTCTCAGAATGCATTCATGATTGCTGCTATGTACGGTCACATCGAATGTGTGCAATTGCTCGCTGAGGTCCCTGGCATTGACATCAATGCAGTAGATATGTTCGACAAGACAGCCCTCATGCATGCTGCAGCAGCAGGTCATACTGAAGTTGTGAAACTCTTCGTTAGGCTCCCTGGCATCGACATCAACACGGCGGATGAAGACGGTTGGACTGCCCTCATTCATGCAGCATCCGGAGGCCATGCTGAAATTGTCAAAGAGCTTCTAGGTGCTCAGGAAATTGATGTCAATTTGGTATCTTGGATGCTAAATTGGGACCATGTTGGCAAGGTTGCCACTAGGCATTGGACAGCCCTCATGATGGCAGCTAGCATATTAAACCCTCAACAGAACACACACTGTGAGTGGGAATAGTTCGATAACTATTAGCAGAGAAATAAGTAGAGTGATACATGACATACCTGTGAGTGGGAATAGTTCGATAGAGAACACCCCACTCACACTAGCTACCTATATACATATCTACACAAAGGAATGTCCATATAGGGAAGAACAATAGTGTATCTGTGCAGGGTAAATAGAAGAGAGAGAACAATAAGAAAGAGAGAAGTGAACGATGCAACAAGTAAATGTTTTGAAAGTAGTGTCCCTTGTACTGATCGTAACCGTAGAAACAACGATGTAAGTATTGTATTCTAACACACCCCCTCAATGCAAAGACCGTTGTGATTCTAAAAGAGACCAAGAGATAAACGGTGACGCTCGACAGCAATCCGAGGAAGGGGTTTGGTGAGAATGTCTGCAACCATGTCTGCAGTAGGGAGGAAGTGGACTTCGATGGTTCTGTCGCGAACTTCCTTCCTGATCCAATGAATCTTGATGTCGATGTGCTTCATCCTGCTGTGATTTTCAGGATTCTTGAGGACACGCAGTGCTGATTGACTGTCCACCATGAGTGGCGAGGGCTTCTTGACATTGAATCCGAGCTCTCCCAAAAGAGAACGCATCCATTTAATCTCAAAGCCTGCGGACGATGCTGAGATGTATTCAGCCTCAGTCGAGGAGTTGGCAATGGTAGCTTGCTTCTTGGCTGACCAGCTGACTGCACCAGTGCCCATTTTCATCACGAAACCACTGGTAGACTTGCGTGTGTCGAGGCATCCACCATGGTCTGCATCACTATAGGTGCGGAAGAGTTCATCTGATGGAGTGCCTTCGTTCCGAGTGAATGTGAGCTTAAGGTCCTTGGTTCCCTGGAGGTAACGGAAGAGATGCTTGACAGCTTTCCAATGTGCAGGCCCAGGGTTGGAGTTGAACTGTGCCAATTTTGCAACTGAGTAGGCAATGTCCGGGCGAGTACCAATGGCCAGATACATTAGGGCTCCAACTGCATTCAAGTAGGGGATTTTGCTCATCTCCTCCTTCTCGTCTTCAGTTGTGGGCGACATGCTTTTCTTCAGTGCTAAACCTGGTTCCATAGGGGTGGTCACAGGTTTGCAGTCAGAAAGTCGGAAACGAGCAAGCATGTCGTTGATGTACTGGGTTTGGGATAGACGCAGAGTTTTGTTTGCCTGGTCGTACTCCACCTTGATTCCTAGAAGGTATGCAGTAGGTCCTAAATCCTTCAGCTTGAAGACCCTTGACAGCGCTTCCTTGACCCATTCAATCTTGGACTTGTCTTTAGACGTGATAGTGATGTCATCAACAAAGACTGGGAGTGTGACACGAACACCGTCCTTCACCCAGTGGTAGATGCTGGGATCAGAGAAAAGCTGCTCAAAGCCAATCTTCTCAAGTTCCTTTGCCAACTTCTGGTACCACAGTCGGCCACTCTGTTTGAGCCCATAGAGACCCTTCTTGAGCTTGCATACCCACTGGGCACCGTCGGTGTTACGGACTTCGAATCCCTCTGGTTGCCTCATATAGACCTCGTATTCATCCTCGATGGTGCCGTTAAGGTAGGCATTGGAAATGTCGATTGACTCGATGTGTTCTCCATTCATTGCTGCTTGTGCAAGGACAGTACGGATAGACGTAAGCCTGGTAGTTGGGGCAAATACTTCGTCATAGTCAATGCCATGAGACTGTCCAAAGCCTTGACCAACCAAACGAGCCTTGTATCGTTCAACTCTTCCATCTGCATCGCGTTTGATGAGGAATACCCAACGAGAGCCAATCGCCTTTCGATCCTTGGGGAGTTGGACGAGTTCCCAAGTCCCGTTCTCAATCAGGGCGTCGATCTCTGTCTGAGCAGCTGCCAACCATTTGTCCTTATCATCCCGAGCCATGGCCTCCTTCCAGTTCCGTGGTGCATCATTTGGGCGTGTAGCTGCGCCGAATGCATTTTCACAAGCAGCTTCCATTGCAATCTCCCATCCAGCTGACATTGGGATGAAGTCGTCTGAGATGCCATAGACATTGAAGACGGATTCCATGACTCGACTAGCTTTGAAGGCAGTAGCCAAGTCAGCTTCTTCATCATCGTCATCATCTGGGAGTGAAGCAGCATCGATTGGAGTGGGTTGACTAGGAGGTGGTGGAGGATTTGGATTCGTGAGTGTGGGGCGGAGTTGAAGATTCATGACTCCCATGCCACCAGTTTGGGTAGCAAGTGGCAGACCGAAGAAATCGTGATTTTGGGCACCCCCTCAGGCTGGTACTGGATTTGAAGTGCTGGGTCCTGCAACATCCGTTCTGGGTTCACGTTCCTCATCCTGTTGTGCTTCAGCCTGTCTGCGAGCAACTGGTTGGGTTCCCCTTCGTCCTTTTCCAGCAATTGTAGTGTAGTCCAAAACACCCCCTGAACGTGTTGGTCGTCCTCCTTGGGCTACAAGGTAGGGTTCATTAGGCTTGGCAGCTGGTGCTGCTAGACGTGGCATTGGGCGGAGTGTTTGAGGAGAAATGACATGTGCTGGTGCAGGAGTAGGAGCAGGTAGACGTGGAAATTCACCTTCTGGTGGGCTCCATCCGAAGTCTTTCAGTGTAGGATCAGGAGAATCGTGCTCTGCTCTTGATGTGGGAGATGGATCACTCTGAGGCCTCAACCATGCACGCTTGCGCTCGTCAGCCAGATCCTTTGTCGCTGGACCTCTGGGAGGTGCACGAATAGGAGTTCTGGGGGCAAGCAGGGGCGTTGGGAGGATTCCCCGGGAGATCATCATCATCATCGGAGTCTGACTCGTCATTGTCGACATGAGGTGCACTGGGTGCTGGGTCAACAGGTGGTTGAGGAATGGCATCAACACTAGGCGTGGAGAGAGTTTCAGACTCGTCATCGTCATGCGACCAAAGTTCACCCCATTGGACTGGAGGAGTTTCAGTGCTCTTGCCTTTGGTTGAGAGACCAGGGAAAGAAGTCTCGTCAAAGATCACGTCTCGAGAGATGTGGGTTTTCTTGGTGGCTGTATCATAGCACAGCCAGCCTTTGAATCCTTGTGCAAATCCAAGGAAGATGCAAGGGATGGAATGGGAGTCGAGGTTTTTTGCGGTCAGATTTTGGTACATTGACCCATGCGCGACATCCATAGACTCTGAACATGGACAAGTCTGGCTTGCGTTTGTGCCACACTTCATACGAGGTGGTTTCCGACAGTGCAGACGTAGGGGTGACATTCAGGATTTCGGTGTAGTAGAGGACAGCAGTGGACCAGAAGGTAGCGGGTAATCCAGCGTGGTTGAGCATTGCGATCACCCCCTCGGCCAGGGTGCGATTTAGACGCTCGGAGACACCATTTTGCTGTGGTGTACCACGGACCGTATGTTGTCGAGAGATTCCTCGTGCCTCACACCATTGATCAAACTCCTTTGAGATGTACTCTCCTCCCTTATCGTCCCGAAGCTCCTTCACTTTTACTCCCAAGTAGTTCTCCGCTGCAGCAACGTAGGTCTTGAACTTGTCAAATGCCTCACTCTTGTTTTTGAGCAAGTAGGTGCGTTTGTAGCGGCAGTGGTCATCGCTGAATGTGATCCAGTACCTGTACCCTCTAGACGTGCGTGGGAGTGGACCATGCAAGTCACTGTGGATCCGACCAAGTACCTCTGTGCACCGATGTTCTGAGACCTTTGGGAAAGGTCGTCGGTGTTGCTTCCCTGCAATGCATGCTTCACACATGTCCTTGACCTCCGTCCCTTTGTTGACAAACACCCCCTCAGCCAAATCCTTCTTGAGCAGCGTATTGAGCCGGTCGATTCCGATGTGTCCAAGACGATCATGTAAAATGCCCTTGTCGACTGCAGCTGAATAGGCTACTTCATCATTCTCCAATGTGCTTCCATCCAATAGGCTGGTCGTCCCATGAATAGTAGCAGTGAAGAGAGAGTTGCCGTCTTTCGAAAATTCCAGGGAGTCGTTCTCGATGACAACACGCATCTTGCGCTTCTTCACAGCAGTAAGGATGGAGAATAAATTATTTTTCAAGCGAGGGACATATAGTACATCGGAAAAGACAACGAGCTCGCGGTTCCCAGATGGTTTGAACACAACATCTCCCTTGGCCTTTGCCCAGACCGTCGAGTTATCCCCCAGCCTCACAGGTACCAAGCAGGGTCGCATGTTGCGCATCCAACGCTTGTGTGGCGTCATATGCGAGGTAGCGCCCGAGTCTGCATTCCACTGAGTGTTAGCGGTGGTACCCTTTTGACGTCTATGAGGGGGACTAACGATGTGTGCGGTGGAGGCCATCTGAGCTTCCTCTTCAGCTGTGTCCTCAGCCATGTTGGCCGACATCACTTCTTTAGCCTTCTTCAGGACGTCGCAGTCCTTGGTGTCGTGGTTGGAGAGGTTGGTGTGATAGCGACATTTGAGGGTTGGTTTGGAAGTGGATGATGTAGCAGGTGAATGGGACGAGGAAGTGGTAGGCTTGCGAGGCTTAGCCTTTTTCTTGCTCTTGGTGGCAGCAAGGGCGGCTTCGTCAGCTAGACCCTCAACCTTGTTGGAGAGGTCGGCTTTGCGAAGGTGGTCAAGGACATCGTCGGCAGATTTGATGCTGTCGAGATGTGTGAAGGTGTTGCGAAGGAAGTTGCCCTGCTCATTGTGAGGAAGGCCGAGGATGACGATGGCTTGCATCAGGTCCATGATGAGCTCTGGCGCACCATAGCCTTTCTTGAACACAGAGCGTCTGGTGACGATCTCGACGGTGGTAAGAGGGGCTGGGGCAGCAGTGGCCGGAGTAGTAGTAGTATCCCCCTCAGCAGCTGCTGGTTCTTCCTCCTCCTCCTCATCTGACTCTGGAGCAGGGAGGGAGGATAGGTCGATGGATGTTTGGCGTGTACGCTCTGGGATGTAGAGTGGGAGAGCGTCCAAAACGGTCACGGATTTGGGCTCCAGCAGCTATGATGCGGGCACCATAAGAAGCAAAGCTCTCTGTATCCGTCTTGCGAATGGAGAGGAGCTCTTGGATAGACGAAGCGCGAGATTGAGCTGTCTTGGGAATGTAGTGCTCGATGAGAGCTGTGAAGGTGGCGGCTGGATCAGTTTGGTCGACGCCCGAGATGATAGAGTCGGATTGGGCCATGTCAAGTGAGCTGACGATGGCATATGCGAGTGTGGAGCGTTTGTCCCAATAATCCTTCCAATCCTTACGATCTTCACTTTTGTCTGGTTCCTCCTCCTCACCAGAGAGGATATGGACAGCACGAAGGCGCAATGCTTCGTTCTCGACCATAGTCTTCCACCGTGCAACGGTGTCAGACGAAAGAGCACAGATTTTGGTTGTGGAAGAATCGTCTGGCATGATGCTTCAAGAATCGAATGCAACAGTGACAGGGACAGGAGAGAGATAGTGAAGGGAAGAGTTGATTTGAGTGAAACCCAAAACCAACAGGAGATACGACGTTGACTGGGAATAGCCAGAAAACGAAGTGGGGATAGAAGGAGATAGAAGTCGCTCGACCAGATGGACTGGGGCAGACCAGGGTGCAGCTGGGACGTGCTTTCTGAGAAGCAGAGGACCAGAGTGCAGATGTACCTAGGGTACGTGACCGAATGTCTGTGAGGGAGGGTAGCTTTCGTGTTGAGGAGTGTCTCTAACGCGAAGCAACGGGGCTCATAACCTATTAAACCCTCAACAGAACACACACTGTGAGTGGGAATAGTTCGATAACTATTAGCAGAGAAATAAGTAGAGTGATACATGACATACCTGTGAGTGGGAATAGTTCGATAGAGAACACCCCACTCACACTAGCTACCTATATACATATCTACACAAAGGAATGTCCATATAGGGAAGAACAATAGTGTATCTGTGCAGGGTAAATAGAAGAGAGAGAACAATAAGAACGAGAGAAGTGAACGATGCAACAAGTAAATGTTTTGAAAGTAGTGTCCCTTGTACTAATCGTAACCGTAGAAACAACGATGTAAGTATTGTATTCTAACATAGCAAAGGTCACATAAGTATCATGAAGCAACTCCTTGAAGCTCCTGGGATCGGCGTCAATTTTGTATCTAAACCGGACAGGAACACTGCGCTGTCATACGCATTGGCTAGGGGACATAGAGAAATCGTTGACCTCTTGCTCGCCTTTCCCGGGATAATTGTACCAGCCTCTCCAAATTGGATCCAGAATCAGAAGCCAGCCGATAGCGATGACGAGATTAGCGGGGACGATGATGGTGATGTGGAGGATGATGAAGAAAACGAGGACGATGAGGACAGGGACGAAGAGACAGGCGACGAGTTTGATGATGAGTAGACGTGCTACCCTTTCGCCTTCTTTCATTCGAATTTAGATGTGTTAATTTTATCATTCCGCTCAATTTCGAATTCCCTAGCACATGTATTGCATAGCATTTTTGTTCCACTGTTTTATGATTTCTACTATCTCTATTACATGAGTATTTTGCGAGCTGGGTAGCAAGAGTATTAGACTTGGGACATTTCGTGAGGATGTGGAATAAATTGGTGTCTATCGCACAATGTAACATCTCGAGGTTAGGACACGAGAACAATCTATGCCTCAAGCTATATAGGTTTTTTTACATGAGGAAACCCCACACGTGCGGAGGGCCCAGTGTGCTGTAGCAACATATAGCTACTATGGAGCGATTTCGCTTGATATAGATACCAAACACATCTTGACATGGCTTTTGATAAAACTCGGAGGGAAGAAAAGAACGCGACACAAGCAAATAGTTTTTTCACTACCGCCAGTTCAAATGAGCATTGGTCATTTGTTATAGAGGGCGCTGATATTACTACACTCTGTCTACGCTCCAGAGATTACAGTGGAGTGCTAGATGTCTATTCCTCCCCAAATGTAGGCTTGTTTCGCCCTCCATTCACCAAGGTCCAAATCACGCCTGGCTTCGTGCACCAGGGCTTGCAACTCAACGGCGATGCTATGAATGATCATATATAACATTTTAAGATGAACTTCTGCACCGAATGGCGGTGTGTTACTCATATGTCGATGATTCGGATATACGGAGGCTCCTTGTGGTCTTGGGCGCTTATTCTCTGTTGCCCAAGGACAGCCACAACACCCTGGGAGCATCTTGCCGCTCACAGACAGGACCCCCACATATCCCGAGGGATGTCCGATCCCTATGCGGACAAAATGGGCACCAAAACGCCCCCATGTCCGATTATTATGCGACGAAAATGCCAAAAAAACGGGTCTCACTCCGATTTTTTATGCAGCCATCAGGTCTTAGTCGGTACCGATGTTCGATCCGGATGCGGACATTTATCTCAAGGTCATTCATCGTGGTGTAGGAGAGTGGATTGTCAGCTTGGTACAGTGTAGGATCTGACGCGCCTCTATCCCTTTTGAATATCTATCCAAGCACCTGTAATGATGTACAAATCACCAGTATGGTTGGGCAAAGAGCAAGCGCCCAGAGTAGCCAGGAGCCTGAAGCGGTGTCCACAACCACACACGACGACGCGATTTCCGCGACGCGTGACTTTTTGGCCATGTTTGGAGTTTTCACCATTAAGTGTCTCACTCTGGATGACTGTCAAGCTGAGAAAAGACTGATAAGGTTGGCTGCCTGACGTTTCGAACGTCAATACGTTGCCAGTGGTGCCCCGGGTGGAGGCTTTGACCTTATCACTTTGTGCCCTCGCTCCTCTGCCCTATTTAGCACCCTTAGCGACCAGGTGAAACAGCTCTATCGGTGCGCAGAGGACCCTTCTTTTTGCGTTAGAACTGGTGGCCCTTCTCCTGTCGCATTTACCACCAGTCACCTTGTTCCCGACAACGAGGAGGAGGAGTTTTAAGGCGGCGCCTAATCTCTCAATCGCCCCTTTGCTCGGATTCTTCACAGCCATGCTCTCATCTATACTTCTCGATATCTTAAAACTCAAGTAATACAGCTAGCACTACTTTCCCAGTACCTTCCCTGCCAAATTACCGTTTTTTTTTTTTTTTTTTTTTACTTTTATGCGAACATTTGAGGCACCAGAAAGCCTTGATCCCCCATGCGGACCACAACGGCCCAAAAAAGGAGCTCCCGATCTTCATGCGGCAAAAATCGGCCCATTTTTAGGGGGACAAAATCGCCAAAAAAGGGGATTCTCAGATCGGACATTTCTTAGCATATGTGGGGGTCCTTCACAGACTCCGACGGAAGCAATGACCATTCACGTCCTTTCGCCCTCTCATCTAGTTCTCTCGTTCGAAAGGCCGAGACGATTAGTTCTTCTCTCTGGAATCTTTTTCTCTGAAATTACTCCTCAATATATTCGGAAACTCTGGAATCATGAACCCCGATGGCGATGGCAACAACTTCAAAGCTCGATTGCAAAACTTCGCTTTGACACAAAGGCATCGCATTCAACGGCCACCAAGCACGACTCTTTGGCTGTAGAATTGGAACAAGGTGCGTTCGCTGCTTTCAGACAAGTGTCTTGCGTCTTTTTGCGGTGGCTCTGGAGGCTTGTTGCACTAGAGGATTGGAACCAATCTTCATCCGGTGGTGGCTTCTGGATTCGCGCAGTCGTGACGAGATTGGTGGGAGTGGAAGTGGCTAGTGGAAGTGGCCGCGACTTTCCACCGCCATTAAATTGACTTCCACCACCAAGACCGGCCTCACTTCCACTGACACACGCAACGTCCCGCCTCTTCTGCCCCGCCCCTTCCCGCCACCTGCCCGACGGGGACATGTGACATTGCTTCAAGGAGTAGAAACAGAAGACCATTGTCTTATTAGATGGCGTAACTCAAGCTCTCGAGCAAAGATCTTTGCAAATATTACATTCTCTTATCCGTGTAGTACTAATACAATTCTATCTCCTATACAACCTTAGTCTGAGTGGATGGCTGATCAGCAAGGGATTTCAGGAAATCCTCGAAGCCTTCTTCGTCTCTCTGCCTCCAGAATGTGTGCTCACTCTGTGGAGTGCAAAGTCGTGCTTCAGGGCAACGGGCTGGGGTTTGAGGAATTGGAGGGCCAGATTCAGAGGTGGTAAGGTCTAAAGTGAGACCTTCGAGTGCAAGACGGCGCTGGATGGTTGGTGATGCCTCCTCACCATACATCGAGCTGCCAGAATCAGATTCGTCGGGATCTCCAGGCATTTCCTGGATGGTCTCCAAAAACGAAAGTTCAAAGTCGGTCTGTACCTTACCTACTACACCCTTCTTCGTGGGGGTACGCTTGATGCCTGCACTCTCTCGCTGCTCCTTTACCTCCCGTTGAAGCTGCTTGATTTGAGCTTGCTTGTTTCGGATGGCCTCCTGTGCTTGGCTTTGCACGGCTACTTTCCTCCCTCTGGCCTCGCGCCGTACGCGATTTGAGCGATCGCGTTCTGCTTGACTGTTGTGGGAATTACGAAGGACGCAATTATCCTCACAGTCATTAACAAACTGAAGAGTTGCCGCATCGGCCTTTCTAATGCTGGAATGATCTTGGTTAGGGCAGGGCGATAAAGGGTTTACCAAGCTGCGTACCTTTTGATCGCTTCTAGGACAGAGTTATTGATTCCCGTATGCTGGTTTGCATGGGGATGAGCACCCTCGTTGAGGTTAGACGTAGATGGTGTCGACATCCAGTCCCCAGGGGGTATTTTCGACATGAACTGATTGATGGAGGGGATCCACCAGCTATGGGGCTTCTTGTCCTCGATCCAAGCTAGATAATTGAATGATTAACAACCCAAAAGATGGTTGGTGACCAGAAGGGTAAGATCTCGTACCAGCAACGACTCGGTAAGGCGACTGTTGGCACCACACCACAAATTCATCGACCTCTGCCCGCGTCTTCAAGAAAGGAAATCGTCGAATCCGCGCAATAACATCAGAGTCATTGATCTCCTTTGCCATCGCAATAAACTTTCGATCGAGATGGGCAAGACATGTGCGCACAATGTATTGAACAATCTCATCTGGTGCCATCTGCATGAAGAGAGTATGCCCTCGCTTCCGTGCGCGGTCTACAAGGTCGTCACCACAGCCTTGCACCTGCGCCTTGCAACCATCAACAACGATTGCTCGGATGCCTTCGCCGTCCATGAATTTGAAAAGGACGGGACGCCTGGTAACGACTTCAATCAAGTCCCAAAGCTCCTGCCACATATGGCGGAATGCAACTCGAGTTTCGTTCGTGCAATAGAACCGAGCGACTGTCAGACCTGTGCTCGGATGTGGTCAGATCGCGGCTTGGAATAGAACCAATATGATTGTGACCTACGCATGTCTAACTTCGCATCCCAGATGACAACCTCCCACTCCTTCCAATCACCATATACACGCTTATATGTATTATCATGCACTGAATAATTGCAGTCATGTAAGCGCTCAACCAGCCCAGGAAACAGGGTTAGAATCAGGCTAAAGTCAGACTCAGCGATGGTTTTGTGGACATATCGATCGCGTTCTGGCAACACCCGCTCAACTGTGGTCATATAGTGAAGGACCCCTAAAGTCATAGAAATTAGATACCGTCAGTTTTGAACATCCAAAAAGGCGCAGATAACAACTACCTTCAAGGCCATGGCCGTGCGGAGCAACCTGACGCTTCACTTCCTTGACAAGATCTCGCCATACTCGTGTGTTTGCTAAACCAGGATGATATGCTGAGGGCGTGAGGGTCCCAAAAATGGCTTGCGTTGTTAAAGCTTTGGAATGAGAAATGTTATTAGCTTGTTCAATACAAATATCAGAGCTTAAATACCCTTATCGCAAGCCAGGGGTGTTGCCCCTTCCACACCCATCTTCATGACTGCCTCCTTGTACTTCTCCTTCGCATCTCGGGACACCTTGGTGGATGGAAACATCGGATGATTGTGGGGACCTTCTAAGATAACAATAGCACGTCGATCCTCACGGTCCAAAGGTGACCAGATTCGGATTCTCGCATGGCATTCATTTTTCTTGAGTTTTCCCTGAATCGAGCGTCCATCTCGAAGATGAGGGTAGTCTGAAAAAGAAAGATGAGGAGAAGCTAGGTACAAATGCGCATATTGGAACTCACGACACTCAGCCCGGCCTTTCAAGCCAATTCGGGGAGTCACAAGCTTCGCGCATGACCTTTCTTGGAGGCCAGTAAGGTTGAGATTCTGAGACATTTTGCCGTTTGTCTTGAAAGCTTCGCAACCAAATCTTCATCAATATCGATTGGGATTGAGACAAAACGGTGTTCGCGCGACGACGAGCCTTCATTGTACTTGCTGCATCCAACAAATCCAATCTTTCTGTCGAAGTTAGGAATTTTACTGGCACGCTCACGATAGCAGGAAGCTCCAGGACAGGGATCACCATGTTGATCCCTGGCTTTACATGGAAGCAAGAGCATCTGGTTGTAGAAGCTACAATTTGTTAGTACAGAAGCACTCAAGCAGATAAAATACTCACGCCACGGCTCGCCCCTCATTAGAGGCCGAAAGAACTGCGTTGAGCTCGCGCTCGGCTCTCCAGACCTCCTTCATTCCCTCAGGGTCTGCTTCGTATCGCTCACAACCCTCAAGAATGCTGGGGTCGATCTCAGAACAGTGGTAACACCCACCACACTGTTTCGCTGCAGCCTGGCAGAGCACATCGGGGCCCAAAAAGGGAACCAGGGGAGCCTTATCTTCAGAGGTTGACCCAGCACTCCCTGGGCCAGTCCACGAGTCTTGATCCTGCAATAAAAATAAGAAAACCTCGCCAGATGCAAGAGAAAATTGAAAAGAAATACCTCTGCAAAAATCAAGGTTGCCATCGACACGAGGTTACCCTCCTTATCCCTTGGCCAATCGCGATCTTCATTGCGAAGGTCCAGGAGATACGCAGTTTTTGAGCCATTGCGTGGTATGCTCCATGTCGAGGGTATTGAGGTGAGAGTGATCACTTTCTTGACCTTTACTTGACGTGTAATCTTGATCAGTTCATCTGGAGAGTCGGAGATCTCGATAGTTTCCTCGACCTTGACCTTACGCGAAGCACGCTTGCGCTTCAAAGGTCGTTTTGGCTGCTTTCGCTGGGGTCGAGCATCTTCGCCGCCGGAGCTGATCTCGATTATATCGTCGGATTTCTTGCTGCGTTTTCGCTTCTTCTTCGGGCCTGAATTTGCAGCATCGAAGATATTCTCAATCTCAGGCAAGTCAGATTCGTTGTCTAGCTCCTCAGGACTTGGAATGTCCAACCGCAGCTGAAACATCGGCTTTGGGAGTGAAGGAGAGGGACTCGGAGCAGGTGAATGGTTCTCAGCAGGGTTGACAGTGACAGTGGGGACAGTGGGAGTGGGGGGCACCACAGAAGGTACATGCATGTTGGGAGAGGCGATAGCAGCTGAGGAGGATGGGCCGGGGATCCGAGAGGCTACCAAGCTCGTCTGACCCAATTCTGAACGCCGCTGGTTGCGCTGTTTATATTTCGATGCCCAGAACACGAAGCTTCGAGCATCAAGCCATTCATCAGCAGCGTCGACAGTATGGAGCCCAAGTGCAAGTATGGATGGTTCAAGTGTCTATTCAATGTGTGAGTTATTGATATCTTCAATGCTATCCATTGAATCAAAACTGTGCATACCTCTTGAAGATATATATTCAACAAGTCAATTCCTAGCGCCTGAATAGCCGCCTTTGCGGACAGTACAGGCATCCTGAGTAGTGATCCAAATGCGAAAGAGAGAAAGTATGTAGGTGCATCGACCTCGATTTTATATATACCGGCCACAGGCCACAGATATACGCTGGCCACAGGCCACAGGCATACACTGACCCTATTGTCCGACTCAATGAGTAACCCGACGCGGAGGGCGCTCGCCACACGTGCCACCTTCTCTCCCGCCCAGTGGAACTGGATGCCGCCACACTCTCTCCCACTTCCACTGTTACTTCCACTTCCACTTCCACCACAAAACCTACTTCCACTCCTACTCATCTCACCTATACTCGGATTCGCGCTGCCGTCTTTCTTGGCGAGCGCCTCCGAGCGGGGGATGACGAAAAGTGTCGTGTAGGATGGCCAGCAAACCGTCGGATTGAAGCAAAACTGTTGGATTGGTACGCGTGCTCCCCTTGCAGGATCCCCTCGAGATCGAGATGCCAGATCTAGCCAGCCCCCGTCCCATGTGCATCTTTTCCTTTTCTGGGTACCTTGCACTGCAAGCCCCGCCTGCTGCCGCTCATTCGTCGGGATTTGAACTCAAGTGACCGGCGCTTACTGTGTATTCATGCCAGTATAGTCGTGTATCTTCGCCAAACCCCGGTTTGAGACTTTTTTCTAATTTTTAGAGTATCTGAAAGCACAATTAAGCTGGACCTATTATCCACGAGAGACTGTACCTGTTATAATAAACCTAAGTTCGCGCCAAACATGTCACTGCCATCCATTGATATTCGAGTTAACGTTAACTTAAAGCAGGCCAATTAAAGCAGTACTTGCCTCTATGCAAAGGTACACCAGTAGGTGCAGGGCGGACCACATGGTTGTCGGAGATGAGCCAGAATAGGGAAGGAGTGTACACTTGGGTAGGCAGCTCCGCGTGGCCCATCATCCGACGGTTTTCAGCAATGCGACGGTTTATTTCCTATCCGACGGTTATGAAAACTGTAGGATTACTCCTATAATAATCCTACACAACACTTCTCGTATATACTCCCTCCGAGCCTCTATCCTGCCATTCATAGTCACTTCACGCTCGAATAAAGCACACATGCCCACAATTAACCATGTCCACAGACCTCAACTCTCAACCGCCAAATGCCTCCAACAAACCCAAGACTTCAACCCGTCCCTCTACCACGCAAAATTCGAACGTCAGCTCCTCGCAGCCCAAACAACAACTTCAGAGCTCGAAACCAAGCTACCAGAAAAAGAGCTTTTGATTGAACGACTGGAACGAGATAGACCGTGAAAAGGAGGAACGAGAAGAAAAGGAACGGGAGCGTGAGGTATACGATCAAGGTACGTCTGCTCCCTGTCTCATTCACTTGGACTTGGGCTAATGAAGAGGGTGAAGCGTAAAACAGATTTCGACACCCGCACACTCCGAGCGTCACTCACGGCGCTCCGCAAAAAAATCGCCGATCTTCCAGATACACATTCGGCTCTATCACGTTCGACAAGCCAGATGATCGACTCTCAGAAATCTCAGCTTACAACGCTCAACCACCGCATCGAGTTCCTTGAACAGGAGCTCTCCCAATCCCAACATATCGCTGACAAGCGAAGCTGGTCTCCAGGCGCAATACGATGAACTTGTCTCTCAGCAAGATGGGCCGATGCAGTTTGAAGCGGAGCAGGAGGGGATGGGAGCTGTACGAGAGGAGCTGCATCGACAGGCAGAGTACACAGACCTCCGTCTGACACACGCCCACCTCCTCGAAGAACACGGCGCGACCTCCACCTCCCTGCACCAACGTAACGCCGAACTAGCGTCCCTCGAATCTCAAAACCCGCAGTCCTTCAAACTTGTTCAGTCCCTGAAAGCTGAAGTTCGAGTAGCCAAGGAAGATGCTAGGAGAAAAGACTCGAGAGGGTGACGCTGGTGGAAAGGGAGCTGAGGTACCTCCAGGCTCTCATGTTGGTGCGCTTCATAGTTGAGGAGGCGTGTGGCGACAACGCAAACGCGATACCTACGGTGGACCTCGTCAATTTGGGCAAGATGGAAGCGTTGGAAGCGTCGCTTGCAGGATGCACGTACGTGAATGACCAACCAGCCAACGATCTGGTCTCGACGGACGAATTGCAGAAGGTTGAAAAGGAGACGAAGGTTCTTTGCCAGGGTGCGTTCCCTGTTTCCCCCCTCCTCACAACGACCTGATACTGACAGAGTGCACCTATAGCTGTCTCAGAACACGAACACGAAATTGCCGCACAGACGACGAAGATCAACGAACTCGAACAAGCCGTCTTTGATCTCAGCAGCGAGATCGCAGGAGGCCGACACATCCGGCCGAAAACCCGTGTCCTGCATATGGCATAGAGCCCAGACCAGGCATAGGTCGATTGCCGACACGCTACGATGAACAGAGAACGGGGCGCTCATCAAGCAGCTCAAGGAACTTGAGGAGAGTGGGGTTTCATGCAATCCCGCAAGCCAAAGATCACCGTCATAGGAGCGAAGCATCCGACCTGGCATTGTTATGCAAAGGTTTGGCAGTTAGTCACCTCTGGCTCATCTAGCTGCACGGCACACGTTCGATGTCCATCGATAATTGGATTGGGCGGATCAGGAGGGGCTACGCGCACAGGGTGACAAGGCATTCGACAACTTGAAGGCAAGTCTCTGGCCTCCGATTCGTATACAGTCGGCTAATTGTTTCGTACAGTGCCCTCAGCGGTTCAAACCTCAGACTGGAACATTCGCTGGCTCGCTCACCAACGACCAAAAGATACAAAGTGACATAAGATACTTCCATGGCGTACTCTCTTGACTAACGGCGCTCTACAGGTGCTCCAGTCGAGCAAAGGAAGAGGTGGGCACATCTTTCCAACGGTCAGCTGATCGCCTGTTGAATGATGGCTTGTTACAGGGACACAGCTACTGTCCCGCGAATTGTTGGACAATAGCTATAACGGAATGAGCAGAGGACCAGTTAATCCAGGATAGTCAGGGCGAGAAGATGAAAGGACCAGGTTTCTATTGTCAATCACGTTGACGCTGCGTTCGCCTAATTCCTGTTGTGTTGTTGTCAATGGTCATTATTGCGATTTCCTGAATCAAATGCAGTCGTATACCCGAATAAACTGGTTTCTTGTCATGGATGAGCACGATGAGAGTGATGTCAAATATAACACCCGCCACCCTGCGTGTTATGAAACCCAATGGGGATCGCTGGCTGCAGGCCCAAGCACATCCAGGTTGGGGCTTCTCACTCAATCACACCCACTGCAAATCAATGATTGGGGAGTACTAACAATAGTAGTACGATTCACTCCAAGTGTTTGAACCACCATACTAAGTACTGTCACGCCCCTGGCACCCCGTTGTCTTTTCCGATCTCGAGCCGCTGGAAGAGCCGCATTGGCTTGCACGTTCCGAACTCAGACGAGGAGCGTGAGCGAGATTGGACTGTCCACCTATCACCCTGAGCATGTACGCATCGATACTGGTACATCCACCTCTCGCCTTCGCTTAACCGGGCACGCAGGGGACGTCGCAAGTACTCTCCTTGGGGAAGAGGTATACGGCTATTGTACTGACAAATTATTTGGTGATGTACCGGAAGGTGCGGTGCCCAAGCCGACGACAGAATGTCAGGGCGCAAAGGCGAAGAAACCAAGGTTTTTATCGCCGATTGCGTTACTTTCACTTAATTCCCCTACGTTGTGGTGTTGGCCCTGACACAATCGTCCTGGATGGAATGTCGCTGTATGCCCGAATAAATCGACTTCTTGCCACAATAGCGACCCGCGAGTATGGGTGGAGCGCCGCCCAAAGGATACCTGCCACCCTGTGTGCTGTTGACGAATCACAGCCATTGGGAATAGCTGTATACCAGGTCAGCCCTCAGGCTGTTCCTTCAAGCAAGCACACTCCGTAGAATGCTCCGATTCAACACTATGAGCACCGGTATAAACGAGGAGGAAGTGAGTCCAGAGAAGAGATGTCGAATTCGGGGGGAAACTGAATTGTCTTTCTTGTAAGGATTACAAGACATTTTATACTACTTTGTAAGCGGTCCGTGATCGTGTTCCATTAGTATAAAAGTAGGTAGATGAAAGGAAAAGAGAATAGGAAGGAAAACCTCACTATACTTCCTGTAGAAGTGGTGAAGGGCGAAGGTTCAGGCGGGCGCCTAATTCGATTGTGATATTTTGATGGCGAAATAGGGGTTATCGAGGCTGGCTGCGCTCAACCAGGCTCGAGATCCCACACCATGCCAGTGTGTGGGTGAGCCCTTTAAAAAGAAAGGGCGATGTGTTTGCCTGAGATCGGGAGCCGAAGTTGGAGCCTCAATGCCTCGCAAAGAGGCTCACATCTGAGGACCTCGGCGTCTGCAGGCTGGTACCTGTTTTCAAAGGGGAAAACGAAATCCACAACACCTTTCGCTACAAGACTTGCGTGGTGATTTGAGTACGGTGGCCTCGATCTATGAGTCCCTATAGCTTTATGATAATGATGGTCTTGGGTACCTACTTTGCTCGCGATAGATAATATGATAATAGGTTGCTTTGATAGTGTCAAGCAGCTCGGAGTTGTATTGGTTGAGAGATATGCATTGTAGATCGAATCTAGCCACGCCCGGTGGCTTTCAGTAGAGAGAAATCTCCTGATAAATCACTCTCGCCTAGTCAAAGTATAGAGGACAGTGTGGTCCTATAGAACGAGGCTGAATCCCCCAAATAGAAGAGAGAAATAGAGACATGAATGCTGACCACTTCCGCGTACAGGCTTACAATGAGGAACAGAGTGGCTGAGTCTGCTCGCTCAGGAGCTGCAAGGATTCGCTAATACTGACCGTTTATATGATACCTGGGCTAGCGCATTGAACAAACGGGTTCTCCCCTTAGTAAGCCAGATCAAGGCCGTCAAGAGCTAAACGTGTTGAGCGATTCTATATGTTCACTATGTCAGCTTTCACGCACGGAACAGTGCAGTGGAAAACTACTCAGGCCTTCCGTCTTGCCTATACACTCCTTCCTCCTTCATTGTCGATGTATCAGTCTGCGGTCTCTGGGCGCTTATTCGCAGTTGGCTGGAGACCCTGGGAATTTACTTCCGCTCCCAGAATCGGACGGAACCAATATGCTGGCCAACTTCTATCTTTCGCCCCGTCATCCGCAACCGAATCTCATCCAGAGATCCTAGGACTGCAACGACTGGCTCTATTCGGGAAGACCTTCTTGCACCCTACTCTCAATACTCAGTGTCCTGCTGGGCCTATGATATCATGAGCCCCAGCGGCGATAGCAGCGACTTCTAGACCATTGGCGAAACTATGCTTTGACCCCAAATCCTCGCGTTCGACGGCCGCCAAACGCGACTCTTCGGCTGCGGAACCAGACAAAGGTGAGCTTGTTGCTTTCAGACGTGTGGTTTTGTGGCTTCTGCAGGTACCTCGAGGATGGTTACTGGAACTGATGTCCATCCAAGGGTGGGTTCTCGGCTGGCTCTGCTATTCGCCTTGAGAACTCTTGCGAAAGCTCTACCACTCGACGAAGCCAAACCCATGGCCGAAACCTTGACACGGACCACACTAACTACCTCCCACAGACCCAGCTCTCCGCCGCCAAACGTCTGCAAGGAGCCCAGGCCCTCAACTCGTCCCTCTCCCATGCAGGCCTCGAACGTCAACTCCTCGTAGCCTAAACAACAACTTCAGAATTCGAGACCAAAATGCGCGAAAATGAACTCTTGATCGAACGGCTGGAACAAGATAGACGGTTCTTTGCCCACCGCGAGAGGGAGGAACGAGAGAAGAAGGAGCAGGAACGCGAGGCGTATGATTAGACCAAGGTATGCCTTCCTTTTCCTTCTCACATGTGCGGAGGCTAATAAGATCTGTAAAGTGCCCACTCCGAATGCTCAATACACAAATAACAGCAACGACACACTACCCTCAGCACCCATATCGGTCACCCAAACCCTCACAGACCTCCGCCTGACACACGCCCACCTCCTCGAAGAACATGGCGCAACCTCCGTCTCCGTGCACCAACGTACCGCCGAACTAGCGTCCCTCGAATCTCAAAACGCGCAGTCCTTCAAACTCGTTCAACCCCTCGAATCTGAAGTTCGAGTAGCCAAGGAAGATGCTACGCGAATAGATTTGAGGTTGATGTTGGTGGAGAGGGATGTGGGGTACCTCCAGGCGCTTTTGGAGAGCCTCAAAGCCGAAGAAGTGTATGGCGATAACGCGATACCTACGGTGGACCAGGTCAAAGTGGGCCGGATGGAGGAGTTGGAAGCGCTGCTTGCGGAATACAAGAGCGTGAATGGCCAACTTGCCAACGATCTAGAAGCGTTGGAGGGCCCGATGGTCTCGACGGACGAGTTCGAGAATGTTAAAAAGGAGAACAAGGCCCGTTGGAGTACGTTTCCCCCCCACTCCTCAAAGTAACATGATGCTGATTGAATGCGTGAACAGCTATTTCAGAACACGGACAAGAAATTGCTTCCCAAGCTACCAAGATCGATGAGCTCGAACAGGCTTTGCTTGATCTGAGCTGTGAGATCGCACGAGGGCGACACGTCCCACCGAAAACCTGTGTCGTGTGTGTGGCAGAGAACCCAGACCAGGCTTGGGTGGATCTTTGACAAGCCATGATGGATAGAATCAAAGGGGAGAATGAAGCGCTTGAGGAGAGTCGGGTTTCGTCAAAAACGCGAGGCAAACAGGGAGACGAGCAAGAGCTGCGAAGTAAGTGGAGTGGATCGCCTTCTCTTGTCTTTCTCACTGGCTTGGCTTTGCGTTTGCAAGCCATGGCTATCGGTTATCGGTGCTAGGACCGGACATGCACCCATCGCTCTCTTCATAGCTGTTTTGTCAAGCCTTCGCCCGACGATCCCAGGTCGGATGCCAGTATTCGCGGGGCGGAGAGTCGCTCCTGCAGCTTTTCACTACGTCATGAAAGGCTAACGTTTGGCCTAGAGCCTGCTAGGACACGTCAGTACGGTTCTGAACCTCTGCACCAACGAAGCTGAGGATGAAACGTGGTGGTTTGAGGTTGAGCGCGAGGTCCCTCAGAGTGCGTAGTTGCTAGTGAGCACGCTCGGTTTCCTTCGTCTTGACTTCGCTTGGCTGACGATTCGCCGTAGGGATCGTGCGTTCACCATTGATTGGTCCATCTACCCAAATGCGGGCTGACTGTGGTGGGCCCAAGTGCGCAAGCCTTTGCTGAAGCAATATGACACTCCCTCAGCCCCGACAATGCAAGTCTCTGACCCCTCGATCTGCTGCTCTAGTGTGTTTTGCACGACGAAGAACCTACCATGCCACCACTGGTGGTTCAAATTTCAGACTGGACCTTTGGGAATCGAGCATAGCAACAATTCCTTGCTTGCTCACTGACGATCCAAGACACAAGGTGAGCCATGATACGCCCTGCAGTGGTATGCACTCCCAGCTAACGACTGGCGCTCTAGAACACCGGAGGATGTGCAACTCGTGCCTGCAAGTCTCCCTGCGCACACGGAGTCGGCGCCGCAAGTTTGGACGGGATCAGCCAGGTAGGTCAGTTTCGGTTTTGCCATGCCTTACCTTTTGGCTCATACGATTGCTCAGCGAATTCGCTCCAACTAGCCGGTATTGCCTCTGCAACACCCGCCGAGCATCGATCAACATTTGTGTCCGCTATCAAGACTACAAGTGTTTGAACCACGATACATCTACGCACCTGGCACTCTGTGTCCCTTGATGATGTCGAACCACCGGATGAACCACATCGACTTGCACGTTCCGAGCCCGGAGGAGGTAGATGTGAGCCGGGTTGGGCCGTCCGACCTATGACTTGAGCCAGACATAAATCCATCATGGGACCTTTAAGCTTTACCTCCCGCCGTATCAACTGGGCTCACAGTGGACGCCCCAAGTGCTCTGCTCGAGGTAAGCACGTCTTATCAGTGGTCAGTGTATTGCATGTTGACTCGTTGCTCAACACAGGAATACAGCTACCTCACTGACGACTTCGCTGACGATCTGCTTCGAACGGAATGTCCAGGGCCCTACTCGATAGTCGAATGCCAGGGCGCAGAGATGAACAAACAAGGTTTGGGCCGTCGATCGTGGCATTGCTGTTATTGTCGTGTCTCGCATGGCATGTCATTAAATACACAAATAAACTGGTTTATTGCCACGAAGACATCTATGAGCGTAGGGAGAGCGCCGCAAAAAAGCAACAGCCGCCACCCTGCGTGCCGTTCCCCATCTTCATTCAGAGGTTCTCCACATCCTTTCCCAGTGCCTGTAGCCGAGAGCAAGGTTCCCAGTAAGCTTTATGGGCCATTTGAGTCCTAGCCGGTAGGACGAGCTCAAGAGGTGGAGAATGCTTCCCCTTGATTTATGCGTGGCTCAGAGAAAATGATACGCACACCCCCTGGAGGCCAACAATTGACAGTATGGCTACGAGTTGCTAGTATCTTGGAACATCTTGATCTTTCGGGCTTGGGCGCTTATTCTGCTGCTGCTGCTGCTGCTGTACGGCGCTTAATATAAACGGCAGTCACGAGACCCTGGGAGTCTCTGCAGCGATGCCTGCTAGGCCCCCCCCTATACCCTGGGAGAGGTTCGATCCTGGTGTGCACGGAAACCGGCGCCATACCCCCCAAATGTCTGATCCTAGTGTGCACAAACAGACCGAAATTTTGACCCATGTCTGATCCGTTGTGTGTCTGTCCCTCCCTCGTCGGTAGCGATGTCCGATCCCGATGTGTACGAGAGGGCACCGGCCAAGGGGACCTCGTCCTGTCTTCCTTGACACTCCTCAGGAATATATCAGGGACAGGGCCCTGCCAGCTTTCTCAGCCGAGATTGGTGCCATCTGTCGTCCTAACCAGCCCTTTCTTTCTCGATTACTCCTTTGGTCTTGATTTATCGTAGATGTGGCTCTGGCCAGTGACCTCTGCCGCTGCTGGGTGGGTACACGCTACTAATCTATATGGTAAGCTCATTAAGTTCGAAATAAGAGACAATGTCAATTCAATCTATCTTAATTTTACGATGCCGTCCTGAAAACAGAGGCAGCGTGTAAACTGGGGTTGGCCGGGTGGCAGTAACGCCGACGCCAATATAAAACACTGTCAGAACATTCAGCTTTTTTCCGCTCGCGCTATTTAGTCGACAGTTTCTTCGATGCTAAGAGCGAATGGTACCCTAGAGTTGCTTTACTAATCTTCAGCAGCGAAATTTGAAGCCTTTTCGCTCGAATGTGTACGAAGAGGATATCTCGCAATGTTTGGTCCGTCATGCTGACGGAGATGGCCAAAAACAGGGGTACCCGATCCGAGATGCGTACGAAAATGGCCAAAAACCGTGTGTACGGATGCTTCAAAAATGGGGGGTTTTGGATCGAGCCTCGCTCAGCATATAGGGGGGGGCCTTGCCTGCTTCCTACAAGCCCTGCCTCACTTCATTGGACTCTCCATGGATCGTAATCGTAAGCGAAATGGTAGCGTCTCTCGCGACCAGGACCTAACAACCACCAAGAGAGCAAGATGGGAAGCTGAACTGGCTGGGCCGCCCACGGAATCTTCACCAGCCGCCTCAGGATCGGCACTGGTCCACGGCATTCAGATTTACGGTGGTGCATTAACTGTGGCTGGGCGCGACAACAACAGCACCACTATCTACAACCCTACCTACTTGAACTTTGGGCCTCAGACGGCTTCAGCTGACGTCTTGGCCATCCTGAACTCGCGGTCCCTTCCCAATTTTCGAGATATCCAGCTGGATACCCTAGCCAAAGCCACTGATGGGACCTGTATCTGGCTCACAACGGGCCAAACCTTTATCTTCTGGATTGAGAAAGGGAGGATATTATGGGGTATTGGTATTCGTGAGTCGCAGTATACCTTATCTCAGAAGAATTTCACTCTAACTTTTACCTAGCCGGAGCTGGGAAGACGGTCCTTGCGTGAGTGAAGTCTAATAAATGCCTGTAATTAAGCTAATATCCTATAGATCCATCGTCGTCCGCTATTTGGAGGGAATAGAGAGCAAATCGGGAGGCGTTATTTGCATCTCCTACATCTACCTGCGTTACAGCGAGCCCCTGGCCATTAGGGACATCCTGGAATCGATGGTCAAGCAGATCGTTGAGCGCCACGCCGACCTGATTCCACTGATCGAAGCCCTCTATGCAAGGCACGAGAAAGAGAGGACCAAGCCCAGTCAACAAGACTTGGTGGAAGTGCTGGAGGGATTCGTTCGATATGGAAAGACGCTGTTCTTCGTCTTAGACGCATTTGACGAGATGCGGGCCGAGGATCGGCCTATCCTGCTCAACCTTCTCGCATCGTTGGATGCAAAACTCTTCGTCACCTCCCGACCGCTGGAAGCGCTCCAGCGGCAATTCGCCGGCGCTCGACTGTTCAACATCGCTGCAAGCCCATCAGATCTCGACTTGCATATCAAGCACTTTCTTCGGCATAGTCCAGAGGTCATGGCGTTGCTCGAGGGTACCGACCTCGAGGAACAAATCGCGGAAACGATTCATCAAAAGTCGGGTGGAATGTGAGATTTTGTTGCATCTTCATCTGCTCTCTTTTAACAGTCCCCTACAGGTTCCTTCATGCGAAACTCCAACTAGAAGCGCTTCGCAACTGTGTTAGCGCTCTCGACGTAGAAGAAACCTTGCATGGATTCCCCTCTGATATCAAGGAGATCTACGCAAAGACCTGGGAGCGAATCCTTGCCCAAGGTCCCAAACAATCAAACCTCGCCAAACTCGTCCTCCTCTGGATAACTCACGCCGATGGTGAAATGACCATCGACACACTGCGACGCGCTGTTGCCACTTGCCCGGAAACATATACCTTTGAGCCTAAGCGAAGGGTACCAGAGGCTCTGCTCCTCTCGGTTTGCTGTGGCTTGGTCGCAGTCGATGAAAAGACAAAACTGATTCGTTTGATTCGTGAGTTCCATTGTCGCTTCATCTACGCCGTTGCTGTGTCCTTATTCAGCTATCCTCCAAGACTATACCACTCGGGATGCCATTTTACCTCGAATACTGGATATATTTCCAGTTCCTCATGCTCTTCTTGGTCATGTCTCTATCGTCCATGTCGCCAAGTGTGGTTTGAGTCAGCACCATAGCACGGAACCTACCCCATGGCACCAAACCATCAACCTCAACGCTCGGTTTCGCGATGACACCCTCTTGGAATATGCTTATCGGTCATGGGCACACCATACCCGTCGATGCAGTCGTTATATCCCAATCACATCGGCAGCCGCTGATTTGGTACTGAATTGCACAAGCTATCCTTTTGACCACGAATGGTGGGTCGACTTTGGTGGCCCCCTTCATGTTGCGGCATTCTATGGGCTAGAAGACCTAATCCCTCTAGCAGCGCAGCTGCATTCTCCCAACTCCGGCACAACTCGTCGCAGAGAGTCGCCATTGATGCTGGCAGTCAAAAGAGGCCACCTTGCTTGCGCCAAAGCTCTTCTCTCGCTTCCAGGCATCGACATGAACCTCTGCGACAAGTTTTCTCAAAATGCACTCAGGATCGCTGCTGGTTATGGTCACATTGAATGTGCACAACTGCTCACTGAGGTCCCTGGCATTGACATACATGCAGCAGATAGGTTCGGCGAGACGTCCCTCATCCGTGCGGCGCAAGGAGGTCAGACTGCAATTGTAAAACTCTTCGTCGGGCTCCCTGGCATCGGCATCAACGCAACAGATCGATATGGTTGGACTGCCCTCATACATGCTGTGGACGGGGGTCATACCGATGTTGTCACAGAGCTTCTCAGCGCTCAGGAAATTGATGTCAATTGGGCGTCTTATCGTAGGAGGGAAGTCTATACCGGCGACGAAGCGCAGTCGACAGCCCTCATAGTAGCGGCTTGCAAAAGTCGCATAAATATTGTGAAGCAACTCCTTGAGGTCCCCGGGATCAACGTCAATGCTGTATCCACTCCAAGCGAGAACACTGCGCTGGCACATGCATTGACTAGGGGACACAAAGCAGTCGCTGACCTCCTGCTCGCTTTCCCTGGGACAATTGTGCCAGCATCTCGAAATCGGATAAAGAATCAGCAGCGAGCTTGATACGATGTCAGTAACGTGGAGGAGGGCAACGACAGCGAGGAGGACGAGGATGAAGGGACAGGCGATGAGTTTGATGATGAGTAGACGTTCCACCCTTTCGCCTTCTTTCATCTGGATTATTTGTGTTCATCATTGCTCTATTCTATTCCGAATTCCCTAGCACATCATCATGTAATGTATGCCATTTTCGTTCAACTGTTCTATGACTATCCATAATCTCTTCCTGCCATACATTATAACAGCGAGTTATCTTTGATGAGCAATCCCCTCTACTTCAATGAGTTGAAATCTACACAACGCAATATACGCCTTGAGGTCTTGGAGGTTGGGCGCTTATTCACTCTTGTCTCAGCTCGGCGCTTAGAGCCAGTCACGAGACCCTGGGAGTATCTTTCCGCTCCCAAATTCGGACGGAATCACTGGCCAGCGTCTCAGTCTTTCACCCTGTCATCCCGTTCCTCGAACCGAATCTCATCCAGAGGTCCAGGGTTCTGACATTTGGCTCTACTCGGGAAAGCTTTCTTGGACTCTTCTCTCATATTACTTTAGGCATCGCGCTGCTTTCCCTGGGCCTATGGAATCATGAACACCAATGGCGATAGCAACAACTTCCAAACGCCGTTGGCGAAGCTTCGCTTTGACCCCAAATCTTCGCGTTCAACGGCCACCAAACGTGACTCTTTGGCTGCAGAATTAGAACGAGGTGTGTTGACCCCTTCCAACGCGTGCTTTTGTGGGGTGCCTCGAGGCTGGATATACCTGAGAACCTCCATCTGGTGGTCGCTTCTGCTCTTTGTCTCGGTGACGGCTTGTCGAAGGTCTATCCTGCCCACAACTGAGCTCGAAGCCATGACCGAAGCGCCTAACCAGACATGACTAACCACCTGCACAGACCCCCAACTTTCAACCGCCAAACGCCTCCAACGCACCCAAGTCTTCAACTCGTCTCTCTCCCATGCAAACCTCGAACGTCAACTGCTCGCAGCCCAAACAACAACATCAGAGCTGGAAACGAAACTGCGCGAGAAAGAACTCTTGATCGAGCGGCTGGAACGAGATAGACGGTACTTTGCCGACCGTGAAAAGGAGGAACGAGAAGAAAAGGAACGGGAGCGTGAGGTTTACGACCAGGCTAAGGTGTGTCTATCTCTCTTTTCTCCCATATACGTAGTCTAATAGACAACGGTAAAGCGCAAAACAGATACGGATATCCGCACACTCCGAACGTCACTCACAGCGCTCCGTGAAGAATTCGCTGATTTGCAGGATACACATTCGGCGCTATCGCGTTCAACAAGCCAGACTATCGCCTCTCAGAAATCCCAACTCACGACTCTCAATCACCGCGTCGAGCTCCTCGAACATGAGCTTTCCCAATCCCAACAAACAGCAGACGAGCGAAGTCGGATTCTGGCCAACCTACAAGCGCAGTACGATGAACTCGTCTCACAGCAGGACGGGCTGATGCAGTTTGAAGCAGAGCAGGAGGGAATGGGAGTTGTGAGAGAGGAATTGCATCGGCAGGCAGAATATCTCAGGACGTTGGAGGCGAAGAACGTCAAGCTGACGAGTGAGCTGTCGTACCTGCGAGAACGGAACCAGAGCATTGAGGTTCTGCGTGAAGAGAAGCGAGGGTTGGAAACCAAGCTTGTTGGACTGGACGAGCTTAAGGAGAAGGTCATCCGACTAGAAGCAGAGGTTGAGGCGGGTCGATTGGAACGCGAGGCTTGGTACGTACATCTCATATTCACCCTTCGCATTCTAACTAACACGGGTACAGGGCATCCAAAACCCAAGATACAAATAACAATAGCAACAGCACGCCATCCTCAGTACCCATCTTCATCACCCAAGCCCTCACAGACTTGCGTCTCACGCATGCCCAACTTCTGGAAGAACATGGGGCAACTACCGCCTCTCTCCGCCAACGCACGGCCGAACTCGTTTCCCTCGAATCCCAAAACGCGCAGCACCAGAAGTTGATCCAGGCCCTCGAAGCAGAGGTACGAGCAGCGAAGGAAGAGCTCAGGCGAAAAGACTCAAAGGTTATGCTCGTGGAGAGGGAGGTGGGGTACCTCCAGGCTCTGTTGGCTAGCTTTAAAGCGGAGGAGGCGTATGGGGAGAACAAAGATGCGACGCCTGCGGTGGATCAAGTCAAGCTAGACAAGATGGACCAGCTCGAGGCGTTGTTGGCCGAATACAAGAATGTCAATGATCAGCTTGCGAACGACCTAGAAGCGCTGGAGGGTCCAATGGTGTCCACCGAAGAACTCGAAAAAGTCGAACAAGAGAAAAAGGCCCTTCGTCAGAGTACGCCTCTTCACTTTCCTCTGAGTGACGTGATGCTAACAGACGGATTGAATCTCCAGCGATTTCAGAATACGAACAAGAAATCGCCTCCCAAGCGACCAAGATCGACGAGCTCGAACAAGCCCTGTTTGATCTGAGCGGCGAGATCGCAGGAGGCCGACACGTCCCACCTAAAACGCGTGTCTTGTGTATGGCCGAGAACCCAGATCAAGCATGGGTGGATCTTCGACAAGCCACGATGGATAGAATTAAAGGCGAGAACGATGCGCGCATCAAGTAGTATTGAAGTCGCTGGAGGAGAGTGGGGCTTGATCCAATACCACAAGCCAAACAGGGAGACGAGCACGAGCTGCCAAGTAAGTGGAGCAGATCGCCTGTTTTGTCTTTCCTGCTGACTTGGCTTCGCTTTTACAGGCTACGGCTATCGGTGCTGAGATCAGACACGATCCCCTCGCCCTCATCATGGCTATTGTCAAGCCTTTGCTCGAGGATGCCAGATCGGATGCTCGCACGTTCAAGAGTAGGCACGGGATGGAGGCGCCCCTGCAGCTTTTCACGATGTCACACCAAGCTAAAGCACAACCCAGAGCCTGCTAGGGCACGCCACTACGGCTCTGGACCTCTATTGCACCGTCGAAGGGCAGTGGTTTGAGGTCGAGCGCGAGGTGCCTATTGGACTATGCAAAAAGTACATTCCGTTTCTCTCGTCTTGAATTCGCTTGGCTGATGATTTCTTCTAGGGATCGGTAGGCTCAACGCTGGTTGATCCACCTGCACAAACTACAGCTCATTGACTCTGCTGGGCCCTAGTGCCTCAACGGCTTTGCTGAAGCAACGGCACTCCATTGGCCCCGGTCGCTTCACAGGACTGGGCGGGTCGCGAGGGCTGCTGTCTGCATGCCTACGCGTATACGGTGACAGGCAAACGGCAAGGCACACCCCCTCATTTCGCGTACACTGGGCTAATTGTTTTGCACAGTGGAACACCTACTGTGCCGCCATCGGAGGTTCAAATCTTAGACTGGATTGTAAAGAATTGAGGATGGGAACAATTGCTCGCTCGCCCACCGAAGATCAAAGCACACGAGGGGAGGTATGACACTTCTATGGCATGCACTCTCTGCTAACGGCGCTTTACAGGCGCTTCAGAACTATGAAGGATGCGCAACTCGCCTTCTAATCCTCCTGTGTGCCTGTAGTCGACGCTACGAATGTTGAACGGGAGTGACCAGGTACGTCAGTCGTGGTCTCGCCATGTGTTGCCTTTTGGCTCATATGACTGCGCAGAGGATTCGCTCCAACGCACGCTGAGCATTGGCCAACGTTTGTATCGGATATCAACACTGCAAGTGTTTGAACCAGGATACAGTTACGCTCCTGGCACCCCGCAGCCCTTGATGCTCTCGAACCACACGAACCGCTGAAATAACCGCATAAACTTGCAAGTCAGAACTTGCAGGAGGAAGATGTGTGTGCGATTGGGCTATCCCGCCTCTCAACTTCGGCAGATATACATCCATAGAGGGACCTTCGCCTCCCTTCGTGGCTTGACTGGGCTGCCAGGAGACGCCGCAAGTGTTCTGCTCGACTAATGGAAGACGGGCACACATCTTACCAGTGGTCAGTGCATCGCATATCGACTGATAGCTCGGCACAGGGATCGAGCGACCTCACTGACGACTTTTCGATGATCTACCCCGATCGAATCATTCGGAGCCCTACTCGATGCTTGAGTGTCAGCGCGCGAAGATGGACAAGACAAGGTTTGTGCTGTGTTCACCTAATGCCCATACGTCGCGTCCTGGATGTCGTTGCATAGCCGAATAAACTGGTTTATTGCCACGATGGCCACCATGTGTATAGGTCAACCGCCTCCAAACGACGTACGCTACCCTGTGTGCCGTTAATGAATCACAGTCATTGAGCAAGAGCTGTATGGCGGCCCGGCCCCATTGTTGTTTCAAGCACGATCCGGTTGTGGCTTGAGCCAAACAACGTCAGTCCATTCCCTGGCATGTGTCTCTTTCGAGGTGGTCAGGAAAGCCACCGTCTTTGCAGTACCCAAGTGGCCGCCATCGACATATATACTGTATGCCCATGCATCCCCAGAACAGGCACAATGTGAGTGGACCGAGGCCATGGGACGCCGATGATTGTATGGGCAAAACGAGCATGCTCACAACGAGATATCTCTGACTTTACCTTCATAACGTGCAGGACAATCTGGAACAGTTGCCCGCACTCCTGGGTGGGCGAGCATTCTCAAAGGGAAAGAAGTCCCAGCAAGTTGTATCTTCTTTTTGTATAGAACCAGGCTGATACATTGCGGAACTTCGACCCGACTGCCCCGTTCTCGGCCCCTGCTGAACCTGCGCCTGCTGCGTACTATGCGGCATCCCAGTATTCCCCACGATCGCACTCACAGCCGTTGGAAACGTAAAGTTCTGATACGGCGAAGGTAGCTGTGGTGTTGTTGGCTGAGACGAGATCCTCGAGTTGCCGGTTGAGATCTGGGGTGTTGGTAGACGAGGTCGAGCGGACGACGGGCTGCTGCTGCTACTGCTCGCTGCGCTGTCCATCGTGGCTCGGAGGTTGTTTAGGGCGGTTACCAGAGGGAAGAGCAGGTGGGGGAGGCATGAGAGGCGACGCCTGACGTTCTTCTTTGACTTTGAGCGGTGCTGGAGCTGGTTTCTTGCGCCTTGCAGTGACTGCAATCTGTTTGTGTCGTCCTCCTCCTCGGCGGCGTGACGACGACGGCCTCTCCCTATACTCTGCCTCATCCTCTCCCTCCGAGTCCTCCCCCTCTCCTTCATCCACCTCCATCTCATCCTCATCTTCTTCATCGTCACTCTCCACCACCCTCTTGCGCTTCGCACTCCCAACCTTGCGTTTCGCCGCAACCGGCCCCGAATCCTGCGCAAACTGACTCGGCTTCATCCCCCTAATCAACTCCAAAACGGTCCTCGACACCCTCGTATTCATCCGCACATCCACATGGACCTCTCTCAACCCACTCCTCAACGCCGCAATCGCGCTCCCCAGCTGCTTCATCGTCAACTTCTTCCTTAACGTCCCAATCAACACGCTAATCCCAATAAACTCGATGGGTGAAACCTTGCCAGGATTCTTGAAACACTTGTTGTACGCTGCATTCTGCGTGAGTTCACTGAAAATGTCAAACGTATCCTCCATGTCAGCTTTGAAGCCTGGGTCGAGGGGCGTCGTTGCTGCGAGCCATTTGTCGAGTTGGAGGATGGTGCCGATGGTTTTGAGTGTGGGTCCCCAGCGTTCCAGGAGGTATAGGGCTTGGGCGAGGCAGCGGAAATCGCTTCCGCGGCTCGTGTCCCATTCGAGGTGGTCAGAGGAGAGACCGCCGTCTTTGATGTGTTTGTTGACGAGGGAGCGGACAAAGGTGGACCGGTGGGTGTTGGTTACTTGGAGTTTCTCGGCGGGGTTTAATGCCATTCTGAGTTGGACTCTCTAATGGAGGAGGTGTGAGGTTTGGAAGGGAGAGGAGGAGGAGAACGGACCTGGAAGACTTCTCGCTCGTCGTCCTCAGATATATCTTGGTATTCGACACAGACGATTTGCTTGTTCGCGAACGTCTTGCGAAGCTTTTCAGGGAGGACTTTACGGGCCTTCTGGCCTGGAGGACTTTCCTTGAACCACCACTTTTCGGCTGTAAGACTAGGCGTTGGGGATTAGCGGCGTGCCAAGCAGCGGAATTTCGATGACTTACGCGTCTTTGTCTATCGACGCGTACCGCGCCCGTAACGTCAGAATAGGATTCCAATTCCGTTGAATCCTGAAGACTTACGAGGGATCTATCGACCATGTTAATATCGACAACACATGAAATAGGATGATACGTACCTGTCCATCCATAAACCTCCGAATAGAGGTCAACCGCTGTTTGCCATCGATGCAAATCTTAGTTTCTGACCCATCGTCGTGCTGTTTCGTGGCAAAGATGACCGGAGGAACGTAAAAGTTCCTGAAAATAGAGTCTATGAGACTGATCTGCTTTGCGTCGGGCCAGACGACATCTACAGCGCAATCGCCTTCAGCACGAAAGTTATCCGCAGAACGAAGCCACACACATACCTCGCTGATACTCTGCATCGAGGTCGATATCCTGATTATGCATCTGGTCTATACATCGCATATGAGCGTCTCCTGCTCAGGCTATACAAAAGAAAGCGACAAACCGAATAATGCCTATGTCGTAGCTCTCGGAACCTTCAAAGGGTTCCGCAGATTATATGTTGTTGTTGCCTTTTTCTTGCCCTTTTTCTGCTGAGAGGTGGTGTATTCTTCTTCTTCTTCCTCTGAGCTTTCGAGGTCGGTCAGATCGGAATCGTCGTCGCGATTCATGGCGGGTGTAACGGAAACAGATGAAAGAGTCCAAAGACAGCAGGCGGGCGCGGCTGTTGGCAGGTCGTTGATTGGGTTCCCACGAGTGCCCTACAGGTCGAGTAGGCACCGGAGAAAATCCTTGCGATTTATTACTATTAGAAATATAACGGTTCGGAGCTCTGTACATGAGATCAAATGAGCCATATAAAAAAGGGAAACGAAAGGAGCGGACTGCAGCCACTCGAACTCAGAGGCTGACAACACCTGCATGGCATAGGGGACGGGATAGCGTCGAAACCACGAAGCCGGGCCTCAGAACTTCGCAAGTTGACTTCTAGAGAGAAAAGGGAATTGAGCGTTAAATATTAATACCTGTACTTTGTCTTCTGCGCTTCTCTTCGCTCGTCAGGGCGTCAATCTCTGCCCACCCTCCCCGCGCCACCAGTGGCCATAGCATCATAATTGCATTACCACTGGTCAATGGCCATGCGGTGAGTCAATCTAGCTCTGACACGGAGCTGCGAGCAGCATAGTACTTACTCGTAAGTAATTTGGCGCATCCTTGCTGAAATCTTGCGATGCGAGTGGTCCTCGGGGTTGGGCGCTTAAATCTTGCTGTGCACCTGCTCAGCGCTTAAATCCAATCACGAGACCCTGGGAGTCTCTACAGCGCTGCCTGCTGTGTGCAGGACTGCCTCGTTGTTAGCTTGTCCTCCCCCCTCACATCCGGACGCTTCACTGGACTTTCCATGAATCGTAATCCCAAGCGAAAGGGTAGCGTCTCTCGGGACCAGGACTCAACAACAACCAAGAGAGGAAGATGGGAAGTTGAGCTCGCTGGGCCGCCCTCGGAGTGCTCACCGACCGCCTCGGGATCCGCTCTGATATCTGGCGTCGAGAGCGCTCAGATTCACGGGGGTACATTCAATGTAGCAGGGCGCGACATTCATCACCATACCTACAACTATGGGCCTCAGACAGCTTCAGTTAACGTCTTGGAGATCCTAAACTCGCGATCCCTCCCAAAGTTTCGAGATATCCAGCTGGACACCCTTGCCAAAGCCACCGATGGGACTTGTATCTGGCTCACAAAAGGAGAGATGTTTGTCTTCTGGGTTAAGCATGGGAAGATATTGTGGGGAATTGGTATCCGTGAGTTGCGGTATGCCTTTTCTTGAAAGGTTTTCATCCTGACGTCTATTTAGCCGGAGCCGGGAAGACCGTCCTTGCGTAAGTAAATGTCCAATCGATACTCGTCTTTACGCTAATACCCGACAGATCCATTGTTATTCGCTACCTCGAGGGGCTGGAGAACACATCGGGAGGCGTCATCTGCGTCGCATACGTCTACCTCCGCTACAGCGAACCCTTGGCCATCAGGGACATCCTAGAGTCACTGGTCAAGCAAATTGTTGAGCGCCATGACGATCTAATTCCACTCATTCAAGTCCTCTACGCGAGGCACAACAAAGAGGGGACCAAACCCAGTCAACAAGAGCTCCGGGAGGTACTGGGGAAATTTGTTGAACATGGAAAGACATTATTTTTCGTCTTGGACGCATTTGACGAGATGCGGGTCGAGGATCGGCCCATCTTGCTCAACCTTCTCGCATCGTTGGACGCAAAAATCTTCATCACCTCCCGACCGCTGGAAGCGCTCCAGCGGCAATTCGCCGGCGCTCGAGTATTCAAGATCGCCGCGAGCCCGTCTGATCTCGACTTGCATATCAAGCATTTTCTTCGTCATACTCCAGAGCTCATGGCATTGCTTGAAGGCACAGACCTCGAAGAACAAATTGTGGAGACGATTCATCAAAAGTCAGGGGGAATGTAAGATGTCTTGGCTTCTTCATCTACTTTTTTCTTAACATCACCTACAGGTTCCTCCACGCGAAACTCCAGCTCGAAGCACTCCGCACCTGCATTAGCGCCCTCGACGTGGAAGAAACCTTGCAAGCATTTCCTTCTGATATCGAGGCGATCTATGCGAAGACATGGCAGCGAATTCTCGCCCAGGGACCCAAGCAGTCAAACCTCGCCAAGCTCGTCCTCCTCTGGATCACCCATGCCAATGGTGAAATGACGATCAATACACTGCGACGTGCAGTCTCCACCTGCCCGGAAACGTATGCCTTTGAGCCAAAGCGCATGGTGCCAGAGGCTCTCCTCCTCTCAGTTTGCTGTGGTCTGGTCTCAGTTGATGAAAAGACAAGACTAGTTCGTTTAATTCGTGAGTTTCATCATCACGTCGTCTATACTTTTCTTTTTCCTTATTCGGTTGTCATCCAGACTATACCACTCGGGACGCCATTCTACCTCGAATCCTGGGTTTATTTCCAGTTCCTCATGCTCTTCTTGGGCATGTTTGTATTGCCCACGTCATCAAGTGTGGTTTTCAACACCACGATAGGGGATTCGACATATCGCGTGGCACCTTCAAGGTGCTGCTTCGTAGCGATACCCTCCTGGGATACGCTTATCAGTCATGGGCGCACCATACTCGCCAATGCAGCCGTTATACCCCAATCACATTGGCAGTCGCCGATTTGGTATTGAATTGCACCAGTTACCCTTTGGACGACGGATGGAAACTTGACTTCGGTGGCCCCCTTCACGTTGCGGCATTTTATGGATTAGAAGACGTAATCCCTCTAGCAGCGCAGGTGCATTCTCCCAACTCTGGTACAACAGAGTATGGCGAGTCGCCGTTGATCCTGGCAGTCCAAAGAGGCCGCCATGCTTGCGCCAAAGCTCTTCTCTCGCTGCCAGGCATCGACGTGAACCTCGGCGACATGAATTTTCAGAATGCACTCATGATTGCTGCACGTTATGGTCACATCGAACTTGTGCAACTGCTCGCTGAGGTCCCCGGCATTGACATCAATGAGGTAGATGTGTTCCGCAACACAGCCCTAATGCGTGCCGCAGCAGCAGGTCATACTGAAGTTGTAAAACTGCTTGTTGCGCTCCCTGGCATCTACATCAACACAGTAGATTTAAAGAGTTTGACTGCCCTCATTCATGCTGTGAGCGGGGGTCATACCGAAGTTGTCAAAGAGCTTCTCAGGGCTCAGGAAATTGATGCCAATTGGGCAACTTATTGTGGCAGTTTATATACTGACAACGAAGTGGAGTCGACAGCCCTCATAGTGGCGGCTTGCAAGGGCCACATAAATATTGTGAAGCAACTCCTCGAGGTTCCTAGGATCAACGTCAATGCTGTATCCACCCCGAGCAGGAACACTGCGCTGGCACATGCATTGTCCAGGGGACACAAAGCAGTCGCTGATGTCCTGCTTGTTTTTCCTGGAATAATTGTGCCAGCATCTCAAAATCGGATCGGGCATCAGCAGCGAGCTTGGCAAGATGACAGTGATGTTGAGGAAGGCCACGACAGCAACGACGAGGACGATGAAGATTGGGAGGGCGAGGATGAAGAGACAGGCAATGAGTTTGATGACAAGTAGATGTTCCACCCTTTTCCCTTCTTTCATTCGAATTTAGATGTGTTTATTTTACCGCTCTGTTAAATTTTGAATGCCCTAGCACGTGTATGGTGTAATGCATCCCATGTTTGTTGCACTGTTTTATGACTATCTGCTATCTCTATTGCACGAGTATTTTGCGAGCTAGGTAACAAGAGTATGTATTAGACTCGGGAAAGATCATGGGGAAGTGGAAATAAATCGGTGTATATCGCACGGCATAACATGAGGTTAGGACATGAGAACAATCTATGCCTAATGCTCACAATAGTTACAGTACCAGGGTGTATGCCCTATGCCATGTGGGTTTTTACATGAGGAAATCCCACACGCAGGGAAGGCCCTGCGTGTTGTAACAAAATATAATTACTATGGAGTGATTTCGTTTGATATAGATACCAAAATGCATCTTGACATGGCTTTTGGTAACAATCGGAGGGGAGAACGTTGTAAGAACATGACACAAGCAAATGTATTTTTCACTGCCGCCAGCTCCAATGAGCATTGGGCATCCGTTGCCGAGGGAGCTGATATTAGCATTCTCCGGCAACGCTCTAGAGATTCAAGTGGACTGCTAGATGTCTATTCTCAGTGCTCGCCGAGTGTATGTTTGTAGGCTTGTGAACCAGCTCGGCTCTTCTCATTTCCGATCAGCGGAGCTGAAGGGTTCGAAGAACCGGCTGGTCCAACTGGTCAGGGTTTTGGCAGGAGGGTCCGTGGGAGAATAGACTTGCGATTATTTCATGTTTGCGCTGAAGCCATTGGGTAAGGAAAAGGGATTGTATTTATGTTCTAGTCGACTATTATAAAAATTATGTACCCGAATCAAACCGACTACTATCATAGAGGCTCCCGCTACCTGGATTAGCCCACGGTTCTCTGGAATAGACACCCGAGTACACATTTTGGGGTGATTCTGTAGGTTGGTACAAGGAGGGAGGGTAGTTAGCTGTCCGTGAGTGATCATAGTGCGAGATATGATCTGCTGGTGTCATTGAAGGGGTAGGAAGGTGATGGTGATAGTATGTGGGTTGCTGAGGGGTTGACGTTGCAAGCTGGCGCTGGCTGGGAGTTGAATAGTTGAGACGCTGGTTGGGGGTGGGTTGGTAAGGGGTGTCGTACCATGACGGTGTTGGTGGGATCTGAGGTACACCTATGGCTCCGTGAACAGCAGGACAAGAAGGTCCTGGCTGAGAGGGCGCCATGCTTCATGTGCGTTGAAACTGCTGCATGAATTGTTGTGGTGTTGCAGACTGGATGTGAGTTGGGGTTCCATAAGGAAGGGGAGGATGCGAGACTAGACGAGGAGGACCAGGCGTCGGCGCGTTGACATGCTGCTGAATTGTGGCATGCAGTGTACTGGGGTGAGAGTGACAAAGCAAGGGATCGACAGCACTAGTCCAGGGGACAGAATGCTGAGGGCGAGGTTGATGAACGACAGGCTCGCCTTGTCGGTTTGGCTGTCAGGTAGAGACAGACGGAAGGGGTCTCCTTGTCGGGGGAGGGTGCAGAGGTGTGGACGGTGGTGGGAGTGAGCCAAGGGGCAATGACGAACTCCGCGGCAGAGGCGGGTTGGTTGTGTTTGACATCGATGCCATCAAAGATGCTGTAACCGCTGAAGGAAGAGTCGAGGCCTTGTGCCTATCGATCCTCTGCGCTTGACATCCTATGTCCTCCTCGTCATCTCGTTCCTTCCTCTTCTTCGCGCCATCCGGGGCTGCCAAAGCCAGGAAAATGTTCTTCAGGAATTTTCGACAACACCTTGACCACGTCCTTCCCATACTTGTCGAGTAGCTTCCACGGACCAACCACCTGCGTTAAACCCTCCAGCGAAGTCACACGTCCTGAAGTTGCCAGTTTGGCAACGAGAGCATCCGACATGAGGCCTGATGGGCTGAACATTGCATCTGGGAAGTCACGACTGTGGACTGAAGCCTGCCAGCTATGGAGCACTGTCTTCACAGCCTCGACTGGGCTTGTCTTCTTTACAGCCGCCTGCTGAGTGCTCTTTGGAGCCTTTCCTGGACGCATTCGGTCTAGGAGTGAGGGATGGCACAGGTCACAGCAAACTGCCGGCTTTTCTGCAGTGGAGACGTGAGTATCAGCAGAAGACCAGACGACAAGTCACTGACCACTGTGCACGTTTTCGTAGACCTTCGTGATAACGAGGTGTCGGCAGAGGGTGGTCTGGATGAACACCACCAAGCCTTCGTCGTCGGCATCTGCCTTTGGTACTTTCTCGCACCGCTCTCCAACAATTTCATCCTTTTTCCCGCTATGAGAACCTCGTTTGACACCGTTCACAATGGCACAGGCCTGTGAGTCTTTCTTTGTGCGTTTTGTTGCTTCTTCTGCTGCCTTATCACTTGGTGTTGACTTTTCTTTGCCCTTCCCCTTTGCTTTAGGTTTCTATTTCTCCTTCTTCTTTAGTTCATCTAGGTTGATCTCATAGGCCGACCTTTCCACTAAGAGCACTGCAAGTCCTGTTCGGCTAGCAGAACGTGCAGCGCGTCTGGCTCTCTGTACGAATGTCGAGAGCGACTGGGGCAGTTTCCACTGCACGACTAAATGGACGGCAGGGAGGTTGCAGCCCTGGAAGATAGGTTAGTCTCTCTCAATACACTATACATGTGCGAAAGCTTACCATTCCTGCTGCATCAGTGCAAACGAGAACCCGCACTCGCCCCCTTTTGAAGTGGTCCATGGCAGCTGAGCGATAGTCGTGCGAGAACGCCGTGCTAAACGGTCGAATTAAGCCTGTGTACTGCAGGTGTTGGGGAAGGAGGGTTTCAAGATGGTCGATGATGTCTGTGATATGCGGGACATTGTCTGCATATAGCAGTGTTGCTGGTATGTCACTTGCTTGTTCAATGCTGCGGGGGATAATGAAGTCAAGGTCCACATAGGTGTTCATAGCGTGTTCAATGGCACGCACAGCCAGCGCAACGTTGGGACCAACATTGCCAATGTTGACGAAGACCCAGCCGTCTTTGGCATATTCCAGCTTTCGGAGGATGTCCCGTCGAACACGGCCTGCCAGTGTTGCCGACATCGTGACCATGGGTGTTCTACGACGAAGGAAGGCACGTATCATCCTGAGTTCACCATATTTCTTTCTGAACCCCGCCCCCCAGTGTGACACAACATGAGCTTCGTCGACCACGACAGCTAGCACACATGAGGTGAATGCCCGATCACACAGCATTTCGTCGATGAACCTTCGGGAGAGTAGGAGCTCGGGAGATATCAGAAGGATCTGGTAGACACCGCCTTTCAGAGCCTGGTGAGTTATCAGTATCAGCTTCGATTTCAGGCAGAATTCTGACTTGCCTTCAGGACTTCGGGACTGCAACCACCATGGTTGCTGTTAACTGCTACCGCCTTCACTCCCATCCCAGCGAATGTCACAACCTGCTCATTCTGGAGAGTGACAAGGGGTGACACCATGATTGTCAATTTTCCTGCAGCCGACGGATGATAATGTGGGGCAGCTGCGATGAGAGTCTTACCCATGCCTGTACCGGCATGGACGACGACGTCTTTGCCGAGCAGCTGTGCTTCAATCGCATCCAGTTGAAACTTGCAGGGTTTGAAGCCCATCCGCTCCTCGACAGCCCCTTCGATGAAGCCTCGAAGCTCCTGCACGTCTTCAGGTGAAGGCGACGGCCCTGAATCAGGTGCTGGCTCGTTTCTCGGTGAGTTCGGTCTGCATGTTTTCCTTGCTCGTTTTGACTGATGTTGACCCTTTTTAGAGGGTTGAGGCTGTTGCTTTGTTTGTTGCATGTGTTCGAGAGCGAAAGTAGGATGAGACAAGTGGAGGTTGAGCCGCGCCGCATGCTTGAATAATGACTGTGGTTCTCATTTTTCTCCTATCTTTCTTCACTCATCAGTCATCATCTTCAAACGACATTTGTATTTGCCAACAGTGAACGCCTCTCACCTATGAATACACATCTCGGTTCCCAGTTTATGCTGGGAAACCCAACTCTTTTATCATTTGATGACGACCTGGATGCCTATGAACCAAGAAGCTCACCAACCCCCGGCTGGTCACGCAGAACAGCCCTGCCTTCTGACAAGTACTCTCCTGCATCTGGGAAATGCCCGCTTGCCTGTGTCACCGAGATCCCAGGCTATGCCTCTTGGTCTTCGAGCTCAGTTTCTCCAACTGCCAACACCTCGATCGCGCCCTCTGTCGCGAAGTACGTGGCACTATATCAAAGCGATGACGGAGGACACCAACAAGGTGTCTGATCGGCGAGCGGATGAGACTCGAAGTCGGTTGGCGACGACGAGATAAGATGCGGAAGAGACTGACTCAAATATAAGTGGGAATAGCCACAAATACTGAGCAGAGCGGAAGGCTTAGAGCAGAGCGGTTGGGTTGCGAGTTAAGCGATGTATTGACGAGGAGGTCAAGCTGAGGAAATACAGAGCGAACTACCTAGCTTATATACTCTACAAGACATGAGCGTAGCCGCGATGAGTCTGAAGTACGAGTAAGCGAGTATGGCAAAGAATGGTGAAACGATGGTGTCAGAATGGTGAAGGATAGTGAAACGATGGTGAAGAATGGCGCAGGGTTGCGCGATGCTGCGTAGAGCAGCGCAAAGAACAGTGAGCGCTGACCAAGGCTGATAGAAGCTGTGTAAGGCAGTGCGTAGAAGCGTGATATAATAGAAAGGAGTCAGGTGAACGAATGAATAGAAATATCAAAGGCAGCGCATAAGGCAGCGCCTGTAGTGCAGAAGAATAGGAAAGGAGAAACGAGGCAGTGCGCCATAGAAAGTGTCCATGCCGAGACGGATAAATGAAAAGATAGGGGCTGATGCGGAAAGGGTGATGGGAGATCAAAAGGTGGGACGCGAGCGAAAATAGGGGCATGTAAATAGGGGCTAGGGGCTGACCGTGTTCATGACATTACCCCCCTTCTAAGCTTCATCGTCCTCGATGACTTAGATCTTGCATGGGGCATTGGGATGTTTGCGATGGAACTCGTTGATCTTGGCTCTTGAACGTTTGAGGTTGTCGGCGGGTTCCCAGGAATTATGCGAGTCGTTGTAGCCGGCCCAGCTGACGAAGTATTGAAGTACCTTCTTTCGTCCTTGGTTGACGACTTGGCTATTGAGGATAGATTCGACCTTGTACTCAACCTCACCTTCGAGCTCGACAGGTGCAGGAGGAGGTGGTAGGATGCCGTTGGCGTCGTTGCCTTTCCAGCGAGAAAGTTTGTCAACATGGAAGACGGGATGGAGGCGGGAAAGGCTGCGAGGGAGATCGAGTTTGTAGTCGAGTTCACCAATGCGCTCAAGGACCTTGTAGGGTCCTAGCTGCATGTCGCCTAGTTTACGAGCTGGGATCCTGACTTTGATGTCGCTAGAGTCGAGCCAGACGTAGTCGCCAATGTTGAAGTGATCAGCTGCACGTTTACCTGCTTCGAATGCTTCCTTCTGGTGTCCTTTTTCCAGTCGTAAGGCAGCGTCAACGTCCTCTTGGGCGTCCTTGAGGCGTTGGAGTCAGTCATCGATGGGTAGGAGACCAGAGGGGTTGCCAATGGGAATGTTGAAGTGAGGGAGGAAGCCATAAACAACTTCAAAAGGAGAGCGATTGTGGGCGGAGTGGACCCGGGAGTTGATGACGAATTCGGCCATAGGGATATGTTCATCCCAGTCTTCCTGGCGTCGGTTGGTGTAGATGCGGAGGTACTTCTCGACTTCTTGGTTGGCGCGTTCAGTCTGACCGTTGGCTTGAGGGTGGTAGGCCGTGGTGAGGTTCGACTTGATCCCGAGGTGTTTGAGCAATCCATGCATGACTTTTGAAGTGAACTGAGGTCCGCGGTCGCTGATGAACTGGAGAGGAAGGCCGTGTAGTTGGAAGATTTTGCGGTAGTAGATGTCGGCGACGTCTTCTGTGGTGATGTTGGAGTGACACGGGAGGGCGTGGATGAGCTTGCTGTAGTGGTCAGTGAAGACAATGATAGCATCGTAACCATGAGCTTTGGGAAGCTGGGTGATAAGGTCGACGCCGACTGATTCCCAGGGGCCGGCAGGTACATTGAGAGGGCGAGTGAGAGCGTGAGGATGTTGCATGTGCTTCTTGCGTCCACAGGTATCGCATCCTTCAACGTACTTCTTGACGAAGGCACGCATGCTGGGCCACCAGTACTGTCGTTCGACTCGTTCGAGGGTGGCGTGATTTCCGGGATGGCCAGAGGTGGGGTCATCATGGCACTGTCGTAGGACGTCGTGGCGAAGGTTGTCGTCATTGGGTACATAGACTCGGCCTTTGTGGAAGACCAAGCCGTCGACTTCTTCCCATTCTGGTAGGCCGTTGACAAGTCGAGTAGGTCCGGAGTTGTGCAGAGCAGCGAGGCCGGCTAAGACCTCAGCTTCACGGTTGCTGGCTTGCTTGAGGCGTTCTTCGAGAGGGTTGACGAGCATGCTGGTGGCGGCGAGTTTGGCGAAAAGTTCGGGTTTGAGGACGATTTGTTGCTTGTTATCTTCAGCGTCGCTGACTTGATGAATATCGAGGCGGGAAAGGGGATCGGCTTGAGTGTTGGCTTTTCCGGGACGGTGGGTGAGACGGAATTGGAAACGGGAAAGGTAGAGGGCCCATCTTGCATGTCGGCGGCTCAAATCTTGTGCGGTGCGCCAGTATTCGAGGTTGGCATGGTCGGTGATGATCTCAAAAGGTTTAGGGAGACCTTCGAGGAAGTGGCGCCAGTCCTTGAGAGTGTCAATGATGGCGAGCATTTCACGGTCGTAAATCTCGTAATTGCGTTCTGCAGGCTGCATGGAGGAGGAGCGGAATGCGATGGGGTGCCAGAGACCGTCGTCGTGCTTCTGAAGCAGAGCACCTCCTGTGGCAAAGCCAGAGGCGTCGACTTCAATGCGAGTTGGGCGACTAGGATCCCAGAGTGAGAGGACCGGAGCGGAAATGAAATGATGGCGGAGGGTATCAAACGTGTTTTGATGTGGCGTACCCCATTGCCAGGGCACGTTCTTCTTGGTGAGATCGTTGAGCAGACGAGCAATGGTGGAAAAATCTTTGATGAAACGGTGGTAGAAGTTGGCAAATCCTAGGAATCCTCGAACGGCGCGGAGATTGCGGGGAGTGGGCCAGTTGCGAACGGCTTCGACCTTGGCTGGGTCCATCGAAACTTCTCCCTCCCTGATGACTAGACCCAGGTATTCAATCTCCTGTCGTTCGAATTTGCACTTTTCAGGGCGAAGGAACAGGTCGTGGGCTTTGAGTCGTCGAAGCACCTCGTGAGTGATCTTGCGATGCTCTTCGAGGGTCAGGGTGAAGATGAGGATGTCGTCGAGGTAAACCGCGACTTTACCAGCAGCGATGAGGTCTGAGAAAATGGAGTTCATGAGGGCTTGGAAGGTGGCGGGCGAGTTGGTGAGACCGAAGAACATAACAAGGGGTTCGAAGAGGCCTTGGTTGGTAGCAAAGGCGGCCTTCCATTCGTCCCCTTCCTTGATGCGGATATTGTTGTAGCCCCATCGTACGTCGAACTTGGAAAAGTATTTGGCACCTTTGAGGCGGCCAATGATGTCGGAAACGAGGGGAAGTGGATAGCGGTTTTTGACGGTGAACTCATTGAGTTTGCAGTAGTCTTGAACAAAGCGGAGTTTACCGTCCTTTTTCTTGACAAAGAAGACGGGGGAGGCGAGGGGCGATTTCGATGGTCGGATGTAGCCTTTCTGGAGGTTCTCGTCCAGGAAGCGGTTGAGTTCCTCTTGCTCGTTCTGCGACATGGGGTAGACTTTGGTGCGGACAGCAGCTGGGGCACCGGGAATGAAGTCAATGGCATGGTCCCAGGGCTTGTGTTCCGGTAGACAGTGGGATTCGGACTCGGAAAAGACGGAGGCATGTTGTCGGTACTCAGGGGGTACCAACTCTTCGAACGTCTTCTGAGGCTTCTCCTTCTGGCTTTGTTCGGCGATTTGCTGGGAGTACGTGAAGCCAGCGGTGCACCATAGTTGGTCACCCGTGTCCTCAAGCATCCCCTTGCATACCAGTTTTCGTCGAGTTCTTCGATTGGCGCGAATGCGACAGAGAGGAGGCCTGTAGTCCTCTGGTTCAGGTTCAACCGGTGGAGTCGGCTCGTCTGGTACATCTGGAGGTGAAGACGAGGAGGTAGATGCTGATTGGGGAGTGGGTGTTGAGGTTGATGCCGTTTTGAGAGGAGTTGGAGCCGGAGTAGGAGGTGAATCATCGTCGATGCCAATCTGCTCTACCAGTGCTTCTCCCATGGGAGCACCTCGAGAGATGGGATGGGCATCTTCGTCTGGAATTTCCTCAACAGTGACAGAGGAAACCTTGGAACGAGGAATGGTGAGGGTGCCTTTGCGCCAGTCGATGGTGGGATTGAGCTTGCGGAGCCAGGGGAGACCAAGGATAATGTCCTCCCCACCAAGATTGGTGATGAGGAAGTCGGTCCATTCCGTGTAGCCATTGACAGTGAGTTGGAGACGAGCGAAGTGGGTGATATGACCTGCCTGGTTGGGCGAGCCGTCAATGTTCAGGAGTGCGATGGGGTGACAGAGTTTAAAGGTGCGGATTTTGTTCTCTTCGACAAAGGGCACATCCAGGAATAATCCTGTTGCGCCACAGTCGACCATTGCCGGGGACTTGGTACTGGGGTCCGGCACTCTCACCGAAATCCGCGTTACAGGAAAAGTGTCCTTGCCCTTTTTGGAATGAGTCTTCCCACGCACCCGTTTGAAGCTCGAGATATTTGGCCAAAGAGGTTCAGTACAAGCGAAGCTTGGGGATTAAACAGAATGAATGGAAGCTAATTTACATATATGGACTATGCAGGCTGTAGGGGGCCCGGTTCAAAGGCCTGTCTCTGCTGGAGAAGGCAAATCTGCTTCATGCTCAACGATCAATTAGCCCCTATTTTCTATCAATTGCCTTTCAGAGTCGTCGTTCCGCCCGCGTTCACAACTCGCACTCCCTGGCCTCTCCCCGTGATTCAATATCTCTAGAAAACTGCAATACAAGTCAGGAGATACTTTCAAGAAGACGTGCGTTGCGAAATCTCAAAGAAGTTGTTTCCTTCATGCTGAACATTGCCACAAGGGGGAGCTATCTCTTGACAAGATGCAATATTCAAAAATAAAAAACGTAGGTTCTAATCTATGCATATTCCTCTGCATTATCTCTCATACAAAGTACTTGCGAAAGTTGAGCGTTGAGGACGAAGTTTGACGGACACCGTTTGGCAGGGCCTGTCGGAGTTTGAAATGGCGGGACGTTGCCTGTCCCCATTGGTACTGCGGTTTTCTGCCTCTGAGACTTGCTTGAACGCGAAAGTGGGAAGAAAGAGGTTACAATTCGCGAGTCGTGCTAAGTTTACAGGAATAGATGGAATCATAGGCGGAAGTTGCGTACGGAGGTAGGGGTGCATGCGCCTCGGCGCGAGCAGGCACCCGCTTTAAAAACCCTCCTTGAGTTCGGCGAGACGAGCAAGAATTTCGAGTTGAGTCTGTTGAGAGCGTTGAATGTCGGAGAAGTTGGTGTTCGAGACAGAGGCTGGAGCATGAGGAGCAACGGGAGTGGCGGCGATGGTGGCAGAAAAGGATGGAGCAGGGCTGAAGGAGGCGCAGACGTCGAAGGTATCGTTGATGGTGGTGGTGGCACAGAGATGGCGCTGGTTGAGGCCGCGGTTCTTGGCAAGGCCCATGAACTTGTCCTGGCAGACATTTTCCGTATGTCCCATGCGCTGACAGTAGGTGCAGCGGTTACCTCCGTGGTTGCCGTCTTTCTTGACATGGGCTCGAGATCCACAGCCAAAGCAGCGGCCCCTCATGGCAGCGACAAAATCGTCACGGCTGCGACTGGAGGGACCAGCACGGCTGGCGCTGAGGTCCATGGCCCAAGGGTCTTCGATAACGGTAGGAGTGCTGATGGAAGTGGGATGACGCTGGGAGTTGGGGCACATGTGGAATTCGTTCTTGATAACCCGGTTGCACATGTCATCCAGGTTCTCGGGTTCCTTGAGGATGGTGGACAGGGCAAGCCATTCTCGGTCTTCCTTGTTGAGCTTCTCCTTGTACTTGGCCATGAGATTGGTGTCTGAGAGGCCGGTGCGAGGTGCAGTCTCCAAGAAAAGGGCGGTGTAGTGCGCAGCAGAGTAGCGGCCCTGGTTGAGCACTTTCAACTCTCGTCGTGCGGCTTCAGCGTCGTTGGCGGACTGGAAGCGGTGTTGGAACTCGGAAATGAAGGTTGCCCAATCTCCGTTGAAGGCGTAGGGCTTGGCAGCTTTGTCAGTTTCGTTGGCAGCGTTTTCATGGTTGGCGATCTGTTGGAGGTAGCGGGCAGCCCAGTGACTGGCTTCCCCTTGCATGTAGGAAAGGGCAGAGGAGATCCATTGCTTTTCGTCGCGTCCACCAAGGGTTTGGTTCAGTGGTGCTCCTTGCTTGGATGCCCAGTTGGTGAAGTAGCGGATGAAACGTTGGGCATCCTTGATCTGGCCCTTGAAAGGTTCAGGTTCTTTGACTCCTGATTTGGTGGATGCGGCTTTATCGACGAGTTTGCTGAGGAGTTTGGTTATAACATCGTTATTGGCTTTGAAGATTTCGTTGTTGTCTCTGATCTGCTGGGCGAGGGCGTCCATTGAGGTGGACATGTCTTCTTCTGCTGGTAATGCGGGTTGGATTTGTGTAGGGGTCGGAGGATCGATACGGATTGGGCTTTCTGGTGCAGTGATTTCTTGGACGGTTTGAGGTTCTTCTTGTTCTTGTTCTTGTTCTTGTTCTTGTTCGTCGGATTCTTCTTCGTCAGATTCTTCTCTGATGGTTAACGGATTGAGTTCAACGGGTGAGGCTGGGATAGAGTATTGGAATGCAGGAGTGTTGGAGCCGGTTGGAGGTTCGATGTAATAATCGAGTGGCGGGGTGTCGATACAGATGGGTTCAGGCTGAGCTTCTGGTGGTGTCGGAGGTCGTCGTTGCTGGTAACGGGCTTTCTGATATACGGTGCAGCGTTTGTAGTCAAAGGTGTCGTCGGAGTTGCGGAGTGCTGCCCACTGTGAGTAGTTGGGTTTGGTGTGGCGGTGTTCGCAGGGTGATTCTTCACAGGGAAATACGTCTCCAACTTCTTGGATGTAATGGCAGTCGAAGAAGACGTCTGGATCCTCGCGGTGTTCAGCAAAGATGTGAGGTCGTCCTAGACACTCAATTTTGGCGGTGGTGGGTAGCGTGATGGGCCAGAGTGGTTTGACTTGTGCAGGGACAGAAAGCGGTACTGTCGGTGCAGAGAGGTAGCTTGACCTAATGTCGCGAAGTACGCGGCACTATATCAAAGCAATGACGGAGGACACCAACAAGGTGTCTGATCGGCGAGCGGATGAGACTCGAAGTCGGTTGGTGATGATGAGATAAGATGCGGAAGAGACTGACTCAAATATAAGTGGGAATAGCCACAAATACTGAGCAGAGCGGAAGGCTTAGAGCAGAGCGGTTGGGTTGCGAGTTAAGCGATGTATTGATGAGGAGGTCAAGCTGAGGAAATACAGAGCGAACTACCTAGCTTATATACTCTACAAGACATGAGCGTAGCCGCGATGAGTCTGAAGTACGAGTAAGCGAGTATGGCAAAGAATGGTGAAACGATGGTGTCAGAATGGTGAAGGATAGTGAAACGATGGTGAAGAATGGCGCAGGGTTGCGCGATGCTGCGTAGAGCAGCGCAAAGAACAGTGAGCGCTGACCAAGGCTGATAGAAGCTGCGTAAGGCGGTGCGTAGAAGCGTGATATAATAGAAAGGAGCACTTCAGTCACCCTTGGACAGATCCTACTTAAGCCCTTTAAATCGCCTTTGTCCAAGGGCCATGTAGGGTCTGTCCATATGGATGTTCCATGGCTTTCCACCTGTCCACTGTCCACCATCTGTCCATGGAAATACCCAACCATCTGTCTGTCCAATTTCCATAATTTCCAAGAGTGTCCAAATGGACATTCCATCTAGGACCCCTGGCACTTGTCATCAATGATTTGATCAATATTGGAAGTATCTGAATGGTCTGTCCAAGGGTCCAAATGCAGTTGAAAATACAAGTATGTCTAAAAATAGAATGTACTATAATTGGACATTTCCTAATTAGGCAATTCTTAAATGACCATTCTGGCACTGATTGAGAACAATTGATGCCATCAAATTACGTAATTAGGTCACTAATGATGCCACTGATCTCCGCTAATGAGTGACGTCATCAGGCACTAATTAGTGACATCATTCAGGTACACTAATTAATGATGTCATTAGGTACTAATTAGTGATGCTATTAAGGTACACTAATTAATGATGTCACCAGGCACTAATGAGTAACATAATGTAATTATACTAATGAGTGATGTCATTAGGGACTAATTAGTGCGCTTAATTAGTGATGTCACTAATTAAGGACTAATTAAGATAAGACTGGCCAAAATATGATCAGCCCATATCTTACCCAATTCTTAACCGATTGAGATGATCTAAACAGTTTTGGAAAGCTCCCGTTAATCTCCTTCTATTCCTGTATCTTGATGAGGTAATATCATTAGGTGTACAATGTTATTTCCTGACTTGAGCAATTGCAGTACTAATATCAAATACAGCCAGATTAGCAGTAATAGAAGGACATATAGTGATTAAAATACTTCAAAAGTCCTTTGAAGCACACTTTATTTCAATCTACATGGTACTATAGCCAGGAATATATAAGCATGCCATCCTATTAGAATTACTAAAACATGTTGATTACACTAAGATATGTATTGAATTTGAAGTGTTATTTGGTTTTACCTGGGTTCGTGAAGTATATGAAATGAAAGAGAAAAGTGAGCCCTTTCCAAAACATCTTGAATCTCACCAAACGGTTAGGAACTCGCTCAGATATTAGTCAAGACATTGAAGATGCACAAGTTGTGTTAAGTGTAATGCACACTTTTTCTATTACCACAGTCAAGTAACACTGTTCAGCTAATATCTGAGCGGGTTCCTAACCATTTGGTGAGATTCAAGATGTTTTGGAAAGGGCTCATTTTTCTCTTTCATTTCATATACTTCACGGACCCAGGTAAAACCAAATAACACTTCAAATTCAATACATATCTTAGTGTAATCAACATGTTTTAGTAATTCTAATAGGATGGCATGCTTATATATTCCTGGCTATAGTACCATGTAGATTGAAATAAAGTGTGCTTCAAAGGACTTTTGAAGTATTTTAATCACTATATGTCCTTCTATTACTGCTAATCTGGCTGTATTTGATATTAGTACTGCAATTGCTCAAGTCAGGAAATAACATTGTACACCTAATGATATTACCTCATCAAGATACAGGAATAGAAGGAGATTAACGGGAGCTTTCCAAAACTGTTTAGATCATCTCAATCGGTTAAGAATTGGGTAAGATATGGGCTGATCATATTTTGGCCAGTCTTATCTTAATTAGTCCTTAATTAGTGACATCACTAATTAAGCGCACTAATTAGTCCCTAATGACATCACTCATTAGTATAATTACATTATGTTACTCATTAGTGCCTGGTGACATCATTAATTAGTGTACCTTAATAGCATCACTAATTAGTACCTAATGACATCATTAATTAGTGTACCTGAATGATGTCACTAATTAGTGCCTGATGACGTCACTCATTAGCGGAGATCAGTGGCATCATTAGTGACCTAATTACGTAATTTGATGGCATCAATTGTTCTCAATCAGTGCCAGAATGGTCATTTAAGAATTGCCTAATTAGGAAATGTCCAATTATAGTACATTCTATTTTTAGACATACTTGTATTTTCAACTGCATTTGGACCCTTGGACAGACCATTCAGATACTTCCAATATTGATCAAATCATTGATGACAAGTGCCAGGGGTCCTAGATGGAATGTCCATTTGGACACTCTTGGAAATTATGGAAATTGGACAGACAGATGGTTGGGTATTTCCATGGACAGATGGTGGACAGTGGACAGGTGGAAAGCCATGGAACATCCATATGGACAGACCCTACATGGCCCTTGGACAAAGGCGATTTAAAGGGCTTAAGTAGGGTCTGTCCAAGGGTGACTGAAGTGGAAAGGAGTCAGGTGAACGAATGAATAGAAATATCAAAGGCAGCGCATAAGGCAGCGCCTGTAGTGCAGAAGAATAGGAAAGGAGAAACGAGGCAGTGCGCCATAGAAAGTGTCCATGCCGAGACGGATAAATGAAAAGATAGGGGCTGATGCGGAAAGGGTGATGGGAGATCAAAAGGTGGGACGCGAGCGAAAATAGGGGCGTGTAAATAGGGGCTAGGGGCTGACCGTGTTCATGACACCCTCGGGCCAGCTCTCTCCCGCCTATGAGCCCCGACTCTGTCATATGGAGCTCTCCAGTGGTTGGGACAAAGATCCAGAGGCAAGAGATTGTTTGCCAGAAAGTTGCAAAGCGACGGGGCCAGGCTCGGGCTGCAGAACAACTCAAAGAACGGGAGGGACTTGAAGAAACAACAGAGAAGATCATGGAGATCATTGAGGATAGCCCCTATAACCTGGGAGATGTCTTTGAATTCATTTTCGATCCTCAGAACAAGCGCCGACAGCTCCAGTGGGATGTGTTCTTCCAGCAGAGAGGACGGATGACACGAATCCTGAACTGGTGGATCTTGTCATACAACAGCAAGTCGGGCAGGGAAGAAGTGCACAAGTGGGCCGTAGATCATGTTGTCAAGACAGCTTCAAAGGAAGCTGAGGTGGTTACCCAGGAGGGTGTCCTAAGGAGTGAGTCTGTGGCAGATGCTTCAGTCATTGGGTTCAGCTTCGAGGAGAAGTACAACACCCTGAAGAACACCTACGCGAATGTTACGACTCGGGTTCTTGATGTGATATCAAGAACCTCGCAGCAGGTCAAGGCAGGCGTCAGTGAAAGTCGGATTGTAAAGAAACAGGTTGTAAGTACAAGCTTATCATCGGAGGATGTTCATAACTGATCACGTACAAATAGGCGGTTGTCACAGCACTAGCTTGCTGCCTCTCGGAGCACAGTCAACGCAACAATCTACTCAAGCGTGTATTTGGGCTGTTTCTCTACGCAAGCGGTGCTCAGCGCCAGGTTCTCGTGGTCCTGAGCCATGTTGGCTTATCGGAAAGCTTTTCAAACCTTACAGCAAAGATCTCGGCACGTCGCAAGATTCCAGGAACCTTGCCACGACTTTCTGGTGCTATGTGAGAGGTGTGCCGAAAGCTTGCCAGCTTGATCACCTTTGGTCAGGTCTACGACAATATCAACTTCACGGAGAAGGTTGTGGAGCAGGTCATTGGTCGTACTGGTGAGTGCATTTTCAACACATATTGAACTCGTTCTTGCTACTAATTGGTTCGGCTCAGATGCTGTGGTTAGTGGAACCGCGACAACAATCTGGCCACTACACAAAGCCTCAGCTGAAGACATGAGGCTTGACAACTTCAAGGAGGCAGCGGATAATGCAGGGCTGTTGGAATTCACTGATATCCTGCACAACAATACCAAGGCTTCGGTCTTCAAAGACTGCCTAGCTCACTGCATTCTTTGCACCATAGTCAATCAAGGCGGCGATGGCTTCAAGAAGTTTCAGGAACCCCTTCGCAAAAGTCTGCCTGTCACACCTCGGAAGATCGAGGTTCATAAGACCGAGCTCCATCCTCTCCCGACCTGGAAGATTGACAAATCAACGATTGTTGGTAATGCCGAAGTCGATGAAGCAGTAGTCAAGGAGCTTCACCTGAAGAACCAGACGACAACATGGATGAAGTATGTCCACATCATCACAGGTGATCAGCTATCCATTGCTTGCCTTCGGACACTGGCCAATCCACGAAGCGGAAACGAGGGTGGTTATCGCAGCTTTGCGTGGGGTGCCTGGATGCCAGGACTCTTTCATGGCAAGATTGCGGATATGCATGGATTTTTCGTCACACATTGGGGTAAACCAAATGCTGGTACTCGAAGCCCCGGATCCCTTAGCTTTCACAACACCTTGCTCCGCCACCTTCCCATCACACTCACCTCGCTGCCGACCTTCAGAACTTGTCGAGACCTGGTATTTGTTTCTCTGTACGCCCAGGTTCTCCACTGCCTCCTCCTTGTGTCAGGGCACGGGACTCTGGAGGAATACTGTGAACAGGTCGATGACTGGGCAACTCTGGAGCAGCATGCGGCAGAGATTTTGGAGAGATTTGCCAATGCGAGTTGCGCAGCCGCATTGCGAGAAGAACGCGAGGCAGGGAAGGGCGGAGATATGGTGTTCGAGAGTGCAATTCTGTTTCTACGCGACGCTCTCATCTCACAAGAATATACCGACGCCGTAAAAGCAGGAGATTCCGGTCATGTCCTGTTGGTGCTAAAGGCATGGGCACTGAGCTTTCGAGGGAATGGGAGGACAAAGTATGGGTATGAGATGCTGTCCCTTATTCACAACCTCTCAAAAGTGTGGCCCGACAAGATTGTATGCGTTCATTTCCTTCCTTAAGCTAAATGAGACAAGAACCAGGACTGACATCTATTAGGGATATCATAATGAACAATTGGCTTCTGAACCCAACAGGCAAGCCTAATAGCTTTGTTGAGGTTGATCTTGTACAAGAACATATGAATTTCTGGATCAAGGTGACGCATTTCTATACCATTGGCAGGGAAGTAAATCTCTAATTCTAAGCCCATTCGCAGACATTCTACAAAGCTCACAGTCCCAACTCAACATGGGAATGGCTTGAGATGATTTCCCCTTGCATCTATGCACTTCGACACCTTGCGACGGCCATGAAGCAAGTTCTTGGGACTGACCTGGGGACACGACACGCACCTGTAGACCTCTCAAGAGACATCGCAGTCTTAATGAACAGTCTGCGCGAGCATGGCGTTTATTCCACCAATAAAGGGCGGAAGCTCGACAACGACGATGAGCCAGCCGTGGATGTGATGTCTGCCGGATTGAATAGCTTACTTGAAGGCACAGCCCTCGACGACTATAACACAACATTCACCAAGGTTCAGCAGCGACGTCACAACATTCCCATAGTGGACGACGATGACACATGTTCCCAAGCCACCTCAGATACTAACGAGGTGTGCTCGGCCCCAAAAAGTCCATCTTCTCAGCCCCCGACTCTTCCTGCCTCCATCACACCCCAACCAGTAGAGGAATCCAAAAATGACATTGATGACATCTTTGATGAGGACTCAGAGCGAAATGAGATAGACGATGCTCTGGATTTGGAGGAGCACACTCTGGAGCTCCTCACACTGGAAGACATTGCCTTTGATATGGATTCTTTAGATGTTGAGGAAGAGGAACTCGATGAGGGAGACGAGGAGTTTGGAGACCTCACCATCGAAGACTTTATGACTTCGTAGATGCATATCACTTAGATTTATCATTTATTAGTTATTATGTTATGATTTGAGGGCATAAAGAGGTATGGAAGCAACAGATTTCAATGGAGACGATCATAGGGGTGTTTTGCTCAGCGAGCCGAAGCGCGAATGATTCTAAGTCCATTCTCCCACGACCCCTCCTGCCAAAACCCTGACAAGTTTGACCAGTCCGTTCGGTGCCCTCACATCCCCCACACGGTACATCCACCCCCATCACGATCCCATCACGAGTTCATCACAGGCTCATCACAGATAAAAGTGAACCAGAGGGCTCCGAACTGGACTGGCCCACGAGTCTAGTATGTTTGTTTCTTCCTCCATTCACCAAGGTCTGAAGCACGTCTGGCTTTGTGCACCAGTGCTTGCAATTTACTCAATGGCAATGCTCTCAGGCTGAATAATCATATATATTTTTAAGGGGAGCGTCTGCACCAAATGGCGATGTGTTACTCATGCATCGACGATTCGGATATATGGAGATGCAATGTGGTCTTGGGTGCTTATTCTCTGTTGCCCAGTTCGGCACGGAGAACGTTGCATCAACAGGGGAATTGGCATCAAATCGCAATCTCTAGATAAGATTACGATAAGCAAATAATAAGATACATCAGCAGAGAACCTCTGCTTGACCTCTGCACTATATTGATTATCTTTCTTTTGTAGAAAAGTATATCGGGCCAGGCATTGCGCAGTATTCTCAATTCTCTATGGAGCAAATTTCTCTTCTACAGGTGTTGAATGTTGAACTCTCAGGCAGGCTGTGTGGCTGTGGGCCATTTAAGGCTATTCAAGTGGGTTTGCCAAATCGGGTAGGGTTTTTTCAAGAGCCTGAACCTCGCTGAATATGTCCTCCAGAATGATCTATACTGCATGCAGTTCCAGAGTATTAGAATCAGCTACCTCTTGCCTGCGCTTATGTAAAACACCTTCGCCAAATCTATCACTCAAAATGTTGTCACGCTACTAGGATCTCTTGCAAAAATTTAGAGGGCAGCCGAAAAAGACAAGAAATTCAATCTGACTCAGGACAACAAAGCTTCTATTTAGCAAGTGTTTATTTGTAGGGCACATTGTCGGCCTTTTGGGTAGCCCTTACTTCAGCGCCACGTCAAGGGCGCGTAGCCCTGACTCACGACCCAAGTCACCCAACGCATGTTCATCATATCCCGACAAGTTGTCGGGATATGATGTTCCGCCGTCCCGGTCTTTGCCTTGATTTGCAACGGGATCTTCCGAATCAGCCGTGTTGCAATTTGATCGCAACTCCCCCGTGGTCTCGGACTTCTGTTGGCACTAAACGACAGCCACAACACCCTGGCAGAAGTCTGAGACCGCTGGGAGATTATGATCCAGGTCATGATCACAGATATTCGATCGCTGGGCCTGGTGACGCAAGCGCCATGACCACCTCACCGAGTTGGCTTTGCAGTCAGACCACTCCCTGCGGCTCAACGTCCTCCCTGCGGCTCAACATCCTCCCTGCGGCTCAATGTGGCCCCCTAGACCTGTATTACAACAAATCTGAATGAGGCAGTTTTCTTCTTTCCCTCATTGTGTTTGTTATGGAGGTCGCAACGGACGAGCGCATCCAAGCTTTTGCTCTGGGCCTGAACCAAGGCCCCATTCCCAACGTCCTGCAGTCCTGCCCCAAGTGTGGAGGCAATGTCTTGGGAGTACAAACATCACTAGCAAAGAATGGCAATATGAAGCATCTGGGTATGCGTTATCAAGCCGTACATCAAGCCTCTCTCGCCCCTTTTAACTAGACCTCATTGAGTACAAGTGCTGGAAGAGGCAAGACGGTTCAAGTGCCCCATGCTTCTTCCATTGGTACGACCATGAAGCACCCGAGATCATCATACCAGATGATATTCGCCGTGTGTTCGAGCAGTGGTCGTTGAAGGCCTCTAGCAACGATACTGTCAAATGCCCTGGACGGACCGCAAACGGACTCGCAATTAGCTGCAACAAAAGAGGACGAAGGGACTGTGGGAATGGGCAGCGATGGCCCTCCTGTTGCGCCAGTCTGGGAGGATGCAGAGGCCATAAGAACCGTCAGCATGGTGGGCAACTTTCTATGGTGGCTGCTATGCTATCACTGCGATTTGACTCACATCTTGCCTCCAGGATCAATGTCTGCAAGCTCTTCAAGTCAGGATCTTGGAGGCCCATACAACACCAGCGCTTTAGCCCCGCTGCCAATTTCTCACTCCATCTCAGCACCTGCGAGTGCAGCTGCCGATTCGATTCCACTCCAGGTCCAGCGTCAACGCCTTGCTCGGCCCTTGAGTGCTGCCTATGGTCTTCACCCTCGTGACCATTATGCTGAGCTAAAGGCTTCCCAAGCTCGTAAGGCAAGTGCTGAAGCGCAAGCGAAGATCAACAGCCGTCAGAAGAACCAGGTCCAAGTCGTTGTATTCTCGATGGTGAGCTTGCCAGTCTTGTGCTTAGAATGACCCTCTGATGTCCCAGAAGCCTTATGTGCGAGCAATCTCATATCAAATCACCACCCGTGTGGATGGGCAGATTCATGTCACCGACCACTCAGAAGTTCACGCAGCCTTGGGAAGTACCAAGATGATAGGTCTATTCTCCGTGGCGCCAACTCACCAGGTGTGGGTCCACCAGATGGCAGACACTCCCATCCCCTTTCCCAGAGTCTCTCAAGACACCCCCACCCCACGCATGCTCCTTCATTCAGTTGCACTCGAGGACAATCAGTGCTATGACCTTGAGAGCGAAGTGGCCATCCTTCGCGCAATTTATCCAGCTTCGATCCGTTGGATGCCTTCCCTTCAGAGCCAGCCTTCGGTTTCCAAACCGTCAAGCTCATCCACTCCCTCGACACTGCAGCCCTTCATGTCTGAGCTCACCACCCCAACCTCAAAAACTTGTGGCATATTTTCTATGCCACTTACCAGCTTTCCCCTCGACACGGCCAAGGATATGGTCACTCTCATGAAGTTCCTTGATCGACATGTCAAGTGGGGCATGAAAGGCTCACGAAAGGAGCTGGCCGAAGCCTGGCGCAAAGCAATGCCCTCCTGCACGCTTGCATACATCACAGTCAACCGACATCACACGTACTATCGCTGGGCATTGAAGCTTGGTCTCCTTGACCGCTTCGTCGATGCAGGAGGCAGTGAGAAAGGAACATGGGCACAAGTAAAAGCAAAAGGTGTGTGTTTATTATCTCTTACCCTTTACGTCTTGGAATAACTGTGGCCTGCCTCCTCCCCTGTAGTCAAGCCGCCCATCCCGGAGCACGGTAGGAAGCCGTCTGCTGCAGGCGAGTCTGACTGTGACATAGGTGTTGAGGAAGGCATCCAAAGCGGCTCATCAGACGAAAGCGACTCGGACATTTGCATGATGGAGTCAATGTGATTCAATATTTTCGAAATGGTGTGCAACGCAAAAACTCTCTTCAATGTTGATATTGCCAGCTTGAACAAGGGCACCTTTACGGCTCGAGCGCTCTACTCGTATGATAGGAAGTTTGTCTTTCCTGTGAAGAGCAGAAGAAAGTTCCATGAAGTCGTATTTGTGCGTGGCTCCCCAAAATCTTCATGCGTGGCATGTCTAACAAATTGGCGTAGATGGAGGTGGAGTATCCTCCAGAGGAAAGTGCAACTGGGGCAAACGTTAGTAAGTTGCTTGCAGCAAAGAAACTTCGCATTCCTGCCGCCCCTTCGGCAGATTGGAGCATGGAGGATGCAACCTGGGTCGAAGCATACCGCATGTACAGTGTCCGGCTCATGGTCAATGCCTTCATGAACGACACACCTAACTTCTCGGATGGGGCTACCCCTCAGCTCATTGGTATGCTATCTCATGCTGGTGATAATTCACTGCTCACCCTTGGCCAGATCTTGAAGTCCTCCAGACCTTCTACTTAGAAGGAAGGGAAGACTGGTACACCTGCACACAGGAATACCTGGGAAGCGTGGACATGTTGTCTGGTCAAAGGGCTAGCGTTCAGTTGGTTTCGCCCAATTCAACCTCTAATTCGACGCCTGCCGCCGTTCGCAACCTCCTTGCTGCTTGCTCGCACCATACCCACTATTACAGCTCTGGGGATTTTGTTATAACAGACTGGCAGGCTGTGTTCTTCCCTTTGTCTCTTTGCTTGAAGGTGTATGACTGCACCGTCTACGCAATGTACGTTCTACCCCTTGCATTTTTATTCAGTTGGCTTATCCATTCTTTTACAGTGACAAGGCAGATCCCTGCTCAGATGGCTTCGTCGGAAACCGTTTCCAGGAGGGCATTGATGCCTTTCTCCAAGAGCATCAATGTAATGACATTTGCAAGGCTATGCGCCTCCCTCGCCTTCATGTAGTCTGAAGTAAAATCGTTATGCACTGATTGTATTCCTCCACTGGCAACCAATAGCAATCATTTTCGCATTACCCACGACTCGGAGCGCTCGGCGCTGATAGAGCGAAGAATCGCACTGCCTGTTCAACAGTTGGCCAGCACCTTCATCCGCCTTTCCATTGTTGCTTCCCACCCAACCGTCTGCTACTCTTCTCTCTTCTCTTCTGCATTACCTCAACACGCTAGACATTGATTCCACCCCAGGGTCGTCGAAGGCACATTGCGGCTTGCTCCACCCTAGGAACTCTAGCTGCTGCTACACTGTTGCTATGCAGTTCAGCTTCAAGGTCAGTTCCCTCTACCGTGTCGTGCTGGCAGAAAACTGAGCGCTTCCTACAGCGCCGACTTCGTTCTTCTGGCAGCGCAGCTTTTGAGGCGCTGCTGGTGGTTTCCCCTCCCATCGAGCTCTCTGAGCTGCTTCAACGTGCTGTCATTTTTGACAGCGACGACATGATGGAGCCAGAGGTGTCTGGGGCTAAACGTCGCCTTTCAGAGACGCTTGTCTCAGCCACCAACTCTGGTGAAGCTGCAGGCGGTGAGGTCAAGGATGGCGAGTGCAAGGAAGAGCTGGAGGAGGGGGAAGTCGGCGCTGACGGCGCTGACGACGACGCGTCGAGCACGAAACGGTCACAACGGTCCCTATACCGCACAAAGCAGAAGGATGCAGAGGTCCTTGCCAGTGGCCATCACCCCAAACCTGAGCAGGTCAGGAAGCAAGCCCAGGAGCACCTAGCTATCAGGGCATCAGCAAACCTCTCGTCGCTTCCCTCATCATCTTGCGGGTATCGAGCTTATCCAAAGAAGGTGCCGGTCACACGCAAGACGCCAGAGCTTGATGAGCTGCTTCAGAAAGGGTATCGACTGGTGGAATGGGACGGCAGGTAGGCTTGTGCCTTTGCTATCTAACCTTCTTATGCTCACCAGCTTGCCACAGGACAACCAAGCCCATTGTGGACTCAAAGACTGACAAAGTCTTTGCGGTCCTTGTCGCAGCCCCAAACGATCCAACATATCGCTCTGCCTGTGCTAAAGTTGCCGAGGTCCTGGAGTCACACGGCAGGTCAGGAAAGTTCACCAACGAGGAGCTGCATCACAAACGCGGAACGTTTCCTGCAGTAAACATTGGCATTTCATATGGGCAAGGGAGCGTAAAGCCAGGAAACCTTCGAAATAAGGACCCTCGCATGGTGGCTGCACTGCTCGCCAACGTGCATATCCAACGTGTTGCTGTTTTTGCAAGCTGTAAGTGCTAATGCCATTGATGTGAGTGCGTGTAAGGCTAACCTTGACCCATACAGATGCTCTGTCGATGTGGTTTCCTAATTTCTACAGCTATGCTAAGGAGCACCTTGACTCTCTGTACGCAACGGTGCCCAGGTTGTCTCGCAACTTTCTACGGAGTGTATACCCCCGTGCCGCCTTCAACCTTGGCCCTGGCGTATGCACCTTGCCTCACTTCGACGTTATAAACTGCCCGTTCGGGCTCTGCTCCATCCAAGCCTTTGGGGACTTTGACTACAAGAAGGGCAGTCATCTTGTCCTCGCTGACCTCAAGCTTGTCATTGAATTCCCCCCTGGGTCCCTCATCCTCATGCCTTCTGCCACTCTCCAGCACGCCAATACCCCGGTTGGGGCAGGAGAGTGTTGCTCTAGCTTTACCCAATATTGCCCTGGGGGGCTCTTTCGTTTTGTGGACAACAACTTCCAGACCGAGGCCTCGCTCAAGAAATCCGACCCTGATCTGTATGCGAAAAACATGGAGCTCAAGAAAGGCAGATGGGAGATGGGCCTTGGCTTATGGAATAGCCTCGACAACCTTGTGGAGCAGGTGGAAAGGTCGCAGCCCAAGGCGTGTTAGGGTATTGATTCAAATGTTTATACACCTTCACATGTATGTAAATACAACCTATACAGGAAAATATGCTTCCATAGGCACAGTCCATGGGAAACACCCTCTAGAAGCAAGCTCAGAAAGTGTAAATCTATTGCGACGTTTGATCATCTTGTCAAGATAGAAGTTGTACCATGTTTTCTCCATGTCTCGAAGAATTGAGAGGAAGCTGTTGAGCCATACATTCGTCTGCTCACAAATCGACGTGTTGAAGACCCAGTGGCCGTTTTCATCAATGAGCTCTGCAAACGCTGCAGGGTTGCAGTACATTTGGCAGTGAATGTCGCTCTCTTTATGCTTACAGTTGAAATGAAAGACATCGACGGGTCTACCCGTCTTGGCGAAGTGGAGGTCGCCAATGGCCTTGAGGTGCTTGTCAAGCTGGCAGTTGTTATCAAAGATGAAGAATTTGGGGGTTGATTCGCTTGAGGGAAAGGTGGCCTTTGCAAAGTCCTAGATGGCAACTGACGTTTAGCTGAAATACAACGAGCACGGTGTAAGCACTCACGTATACAGATGAAATGGCTTCAGAGCCATGGAAGGTTGCTCGAGCAATGATCATGCCACAAGGCCAAATGATGAACTGCTCGTTATGCGTGCGGCGTCATCGCAACTGAGCATGGTAAGTGCGATTCCCACTTTCGTTCTTTCCATCGCAATCAAAGGCGGGATCCACCTGAGGCTTTGCCTGTCCCACTCTCTGCGCCTTCTGCTGCAGATGGAAGAGAGACTTTCCTCAAGCCTTGTGCTCTACTTCAGCTGAACGGTGCTGTTCGTCAGTGCATGTGAGGAAGTCGGGGGACCGGAGAGCTCTGCAGCCCTTGAATACACAAATTGCATGCTCGCCATCGTGACCTTGGCAATAGCAGTGGCGATTTGTTGGGAGCGGATCCTTGCAGTCATGTATTCCGCAGCAGAGATGGCCAATGGCCACGCCGTCACACACTGCTGCTTGGATTTTGCCTGGCGGTTCGAATTGGCAGCTCAAGTCAGCACTGGCTCCACAGGTAGATGGATGAAAATGTATGTAGCTCTCCGTCTTGCTCGAGTACCTTGAAGCACAAATCACATGCGTGGAAGTACTCTTCTTGCCCAGTTCCCTCCATGCGATCATTTCGCCTCTGCAGCTCATCTTGTAGACGCTCGCGATGAGAAGGGACTTGGTGCTTCAAAAGTAGACACGTGTCTCTTTCCGAATGGTCAAGCAATAGTGAGTACAAAAAGAAACCATTCAAAATGTCTTCCTCCCAAAGCTTGAGCGCCGTTTGCCAACCTTCGTACGTCTCTGCCACGGTAAGAGGCAAGATGTAGTCTGTGAACGCAAGACGGTTGTTGTACATATAGCCCTTTGGCTGAAGCAGCGAATAGTTGTGTATCCGTGCACAGTTTAGAGATGACAGCCTAAGCAAGAAAAAGAGAAAACGGTAAGCACGAATGGAAGTGGGTAGGTAGTGTTGCTTACCAGCCGAACATCTTGCCATTGGCAAAGAGCTCCAGAAGTGTCACGTCAACGAAGAAATGTTCTGCAACCTGTAGAACATCTGGAACCCCGGGATAGTAGGTTCGGGAGTTCACGTCGGGGTTTGCATGCACCACGTAGTTGTGGTAGTAACGACGATGGCATGCTGAGCAGGGAATCAGTGGGTGAAAGCAGTGGGCGTGGCAGGGTGCTTACTTCAACAATACAGTGAGGTAGTATAGACAGGGAGCGCACCTCTATCCAAGGTAAAGAGGCTGGCCCGGTGAGACGCAGGCTCCGTGAGCGTCAAAACATTTGGATTATGGCTGCTCTGGGGACAACCATCGGTCAAGCAGGAGCGAATAGGCGGGACTTGGTGCATAAAGGCTGCAATGAGTAAGATTATGCTGAGCTCTAGGTAACAAGCATACTACGTACATGTCTCGAACCCATGAGACTGGCAGTGCAGGTTGTACTGCATCGCAAGGGCCTCGTCTACATCCTGAATGCCATCTGCCCCTTTTGTGACGGTCCAGACCTCATCCTTCACCCCATCCCAAAGCAGCTGTACTGAGGTGTTGCCCAGGCTATGGAGGGTTTTGCATACAAAGGTTTCGACCTCATGCGGCAGGACGGCAGGCGGCGCTGATAGGTCGACTGTCTTCAACTCCAGAAAAGGCCTGGTCATGCGACAGATATCAATGAGGAGCAGAAAGTCCTGAAGAGCGAGGCCTTGAAGGCAGCAAGCCTTTGAGAGCAGCGAGCCTTTGAGAGCAGCGAGCCTTTGAGAGCAGCGAGCCTTTGAGAGCAGCGAGCCTTTGAGAGCAGCGAGCCTTTGAGAGCAGCGAGCCTTTGAGAGCAGCGAGCCTTTGAGAGCAGCGAGCCTTTGAGAGCAGCGAAGCAAGGTTCATGTTGGTAGCAGACGAAGGGCAACGGCTATATTTAGTTTCAGCGTTTGCCGGCCTCGGTGTGCTCTGCCGGCCAGCATCTTATCTCCTGGAAAATCTAATCTTTGTGATCGCGATCCAGGTCGTGATCTCCCAGTGGACGCGATGTTCTCCACCCTGGGAGTATCTTGCCGCTCATAGACTCCGACGGAAGCAATGACCATCCACACTCTTTCGCCCTCTCATCTGGTTTTCTCATTCAAAAGGCTGAAATCATTAGCTCTTCTCTCTGGAATGTTGTCTCTGAAAATACTCTCAATACATTCAGAAACTCTGGAATCATGAACCCCGATGGCGATGGCAACAACTTCGAAGTTTGATTGGCAAAACTTCGCTTTGACCCAAAGTCATCGTGTTCAACGGCCACCAAGCGCGACTCTTTGGCTGTAGAATTAGAACGAGGTGCGTTCGCTGCTTTCAGACGTGGGTCTTGTGGCTTTTGCAGTGCCTTGAGGCTCGCTACGCTGGAGGACTGGAACCCATCTTCATCCGGTGGTGGCTTCCGGATCGGCTCTGCCATTTGTCTCAGTGAAAACCTCCCAGTCTCTATCCTGCCATTCATAGTCACTTCGTGCTCAAACGAAGCACACGTACCCAAGACTAACCACGTCCACAGATCCCCAACTCTCCGCCGCCAAACGCCTCCAACGAACCCAAGTCTTCAACTCGTCCGTCCTCCACGCGAACCTACAACGTCAACTCGCGGCCCAAACAACGTCAGAGCTCGAAACCAAGCTATGAGAAGGAGAAATCTTCACCGAACTGACTGGAACGGGACAGGCGGCACTTTGCTGACCGCGAAATGGAGGAACGTGAAGAGAAGGAATGTGGACATGAGGGATATGATCAAGCCAAGGTTTGTCTTCCTTCTCCTTCTCATGTGTACCGAGTCTAATATGGACTGTAAAGCGCGAGTCAGATACCGACATCTGCACACTCCGAACACTCAGGACCCAATTAACAGTACCCTTACTAGTACCCATATCCGTCACCCAAACCCTCGCAGACCTCCGCCTGACTGTTGACACGCGACCACCTCGAAGAATACAGCACCACCTCTGCCTCCCTGCGCCAACCTACTGCCGAACTAGCGTCCCTCGAATCTCAAAATGCGCAGTCCTTCAAACTCGTTCAATCCCTCAAAGCTGAAGTTCGAGCAGCCAAGGAAGACGCAAGGCGAAAAGACTCGAGATGGTGACGCTGGTGGAGAGGGAGGTCGGGTACCTCCAGGCGCTTGTGGCGAGCTTCAAAGCCGAGAAGGCGTCTGGCAACAACTCGACCTCGGCGATGGACCAGGTCAAAGTGGGCAAGATGGAGGAGTTGGAAGCGCTCCTTGCGGAATACAAGAACGTGAATGGCCAACTTGCCAACGATCTAGAAGCGTTGGAGGGCCTGATGGTCTTGACGGAGGAGAAGGTTGAAAGGAGAAGAAGGCGCTTTTCAGAGTACGTTTCCTCCCCACTTCTCAAAGAGTAACATGATGCTGATTGAATGCGTGAACAACTAGTTCAGGACACGAACGAGAAATCGCCTCCCAAGCTACCGAAATCGACGAGCTCTACCCCAGCAGCGAGATCACAGGAGACCGACACGTCCCGCTGAGAACCCGTGTATTGTGCGAACCCAGACCAGGCTTGGGTGGATTGCCGACAAGCTACAATGAATAGAATCAAAGCAGAACGAGGCGCTTATCAAGCGGCTCAAGGATCTCGAGGAGAGTGGGTTTCATCAAATTCCGCAAGCTAAACAGGGAGACGAGCAGGAGCAGCTGGGTAAGTGGAGCAGATCGCCTATTTTTGTCTTTCTCATTCGCTTGGCTTCAGGTCTTCAGGCTATAGCTATCGGTGCTGTGACCGAACGCGATCCCCTTTCCCTCGTCATGGCTATTGTCAAGCCTTTGCTTGACGATGCCAGGTCGATGCTCGCACCTATGAGAATATACACGGCTAGAGGAGCGCTCCTGCAGCCCTTCACTATATCAGGAAGAGCCAAAGTATGACTCAGAGCCTGCTGCGGCACGTCAGTACGGCTTGGAACCTCTAGACTATCGAGTCTGAGGTCGAAGGGCGGTGGTTTGAGGTCGAGCGCACGTGCGAGGTGTCTTCTGGAGTATGCGAGAGTATGCCCGGTTTCTCTCGTTTTGATTTTGCTAGGCTGACGATACCTTGTAGGGATCCGTGCGTTCACCGTTGATTGGTCCATCTGCCTAAATACGCGCTGGCTGGTGGGCCCCAGTGCGCAAAGCCTTTGCTGAAGCAATATGGCACTCTCTCAGCCCTTCTCGCTACACGGCAATTGCGCCATTTCTTGATAAACGGGCTGGGCGGATCATGCATGCTGATGGTGGCATGGCACGCAACAACACTCAACCACGACGTTGAGCTCGAACACGAGCTCTCCCAATCCCAACATATCGCTGACGGGCAAAGTGGGATTCTAGCTGGTCTTTGAACCCAGTATGAACTCGTCGCTCAACAAGCCGGGCTGATGCATTATGAAGCGGAACAGGAGGGAATGGGGGTTGTGAGAGAGGAATTGCATCGACAGGCACAGGCGAAGAACGTCAAGCTGACGAGTGAACTGCCGTACCTCTGCAAACGAAACGAGAGTATCGAGCTTCTACGTGAAGAGAAGCGAGGGTTGGAGAACAAACTCGTGAGGCTTGACGAAGCCCAAGGAGAAGGTCGTCGGGCTTGAAGCTGAGGTTGACGCTGGTCGATTGCCACGTGAGGCTTGGTACCTATCCCTTTCCTACCCTTCGAAATGTTAGCTAACACGGATACAGGGCATCCAAAACCCAAGGCATGAATAATATGAATAACAACGCCACACCATCCTCAATACCCATCTCAATTCCGCAAGCCCCGACAGACTTCCGCCTCCCTGCGCCAACGTACCACCGAACTTGCATCCCTCGAGTCCTGGGCGATGTTGGCGGAGAGGGTACCTACAGGCTCTATTGGTGAATTTCAAGCCGAGGAGGCGTATGGTGATAACAACGTGGCGACGATGGCGACACCTGCGGTGGATCAGGTCAAGGTGGACAAGGTGGAGGAACTCGAGGAGAGTACGTGCCATCAATTCCTACACAACGACGTGATGCTGACGCAGTGTGCCTATAGCTATCTCGGAACATGAAGACGAAATTGCCCCCAATTTTGATCTAAGCGGTGAGATCGCTAGAGCCCGACACGTCCCGCTTAAACGCGTGTTTTGTGTATGGCCGGAAACCCAGATCAGGCGTGGGTCGATCTTCGACAAGGGACGATGGATAGAATCACAGGGCAAGTGGCTCAAGGAGGTCTAGAAGAGCAATTTTTCATGAAATACCACAAGCTAAATATGGAGACGAGCAGGACCTGCCGGGGTAAGCGGAGCAGATCGCAGGTTTTCGTCTTTCTCGCTGACTTGGGTTCATATTTGCAGGCTATGGCTATCGGTGCTGCCCCGCGCTCTCGTCGTTGCTGTTGCCAAGCCTTTGCTCAACGAAGTTCGGTCGGATGCTCGCACCTATGAGAGTATACACAGGGCACAGAGAGCTGCTCTTGCAGCGTTTCACTACGTCACCAAGGGTCAAAGTACGACCCAGGCTATGGGTATCGGTGCTGAGACCGAACGCAATCCCCTCGCTCTCATGATGGGTATTGTCAAGCCTTCGTTCGACGATGCCAGGTCGGATGGGGTATACACGGGCAGAGAGGCACCCTTGCAGCTTTTCACTACGTTACGAAAAGCTCAAGTATGACCCAGAGCCTCCTAGGGCACGCCAGAACGGCTCTGAAACTCGACACTCTCGAGTTTGAGGTTGAGCGCGAAGGGTCCTTTGAGTGTGCAGGAGGTACGCCCGCTTTCTCTCGTGTTCACTTGGCTTCGCTGACGATTTTTCTAGGGGTCAGTGTATTTAACACTCATTGGTCCGTCCGCCCAAGCTGCGAGCTGATCAACTCTGGTGGGCCCCAGTACGTCAATGGCTTCGCTAAAGCAACATGGCCCCCCCTCTCGCTACACGGCAGATGTGCCATTCATCGAGAAATGGGTTGGGCGGATTGGGAGGGCTGCTGCCTGCACGCCTGTGGTGAAAGGGCACGCGACAAGGCAAGCCCCTAACCCCTTGATTCGTGTACACTGCCAGTGCGCTAATTGTTTTGTACAGTGGAATACCTACAATGCCGCCATCAGTGGTTCATATCCCAGATTCGACTTGGGGGAATCAAGCATGGAAACAATCGCTTGCTCACCGACGATCAAAAGACGCAAGGTGGAGCATGATACGTCCTGCCATGCACTCCCGACCAATCCCACGTGCGCACTAGAACACCGGAGGATGTGCAATTCGTGCCTTCAAGTCTCCCTGCGCACATGGAGTCAGCACTGCAAGTTTGGATGGGATCGGCCAGAAAGGTCAGTTGCAATGTTGCCATGTCTTGTGCTGGTTCCCACGAGTGCTGAAGAGGTCAAACCAAGGTCAAGCGCTCTCAATACTATTGGAAACCGTACAATTTTTCAGGTATCTGGAAAGTCTCGACTTTGTGAAATGGTGCTGGCTGAGCCATGTACGGCCATTATAAATGAAGAAACGGATGTCAGCCACTCGAGCTCAGGGGCTGACAACAACAGGATAGTACAAAGTAGCATGATGGAAGTATGTCCCTGTCCTCGTCTGAAATGATAGACTCGGTCAAATCGATGGCAAAATCGAAATGCCGCTTCGTAATTAGACCCACCCTTGGTGATATCTGGGGACGCCAGAGGTTTTGGGGGTTGGGCGTTTAAATCATGCTGTGCATCCGCTCGGCACTCAGCACCTGAATCGAATCACAAGATCCTGGGACTCTTTTCAGCATTAGCTGTATGCCCGGGCGAGCCTCATTGCTGGGTTGTCTCCTCCCTCACATCTGGACATGCTTGGCTGGGCTCGCCATGAATCATAATGCTAAGCTAAAGGGTAGCGTCTCTCGGGACCTGGGCTTGACAACAACCAAGAGAGCAAGATGGGAAGTTGAGCTCGCTGGGCCGCCATTGGAGTGCTCACCGACCGCCTCAGGATCCGCTCTGATATCTGGCGTCGAGAGTGCTCAGATTCATGGTGGTACATTCAATGTGGCTGGGCGCGACATTGTTCATCACCATACCCACAACTATGGGCATCAGACGGCTTCAGTTGCTGTCTTGGACATCCTGAACTCGCTATCCCTGCCCAATTTCCGCGACATTCAGCTGGATACCCTTGCCAAAGCCACCGAGGGGACCTGTATCTGGCTCACAACAGGAGAAATCTTTATCTTCTGGATTGCAAATGGGAAGATACTGTGGGGTATTGGTATCCGTAAGTCATATCATGGCTTGTCTCGAAAGAATTTCGTGCTGACTTCTATCCAGCCAGAGCTGGGAAGACCGTCCTTGCGTGAGTAAGGTCCAAAGAATGTTTGTGCCTGAGCTAATCTACAACAGATCCATTGTTATCCGCTACTTGGAGGGTCTAGAGAGAACATCAGGAGGCATCATCTGTGTCGCCTACGTCTACCTTCGCTACAGTGAGCCCCTGGCCATCAGGGACATCCTGGGATCGCTGGTTAAGCAGATCGTTGAGCGCCACGCTGACCTGATCCCGCTGGTTGAAACCCTCTATGCAAGTCACAAGCAAGAGAGGACCAAGCCAAGCCAACAAGACCTGCTGGAAGTACTGGGGGGATTCGTTCAGTGTGGAAAGACATTGTTCTTCGTCCTGGATGCATTCGACGAGATGCGGGCTGAAGATCGGCCCATCCTGCTCAGGCTTCTCGCATCGCTGGACACAAAGCTCTTCATCACCTCCCGACCGCTAGAACCGCTCCAGCAGCAGTTCCCCTCTGCTCAAATATTCAACATCGCTGCGAACCCATCCGATCTCGACCTGCATATCAAGAACTTTCTGCGACATAGTGCAGAGGTCATGGCATTGATTGAGGGAACCGATCTTGAGGAAGAGATTGCAGAAACAATCCATCGAAAGTCGGGTGGAATGTGAGGTCTCTTAGCTTCTTCATTTACTCTTGCTCAATGTCACCTACAGGTTTCTCCATGCAAAACTCCAGCTAGAAGCACTCCGGAGCTGTGTTAGTGCTCACGATGTGGAAGAAACCTTGCAAGCATTTCCTTCTGATATCGAGGTGATCTACGCAACTACCTGGGAGCGAATTCTTGCCCAAGCACCCAAACAGTCAAACCTTGCTAAGCTCGTGCTTCTCTGGATCACTCACTCCCATCATGAAATGACCATCGATATGCTGCGACGTGCCGTTGCCACCCTCGCCGGAAATGTATGCCTTTGAGCCAAAGCGGATGGTGCCGGAAGCTCTCCTCCTCTCGGTTTGCTGCAGCTTGGTTGCAGTCGATGAAAAGACAAGACTAGTTCGTTTAATTCGTGAGTTTCATCATCACTTCATCTATACATTTCTTTGTCCTTATTCGGTTGTCATCTAGACTATACCACTCGGGAGGCCATTTTGCCTCGAATCCTGAATTTATTTCCCGTCCCTCATGCTCTTCTTGGGCATGTTTGTATTGTCCATCTCACCAAGTGTGGGTTTCAACACTATAGGATGGAACCTGGTGCATGGCGCCCGATCGACGACCTCAGAGCTCGGCTTCGCAAGGATACCCTCCTGGGATATGCTTACTGGTCATGGGCGCACCACACTCGTCAATGCAGTCGTTACGCGCCTATCACATCAGCAACCGCCGATTTGGTGCTGAACTGCACCAACTTTCCTTTGGACAACGGTTGGCTCGAATATGGTTGCTCCATTCACATTGCTGCATTCTACGGGCTTGAAGACCTGATCCCTCTAGCAGCACAGCTCGTTTCTCCGAATTCTGGAACCCGCACGACCTCCAACAAGTCGCCGTTGATGCTGGCAGTCCAAAGAGGTCACACTGCTTGTGCTAAAGCTTTGCTCTTGCTGCCAGGCATCGACGTGAACGTCTGCGACGATGTTTTGCAGAACACGCTCATGCTTGCCGCTCGTTATGGTAACAGCGAATGCGTGAAACTCCTCGCTGATTCCCCTGTCATTAACATCTGTGCAGTTGATATGCTCGGTCAGACCCCCCTGATCCATGCCACCAAAAGAGGCCATACTGAAGTTGTAAAAATCTTCGTGAGGCTCTCAGGCATCAACATCAACGCTGCAGATAAGGATGGTTGGACCGCTCTCATTCATGCCGTGAACAAAGGCCATGCTGACATTGTCAGAGAGCTTCTCAGTGTTCAGGGAATTGATGTCAATTACCGCACGAGGCATTGGACACCCCTCACGATGGCAGCATTCACAAGTCGCATAAATATTGTGAAGCAACTCCTCAACGCTCCTGGGATTGACGTCAATGCTGCTCCAAACGGGGAGACTGCGCTGTCACATGCTTTGTGTAGGAGAGACAGAGAGACCACTGACCTCCTTCTCGCCTTTCCTGGGATAATCGTACCAACCCCTATCAATCTGTCATATTGAAATGTACTCGCTACGGGGACAATTTTGCTCAATGTATATACCAGGATATATCTTGAAGTGACTTCGGTGAACGTCTAAGGGCAAAACATGAAGAGGGAAGCAAGTAGATTTTCGACCTCAAATGAGCAAAGAGCACTGATACCACCATGCCCTGGCTATGCTCCTGCAGGTGCAAAGGGTATTCGACAACCAAGGTGGAAAATTGAATCAAGCATTGTGACCACACCGTGTCCACTTGCACATTGCATGTGGAATCTATGTATTAAGGTGCAAGGACAGGCCAGTCACGAGCAGAGCAACGGGTCGAGGGTTTCATATCAGATAGACCCCCAAGAGGCTGATGAGGACATCACGGCGGGGGAAATATGTACAGTTTTGCGCACCTTTTATATTTTCAGAGCTACGCTAAACCTTTCCCAGTTCCCGCCACCCGTCCCGAAGCAAGTTTTAATGTGCGAATGAATCTCATCTAGTAGAGCGTCGCTGTTGCCCCTACCACTGCCGTTGTTGGTGTTGATTTAATCATAAAGTTGAGCCTTGACATTGTTCATGAACATGGGTGGGGTGAACCCTTTGTAGAGAAAGGGCGATAGTGGTGGTACAAGTCCTAGAGACGTTGAAGTCTGAATCTCCTGCCAAGAGGCGCGTGTCAGAGTTTCAGAGTCTACTGGGCGCCTGCTCTCGAATTGGGAAATAAAGCCCACAGCACCTTTCACTGCGCGAGGGTTACTCAGTGCGTCGAGCCCGATGAATCTGAAATTTGAATTGCTAAAGCTTGATAATATATTTGTCTTAGGGGCCTACTGTGGTAGCGATAGCCATTATGACGACAGGACTCTGTCCACGGCGTCAATGAGGCATTGTAGACCTAATCTCGACAACATAGCCTGCGACGACATCCAGTAAGGATCAAACCCTGAAAGAACACCCTCAGACTAGGTGCTAACACTTGGGAGATACCTCGAGTGGACAGTATGGTCCCATGAAAATGACGCCGACTGTCCCAGGATGCGAAGAGCCATAATGGGGAGCAGAGAAACGGATTGTGGCTACTCACACGCGGATAGGGCTGAGGAGAAGAGTGGCCATTCTTTCAGGGCAGAGAGGCTTTGGTGATGTCTCGACCGTAAGTTATATCTGGGCTGGTGCACTCAAATCCATGCTCTCTCATCAGTACGCCAGAACAGGGCAGTCAAGAGCTAAACCTGTTGAGCGATTGTTCATGTTCACCTCAACAGCTTTCGATCGTGTACCGGCAGAATTTTCAACCACTTGGGCCTTCCGCCTTGCCTATGCCCTCTTTCCTCCTCCGTTGTCGAGGTATCAGCGCCAGTGTTCTTTTTGGCGCTTATTCGCAGCAACTGAGAGATCCTGGGAATTTACTTCCGCTCCCAGAATCGGACGGAACCGATATGCCGGCCAGCTTCTGTCTTTCGCCCAAGGGGCAACCAACGACGCGAGCCATGAAATCAACCCCCCCGGGTGGGTGGTGGGAAATATCAAATTTGATGCTGGGACAGCAAGTGGGTGAACCAAGGACCCCGGAGAGCCACGGTAACACCTACATCGCTATCCGGACAGAAATCGCGGCCATAGGCCGCGAATAAGGCTGAGCACGGGTCGACCTATATGGGTACCCGCACCCGCGGCCCAGGTACCCGCAATCATTTTTGGCATACCTAGAGCCGTGCGGGTCAGTTCCCACGGTTCACCCGCCAAGACGGGTCAGGTGGCAGGTACCCATAGGTATTGGAAACCCACAGGTACTTGCAGGTACTCATGGGTATCATACTTATAATTTGTATTTATGGGCTTTGGAATTAAGTGTAATACATCCAACTGTAGTGTAGGTAACCAGTACAGTCAATTTCGGGTACCAGGAGGGAAGCTGTACTAAAAATCAAATTGTGCACCAACGCGTAGGCGGTTAGTCAAGCAAATGGGTGTTCCTGAGAGCTGCAATACGGCGTCACAGACTGAGCGAAGTAGCGCCCAGATTGATCTCGGTTTGGGTAGGTGGTACCATGAAGATTGCCTCAACTCGAACTTATTTTACAGCTCAACGCGGCAACGGTTAGCTATGCAAATACATGCCTTGGAAAGCCCTAAATGAGGGCTACAGAATGAGCCCTTAAACGCCTAAACGGGAGCAGATTTGAGCCTTAAATCCACTCATGATTACCAGACCAGCCACTCATGGTACTCTATACTCGGAACTCTACTACGTATCGGCATTTTACTTTTTAAACAAACTAATTTTTGCATCTTTTAGCCAGTATATATAGCTACATTTTACTCTACTTATAATAATATTTTGCATTGCAGGTACTGACTACAGGTACCCATCTGCGCCAAAACCTATACCTGCACCCGCACAGGTAAGTTCCCACGGTTCACCCGCGGCAACGGGTGCGGGTATTTGACCCGTTTCCCACGGATCAACCCGCAGGTACCCAAGTGATACCCACACCCGTGCTCAGCCTTAGCCGCGAAACTTACATCCAATCCGGACAAAAACAGGTGCAAGATGGCCTTGAGATGCATTTTTTATCCGGACATGGAGAGGTGATTGGACTCGATCTTGGATCCCTATCCGGACATTTGGCCAACGGTCATCGCCCATACTGTTGAGCCACCGCGTCCCTCCGGAAGCCACTCAGTTCGAATCCCGCTTCTTGCATCCTTTTTTGCCTACAAGGCTCGCAAGAAAGGGAGAAGAAGCCAAGGCATCAGGGAAGATGATTGGATCATTCTTTGTCCTTTCATGCATTCCAGAGTTTCGTGCATTGTAAACTTACTTCTTACACATGCTGGGGTGGCTCTAATACTATCTCTGAATGCCGTGGCAGCGAAATTTTCGAAAAATTTGCGAAATTCATTAAGAAATCCCGATTTTTTGAACCTACATCTGACAATCCGGACAAAAATGGCTCTTTGGGGGGCAACTTAGATCGTATCCGGACAAAAATTCGCAAAATCTATCCGGACACCAACCCCTTTCCGAAAATCTAAGTTCAACCGAAGCTCTCCGGGGTCCTGTGAACCAGCGGCAAGCTAGGAAGGCCTGTCGGAGATTAAAGTTTCGAGTCGCATTATCGGTTATCTATAGTACATCATCGACGAGAATTGTTCTGCGTTATTGTTAATGCCCTATCCCGACTGGGTGCAGTGAAAACGTGAGCAGGAAGGGGAGGTTCTTCAATTTGTATATCAAGTCCATCGCTGTCAGGAATCTTGAAAATTTCTCGGTAATTTGTTGTATCTGAGGGCGCCGCCTCTCGATCAAAATTCTGGGCGGCTTTGTACTTCAACGTCTCGTGCCTGTACGGACATGTTGATACAACTGTCATTCCACCCTTCTTTCCCTTTTGAAGCTGTTTTAAGCAACCAGCAACATTGGAGTCTCTCCCACAGAAACCACAAGGGTCGAGTCCCAGCGTCTCTCCACCCTGAAGCTCATGTGTTCCGTCGTCATCTTGAGTATTCAAGGAAGAGCGCGATGCCTGAAGGATGTGCTCGCCCACATGTTTGCGCGTGTCAGAAAGCTTGACCTTTTCCTCCTGACATACTAAGCAGGCAAGGACTGAATTTGCTCTGAGCTTGGAGGGTTTGGCGGCTTCGACGACGGCACCAGGAAGGGCTCCGATGGTGAAAGCATAATGTCCAGTGTTATCCCGATATGGGAACACGCGCGGGTTCTCAATGGCTGGTAAGAGGCCAATATTGTCTACCATTGCCTCAGTATCGGGCTGCAAGCCGTTCCAGGCTTCGCGTTGAAATAACGACGGCAATTTTCTGATCTCAATCATCTTCAATCTCCGACAGCCCTTCCGAGCTTGCCGCTGGTTCACCCACTCGCTGTCCCAGCATCAAATTTGATATTTCCCACCACCCGCCCGGGGGGGTTGATTTCATGGCTCGCGTCGTTGGTTGCCCCTTGCTTTCGCCCCATCATCCTGTTCCCGCAACCGAATCTCATCCAGAGATCCTAGGACTGCCACGATTGGCTCTATCTCGGAACACTTTCTTGCATCCTAGTTCGAAGCATCCCGCTGGGCTTGTGGATCATGAGCCCCAATGGCAATCACAGCAACAACCTCCAGACGCCGTGGGCGAAGCTTCGCTTTGACCCTAAATCGTCGCGCTCAACGGCCACCAAACTGGACTCTTTGGCTGCGGAACTAGAAACTGGTGAGTTTGCTGTTTTCAGACACATGGTTTCGTGGCTTCTGGAGGTGCCTCGAGGCTGGCTACCGGAACCGACGTCCATCTGGGGGTGGGTTCCAGATTGGCTCTGCTTTTCGCCTCGAGAACTCTTGCCAAAACTCTACCCTATCATTCTTTGTTCACTCTACGAAGCCAAAGTCATGACCGAACCCTTGACGCAGACCACATTAACCACCTCCCACAGACCCCCAACTCTCCGCCGCCAAACGCCTGCAACGAACCCAAGCCCTCAACTCGTCCCTCTCCCATGCAGGCCTCGAACGTCAACTCCTCGAAGCCTAAACAGCAACTTCAGAAATCAAAACCAAACAGCACGAAAAGGAGCACTTGATCGAACGGCTGGAACAAGATAGACGGTACTTTGCCGACCGCGAAATGGGCAACGTGAAGAGAAGGAACGGAATCAGGCCAAGGTAGGTCTCCCTTCTCCTTCTCACATGTGCCAAGGCTAATAGGGACCGTAAAGCACGAAGCAGATACCGACAGCACTCAAGGCACGAATAGCAGCGACGATACACCCCCCTCAGTACCCATATCCGTCATCCAGACCCTCACAAACCTCCGCCTCACCCACGCCAACCTCCTCGAAGAACACGGCGCAACCGCTGCTTCCCTTCCACAACGCTTAACTGAACTCCTTTCCCTCGAATCTCAAAACGCACGGCACCAAAAAAACGATCCCGGCCCTCGAAGGGGAGGCCCGAGCTGCCAAAGAAGATGCTAGGCGAATAGATTCGAGGGTGATGCTCGTGGAGAGGGAGGCGGTGCACCTCCAGGCTCTGTTGGCGAGCTTCAAAGCGGAGGAAGCGTTTGGCGATAACGCGACACCCTCAGTGGACGAGACGGAGGAACTGGGGGCTTTCGAGAACATGAACGACCTAGAAGCGTTGGATGGTCCACTGGTCTCTACCGAAGAACTCGAAAAGGTCGAACAGGAGAAGAAGGCGCTTCGTCAGAGTACGTTTCCCCCTTCCTCAGAGTGACACGATTGCTGATGGAGAGCACTTATAGCTAATTCAGAACATGAACAAGAAATCGTTGCGCAAGCCGCAAGGATTGACGAGCTCAAACCAGCCCTCTTCGATCTCAGCGGCGAGATTGCAGGAGGTCGATACGCCCGTTGAAAACCCATGTCTTGTGTATGGCAGAGAACCCAGACCAGTTATGGTTCGAACGTCGACAAGCTACGATGGATGGATCAAAGGGAGAATGAGGCACTTGTCAAGCGGCTCAAGGAACTCGAGGAGAGTGGGGCTTCGTCAAACACCACAAGCCAAACAGGGAGACGAGCAGGAGCGCCTGGGTAAGCGGAAAAAATCGCCTTTTTCGGTTTTCGCGCTGACTTGGCTTCAGCTATCGGTGCTGAGACCGAACACAGTCCCCTCGTTCTCGTCATGGTTGTTGTCAACCCTTTGCTTGACGATGCCAGGTCGATGCTGGCACCTATGAGAATATGCACGGCTAGAAGGGCGCTCCTGCAGCCTTTCACTATATCACGAAGAGCTAATGTACGAACCAGAGCCTGCTACGACACGTCAGTACGGCTCTGGACCTCTACACCATCGAGTCTGAGGTCGAAGGGCGGTGGTTTAAGGTCGAGCGCAAGCGCGAGGTGTCCTTTGGAGCACGCAGGAAGTACGCTCGGTTTCTCTCTTCTTGACTTTGCTTGGCTGACGATTCCTTGGAGGGATCCGTGCGTTCACCGACCGTTGATTGCTCCGTCTGCCCAAACTAGGGACTGACCGAGTTTGGTGAGCCCCAGTATGTCGACGGTGTTGCTGAAGCAATATGGCACTCAGCCCCTCTCGCTACACTGCACTCCTGCCATTCCTCGACACATGGACTAGGCCGATTGGGCGTACTGATACTTGGACGCCTATGGTGAGGGGGCACGCTACAAGGCAAATCTCTCACCCCTCGATTCGCCTCACTCATTGTTTTGCAAAGCGGAACGCCCACCATACCACTATTGGTGGCTCATATCCCAGATTCGACTTTGAGGAATTGTGCATGGAACAATCGCTCTCTCACCGACGATTAAAGACACGAGGTGGAGCATGATACGTCTTGGCATGCACCCTGGGCTAACGACACTTTGCAGGCGCTCCATAACCACAGCAGATGCGCAACTCGTCCTTTGAAGTATCCCTGTGCACATGTAGTCGGTGCTGCGAGTTTGGATGGGATCGGCCAGGTAGGTCAGTTGCGGTTTCGCCATGTCTGGCCCTTTGGCTCATCAAGTTGCGCAGAAAGGCAAACGCGCCAACGCTCCGCTAAACTGTCGATGCTTCCTACGGATTGAATTCAACTGAGGCATTAGCGTTGCTAGGCGTACAACGCTTTTGAGATCTCACTCGACCGACAATTTATTCGCTCAACCCCTATTTAGCTTTGCCCCGACGACACCCCCCGAGCGTCAAGCAGCATCTGTGTCCCTATCAGCACACCAAGGGTTCGCGTCGCGATGCAGTCACACCCTTCCACCCCATATCCCTTTACGACCTCCAAGGCTCCGACCTTTGGAAGCACCGCATTGGCTTAGAAATCCCAAGGAGGAAGATGCGACTTTCCGACCTGTCTCCCTGGGCAGATATGCATCCCGGTGGACCTTCACCTCCCGCCTTTGCTCAACTGGGCTCATAGGGAACATCACAAGGGCCATACTCGAGCAGAGGAATAGGTGGGCACATTTTGCCAGTGGTTAGTTCATTGCCTGTTGACTGGTGTCCTGGTGCAGGGTTGGAGCTACTGTAACGACGAACGGAGATCTACCTTGAACGGGACGTGCGTAGCTCTGGTTGGCGCCCGAATGTTAGGGCTTCCAGATGGAGAAGGCAAGGTTTGTGTCACCAATCGTTGCGCTGCTGTTATTGTTATTGTTATTTTCTTGGATGGTATGTCGTCGCACACCCTAATAAACTGGTTTCTTGTCGCGAAAGCGTCTATGAGTATGGGAAGGGCGCCGCCAAATGATATCCTTCACCCTGCGTGCTGCTAATGAATCGTCATTCGGAATAGCTGTTGTCTGCATGCCTACGGTGACAGGCAGAGGGCAAGGCACACCTCCCTCGATTCGCGTACACTGGGCTAATTGTTTTGCACAGTGGAACACCTACCGTGCCGCCATCGACGGTTCAAATCTCAGACTGGATTGGAAACAATTGCTTGCTCGCCCACCAAAGTTCAAGGCACACGAGGCGAGGCATGATACTGCCATGGTATGCACTCTCCGCTAACGACGCTTCACAGGCGCTTTAGAACTACGAAGGATGTTGCGCTTTCAAGTCTTCCTGCGCGCCTCTAGTCGACGCGGCGAATGTTGGATGGGATTGACAAAGTAGGTCACTCGCGGTTTCACCTTTCCCCTGTTGGCTCATCAGATCGCAGAGAATTCCCTCTAAATATAGTCAGTGTTACACCTCCAGCACACACCGAGCGTACTTATGTGTCTACTGTCAACACCGCAAGTATTAGGACCTTGATATAGTTGCGCACCTGGCACTCCGTTGCCCTTACGACCTCGGATCGCTAGAACAACGGTATCGATGAGCACATTCCGAGCTCGAGTGAGGAAGGTGTGAGCAGGGTTGGATTGTCCAATCTGCCACCTTGGACAGATATGCATTCACAGTGGGACTCTTGCCTCCCGAACTGGCTGGGCTGGGCTCATAGTCAACGCTGCAAGCACCCTGCTCGACTAAAGGAAGAGGTGGGCATATTTTACCAGTGGCTAGTTCATTGCACGTTGACTGATAGCTCGGCACAGGGACCGGGCTATCATAATGACGACTTTTCCGATGCTCTACCCCGAACGGATCACTTGGAGCCCTACTCGATGCTTGAGTGTCAGCGTGCGAAGGCGGACAATACAAGGCCTGTGCTATCAATTGTGCTGTGTTCACCTAATGCCCGTGCATTGCGTCCTGGATGAGATGTCGTTGCATACCTTAAATAAACTGGTTTATTGTCGCGAGGACCACCATGTGTATGTAGACCGCCGCCAAAAACGATGTCCGCTACCCTGCGTGCCGTTAATGAACCACAGTCCTTGGGAGAGGTGCGGTGAATAGCTGTATGCAGGCCCAGCTTGAGCGAGAAACGAAATTCGCTTCCTTTGCTTGATTCTCCTTCGAAGTGGTCAGGAAGCCACCGTCTTTGTAGTATCAAGGTGGCTGCCGTCGGCATACATACGCCCCATGCGTCCCCAGAATAGATACAATGGGAGTGGACCGAGGCCATGGGATGCTGATGATTGTATAGACCAAACGAGTACTCAAGGAGCAGCTCGCAAGGAGATGTCTGTTACTTTACCTTACGGGCGGGAAAATCTGAAAAAATTGCGCGTACTCCTGGGCGGGCACTCTCAAAGGGTAAGAAGCCCCAGCAAGTCGTATATTGGTTTTCTATGGAAGCAGGCTGATACATGGCGGAACTTCGACTCGACTGCCCCGTTCTCGCCCCCTGCTCGATCTGCACTTGTTGCATACTGTGCGGCATCCCCGTATTCCCCGCGATCGCACTCACAGCCGTCGGAAACGTGGAATTCTGACCTGGCGACAGAAGCTGTGGTGTCATAGGCTGGAACGAGATCCTCGACGAGGTGGGGATCTGAGGTGGCGGTAGACGAGGTCGAGCGGACGACGAGCTGCTGCTGCTACTGCTCGCCGCGCTGTCCATGGTGGCTCGGAGGTCGGCTAGGTGGTTACCAGAGAGAAGAGCAGGAGGGGGAGGCATCAGAGGCGACGCCCGACTATCATCTTTGACTTTGAGCGGGGCTGGAGCTGGTTTCTTGCGCCTTGTCGTGACTGCAACTTGTTTGTGTCGTCCTCCTCCTCGGCGGCGGGACGACGACGGCCTCTCCCTATACTCTGCCTCATCCTCTCCCTCCGAGTCCTCCCCCTCCCCTTCATCCACCTCCATCTCATCCTCATCTTCTTCATCGTCACTCTCCACCACCCTCTTGCGCTTCGCACTCCCAGCTTTGCGTTTCGCCGCCACCGGTCCAGAGTCTTGCGCAAACTGACTCGGCTTCATCCCCCTAATCAATTCCAAAACGGTCCTCGACACCCTCCCATTCATCCGCACATCGACATGAACCTCTCTCAACCCACTCCTCAACGCCGCAATCGCACTCCCCAACTGCTTCATTGTCAGCTTCTGCCTCAACGTCCCAATCAAAACACTGATCCCAATAAACTCGATCGGCGAGACCTTGCCCGGATTCTTGAAACATTTATTGTACGCCGCGTTCTGCGTGAGCTCTGAAAAGATGTCAAAGGTGTCTTCCATGTCGGCTTTGAAGCCTGGGTCGAGAGGGGTAGTGGCTGCGAGCCATTTATCGAGTTGGAGGATGGTGCCGATGGTTTTGAGCGTGGGTCCCCAGCGTTCGAGGAGGTAGAGGGCTTGGGCGAGGCAGCGAAAGTCGCTTCCGCGGCTCGTGTCCCATTCGAGGTGGTCAGACGAGAGACCGCCGTCTTTGATGTGTTTGTTGACGAGGGAGCGGACAAAGGTGGACCGGTGGGTGTTGGTCACTTGGAGTTTTTCGGCGGGAGTCAACGCCATTCCGAGTTGGACTCTCTGTTTGAGGTGTTAGGGATGGATGAGGGAGAAGAGGAGGGAGAACGTACCTTGAAGACTTCTCGCTCGTCGTCCTCGGATATATCTTGGTGTTCGACACAGACGATCTGTTTGTTCGCGAAAGTCTTGCGAAGCTTTTCGGGGGGTACTTTACGGGTCTTTTGGCCTGGAGGGCTCTCCTTGAACCACCACTTTCGGCTGTTAGACTGGGTGCTGGGGATTAGCGGCGTGTCAAGCAGTGGAATCTCGACGACTTACGCGTCTTTGTCTGTCGACGCGCACCGCGCCTGTAACGTCAGAGTGCGATTCCAATTCAGCTGAAGCTTAAAGACTTACGAGGGATCTGTTGACCATTTCAGTACATAAAACGCGTGGAATAGAACAATACGCACCTGGCCATCCATAAACCTCCGAATCGAGGTCAACCGCCGCTTGCCATCGATGCAAATCTTGGTTTCCGACCCATCATCGTGCTGTTTCGTGGCAAAGATGACTGGAGGAACATAAAAGTTCCTGAAAATCGAGTCTATAAGACTGATCTGCTTTGCGTCGGGCCAGACGACGTCTACAGCGTGATCTCCTTGAGCACTATGGTCACCCGGAGAACGAAGGCATACACATACTCGCTGATACTCTGCATCGAGGTCGATATCTTGATTATGCATCTGGTCTGTACATCGTCCATGAGCACCTCCTGCTCGGCCAATACAAAAGAAAAGAACATACCGAACAACGCCTGAGCGGCATACGTTGTAGCCCTCGGAACCTTCAAAGGGTTCCTTAGATTATAAGTTATCGTGGCCTTTTTCTTGCCCTTTTTCTGTTGAGAGCTGGTATATTCTTATTCTTCTTCCTCTGAACTCTCGAGGTCGGTCAGATCGGAATCGTCGTCGCGATTCATGGCAGGTGTAACGGAAGCAGATGAAAGGGTTCAAAGTCAGCAAGCGCGCGGCTGTTGGCAGGCCGCTGATGGTGTTCCCACGAGTGTCCTACAGGTCGAGTGGGCACTGGAGAAAAACCTTGCGATTTATCAGAGATACGACGGTTTGGACCTCCGTGAATGGGATAAAATGAGCCATATAGAACAAATGGAAATGAAAGGAGCGGACTTCAGCGACTCGAGCTCAGAGGCTGACAACACCTGCATGGCGTAGGGGACGGGATAGAGTCGAAACCACGAAATCGGGCGTCAGAACTTTGCAAGTTCACTTCTGGAGACAGATAATTGAGCGCTAATACCTGTACTTCATCTCCTATTATTTTATTCGCTCATCAAGGCGTCAATCTCTACCAACCCTCCCCGCCAGTGGCCGTAGCTTATAGTAACTGCATTAGCACCGATGGCCGATGGCGCTGCGGTTCATTCTAGCTCTATGAGGGAGCTACGAGCATCATGATACTTACAAGTAAGTAATTTGGCCCACCCTTGGTGATATCTGGCCATGCGAGTGGTTTTCGGGGCTGGGCGCTTAAATGCTGCTGTGCACCTGGTCAGCGCTTAAATCCAATCACGGGACCCTGGGAGTCTCTACAGCACTGCCTGCTGCCTGTGTGCAGGACCGCCTCGTTGTTAGATTGTCCTCCCCCCTCGCATCCGGACGCTTCACTGGACTTTCCATGAATCGTAATCCCAAGCGAATGGGTAGCGTCTCTCGGGACCAGGACTCAACAACAACCAAGAGAGGAAGATGGGAAGTTGAGCTCGCTGGGCCGCCCTCGGAGTGCTCACCGACCGCCTCAGGATCCGCCCTGATATCTGGCGTCGAGAGCGCTCATATTCACGGGGGTATATTCAATGTAGCAGGGCGCGACATTCATAACCATACTTACCACTATGGGCCTCCAACGGCTTCAGTTGATGTCCTGGACATCCTGAACTCGCGATCCCTCCCAAAATTCCGAGATATCCAGCTGGATACCCTTGCCAAAGCCACTGATGGGACCTGTATCTGGCTCACAAGAGGTCAGATGTTTGTCTTCTGGGTTAAGCATGGGAAGATATTGTGGGGTGTTGGTATCCGTGAGTCGCAGTATGCCTTGCTTCGAAAGTCATACCCTGACTTCTATCTAGCCGGAGCTGGGAAGACCGTCCTTGCGTGAGTAAAGTCCAATCAATGCTCACACTCACACTAATATCTCACAGATCCATCGTGATCCGCTACTTGGAGTGGCTAGAGAAGACATCAGGAGGCCTCATCTGCATCGCCTTTGTCTACCTCCGCTACAGCGAGCCCTTGACTATCAGGGACATCCTGGAATCACTGGTCAAGCAGATCGTGGAACGCCATGAGGACCTTATTCCTTTCATTGAAGCCCTCTACGCGAGGCACAAGAAAGAGGGGACCCAGCCAAGTCAAGGAGAACTGCGAGAAGTGCTGGAGACATTTATTTGGCTTGGAAAAAGACTGTTCGTCGTCCTGGACGCATTGGACGAGATGCGAGCCGAGGATCGGCCCATCTTGCTCAGGCTTCTCGCGTCGTTGAATGCAAAACTTTTCATCACCTCCCGACCGCTGGAACCACTCCAGCAGCAGTTCCCCTGTGCTCATGTATTCAGCATCGCCGCGAGCCCATCCGATCTCGACCTGCATATCAAGCAATTTCTCCGACATAGTCCAGAGGTGATGGCATTGCTTCAGGGCACCGATCTGGAGGAACAAATTGTGGAGACAATTCATCGAAAATCGGGTGGGATGTGAGGTGTCCTAGCTTCTTTCTCTATTCTTTCTTAACATCACTTATAGGTTTCTCCATGCAAAACTCCAGCTAGAAGCACTCCGGAGCTGTGTTAGTGCTCATGATGTGGAAGAAACCTTGCAAGCATTTCCTTCTGATATCGAGGCGATCTACGCAAATACCTGGGAGCGGATTGTTGCCCAAGCACCCAAACAGTCAAACCTTGCTAAGCTCGTGCTTCTCTGGATCACTCACTCCCATCATGAAATGACCATTGATATGCTGCGATGTGCTGTTGCCACCTCGCCGGAAACATATGCCTTTGAGCCGAAGCGGATGGTGCCAGAAGCTCTCCTCCTCTCGGTTTGCTGTGGTCTGGTCGCAGTCGATGAAAAGACGAGACTAGTTCGTTTAATTCGTGAGTTTCATCATCACTTCATCTATAGATTTCTTTGTTCTTATTCGGTTATCATCTAGACTATACCACTCGGGAGGCCATTTTGCCTCGAATCCTGGGTTTATTTCCCGTTCCTCACGCTCTTCTTGGGCACATTTGTATTGTCCATCTCACCAAGAGTGGGTTTCAACACTATAGGATGGAACCCGGTGCATGGCGGCCAATTGACGACCTCAGAGCTCGGCTTCGCAAGGACACCCTCCTGGGATACGCTTACTGGTCATGGGCGCACCACACTCGTCAATGCAGTCGTTACGCGCCTATCACATCAGCAACTGCCGATTTGGTGCTGAACTGCACCAACTTTCCTTTGGACAACGGTTGGCTCGAATATGGTCGCTCCATTCACGTTGCTGCATTCTATGGGCTTGAAGACCTAATCCCTCTAGCAGCACAGCTCGTTTCTCCGAATTCTGGAACCCGCACGACCTCCAACAAGTCGCCGTTGATGCTGGCAGTCCAAAGAGGTCACACTGCTTGTGCTAAAGCTTTGCTCTTGCTGCCAGGCATCGACGTCAACGTCTGCGACGATGTTTTGCAGAACGCGCTCATGCTTGCCGCTCGTTATGGTAACAGCGAATGCGTGAAACTGCTCGCTGATTCCCCTGTCATTAACATCTGTGCAGTTGATATGCTCGGTCAGACCCCCCTGATCCATGCCACCAAAAGAGGCCATACTGAAGTTGTAAAAATCTTCATGAGGCTCCCAGGCATCAACATCAACACCACAGATAAGGATGGTTGGACTGCCCTCATTCATGCTGTGGGCGGAGGTCATTCCGAGGCTGTCAAACAGCTTCTCAGTGCTCAGGAAATTGATGTCAATTGGGCATCTAGCGGCGGCAAATACTCTACTGGCGACGAAGCGCAGTCGACAGCCCTCATAGTGGCGGCTCGCAAAGGTCACATAAATATCATGAAGCAACTCCTTGATGTTCCCGGGATCAACGTCAATGCTGTATCCACAAGTGGAAAGACGGCGCTGTCATGGGCCTTGACTGGGGGACACAAAGAGATTGCTGACCTCCTGCTCGCCTTTCCTGGGATAATCCCTATGTACTGACCATGGGGACATTTTCACTGAATGTATGTATCAAAATATATCTTCACATGGCTTTGGTGAACGTCTGAGGGCAAAACGTGAGGAGGGAAACCAAGTAGAATTTCGACCTCAAAGGAGCAAAGAGCACTGATGCCACCGTACCCTGGTTGCACATCGCACGTCGATTCTGGAATCTATGTATGAAGGTGCAAAGGCCGTCAATCATGCGTCGAGCAATGGAGTGAGTGATTCAACATGCACGTATCCCGCCTTGCGGAAGGTCAAGCATCGAGCTGTGTTGTTGTCGTTGGCGTTGTGGATGCTGGTTCAATCATTGAGTTGATGTTTCCATGAGTCCAGTGGGTAGGGTGGCCCTTGGGAGAGAAAGGATGATGGTGGTGACATGAGATTGGGAGTCGTTGGAGTCCCGATGATCCGCTAAGATGCTCGCGTTTGAGGCCCTCGGCATCTGGCCGGCGCCTATTTTCAACGCGAAACAGAGTCCACGCCTTTCGCTATGAGAGTTACACAGCGACCTATGCACTTGCATTGTTCTGACTTTTGAATCCTTATAGCTTTGTAATGAAGGGTGTCTTGGGTTGATAGCTGGCAAGACTACCAGTCTTGTTGACAATGGCAAGCATCCCACAGCCGTGTCGATTGAGAGTGGGGCATTGTAGATCGAATCTCAATAACGCAACGTGCGGTGACTTCTAGTCAGAACTAAACCCTAGTAAAACACGCACGTGCTTACACTCGGGCAATACTATAACTATAGTAAAGTGGATGGTATGGTCCCATGAAAAGGATGCTGACTGTCCCAGGATGCGAATAGGGGAGCAGAGAGACGGATCCGAGTCGTGGCTATTCACGTGCAGAGACTGACAATGAGGAGCAGAATAGAACTTATTTCAGGGCATAGAGGCTACGTTGATGTCCCGACCGTTTACATCTGGGCTGGTGCACTGAAATCCAGGCTCCCCCGTGGTTCGCCAGATCAGGGCAGTCAAGAGCTAAGCCTGCTGAGTGATTCTTCATGTTCGCCTCAACGGCTTTAGATCATAGACAGGTGCAACGATCAGCCACTCGGGCCTTCCTTCTTACCTATACCCTCTTTCTTCCTCCATTGTCGAGGTATCAGCACCTGCGTTCTTATGCTTTTGGGCGCTTATTCGCAGTTGGTTGGAGATCCTGGGAATTTACTTCCGCTCTCAGAATCCGAGGCAACCAAGACGCCGGCCAGCTTCTGTCTTTCACCCTGTCATCCTCTTCCTGCAACCGAATCATCCAGAGATCCTAGGACTGCAACGATTGGCTCTACTCGGGAACACTTGCTTGCACTCTAGTCCCAATACTCAAAGGATCCTGCTGGCCTTATAGAATCATGAACGCCAATGGCGATAGCAGCATCTTCCAGACCTTTTGGCGAAGCTATGCTTTGACCCCCAAATCCTCGCGTTCAACCACTACCAAACGCGACTCTTTGGCGGCGGAACTAGAAACTGGTGAGTTTGCTGCTATCAGACGCATGGTTTTGTGACTTCTGGAGGTGCCTCCAAGCTGGCTACCGGAACCGACGTCCATCTGGGGGTGGGTTCCGGGCTGGCTCTGCTATTCGCCTCGAGAACTCTTGCCAAAACTCTACCCTATCCTTCTTTGCTCACTCTACGAAGCCAAAGCCATGGTCGAACCATTGAAGCAACCAACGCTAACCACCTCCCACAGACCCCTACCTTCCACCTCCGAAACGCCCGCAACGAACCCAATTGGCCAAGTCTTCAACTCCTCTCTCTCCCACGCAAACCTCGAACGACAGCTCCTTGCAGCCCAAGCAACAACATCAGAGCTCGAAACTAAACTACGAGAAAAGGAGCTCTTGATCGAACGGCTGGAACGAGATAGACGGTACTTTGCCGACCGTGAAAGGGAGGAACGAGAGGAGAAGGAACAGGAGCGTATACGGTGGACGAGACGGCTACGGTTCATTTTGATTTTTCACGCGCGAGCAACTCGAAATCTCGACCCCGCTCGGTTCGCCGATGCCCATCAGTTGCCCCTATCTCGAATATTGCGAAGACGGTACGGTCTGGAATGGTAACCATGAGTAGTGGAGGGCTAAGGTAGTGGGACTGGACAGATATTAGAGCTGTATGAGAATAAACTTTCGTGAAAAATACTGCAGAAAATGACCCAAAATGGGTATTGGTGGGGCTCTCATGACCACAGCCACGAGTTAAGCATGGGTCTTACCCAGAAGTAATAAAGGGTTGAGCGAATATTATGTTATTGACCAGTAGTTAGCACTTCATAGGGATGCAATCTCGCGCCAAACCCATAGGAAAGGCTCAAAGTGACCATCTGGGTGCGAAAAAGAATGTGTAGTCCCGATCGATTCGGTGACACAACGGCAACAAGGAAGGCACGCTGAGATGCATAAATTTCGAGATTTACCTGGTAAGGGACTGTGAGGCCAGCAACGTGAGAGCTGGTGAATCACGACTAGCGCCTGTAAACACGCCTCACATCTGATTTCAGGAACCGGGACTCATTCTTAAGGCAACCCCAGCGTGACCTTGTTGAATTATACTGGAATCCTTAAGGAAATACTGTACAAATAGCATCATTACTATCCTTTTAACTTCAGATGGTGATTAGGCTATATGTAACACTATATTACCTTATTCCTGGCGTTTGGCTCAGAATCGACTCTCGAGTCGGCGAAGCAGGTAAAGCAAAGGAATGGTCAAATCACAAACATCGACTCCGAGACAAGGACTGGGGAAAGAAGTTTGACGACAATTGTACTTACTGGTACGCAATAACTTGACCTTTAGCCATTGCCAAATGATCAGACCTTCAACGTTACGCCTTCGATATTGAAGAGTTCTCAAGTTTCAAGGTCGTATGCTTGCATCATGAGTGAATTGGTATCTTTGCTATGGATTCATGTCGCAAATTTAGGTGGTAGAAGTGTTTGCCAGTGCTTTGTGGAGGTCTCAGGAGCCTACATTCGTATACGTTGCTCACGACGCACTCGTTGTACGCAAATAAGCGTCTTTCATAGGTGCTGGTGTTTGAGTGCGAGATGCTGTCTTGTAAGGTCTGAATCAATACACTATTAGGCGCCTGTCCCCTAGCAAAAGCCGCGGCATCAAATAAGACTCTGAGCTACACTAAAGCTGGAGGCTCTCGTTTCGAAGTCTGGTGCCAATAGTCAATTAGGCGCCCGCATTTGCGGCTGTGGTCATGAGAGCCCCACCGATACCCATTTTGGGTCATTTTCTGCAGTATTTTTCACGAAAGTTTATTCTCATACAGCTCTAATATCTGTCCAGTCCCACTACCTTAGCCCTCCACTACTCATGGTTACCATTCCAGACCGTACCGTCTTCGCAATATTCGAGATAGGGGCAACTGATGGGCATCGGCGAACCGAGCGGGGTCGAGATTTCGAGTTGCTCGCGCGCGAAAAACCAAAATGAACCGTAGCCGTCTCGTCCACCGTAAGCGTAAGGTGTAAGATCAAGCAAAGGTGTGTCTGGCTCTTCTCCATTCCAATTGTCCGTAAGCTAATACGTGATTGAAGCGCAAAACGGGTACCGACATCCGCGCACTCTGAACGTCACCCACAGCACCCCGAGAAGAATTCGCCGATCTCCCCAGACACACACTCGTCTCTATCACGTTCCACATGCTATACGATTGCCTCTCAAAAATCCCCACTTACGACCCTCAACCACCGGGTCGAGCTCCTCGAACATCACAACAGATCGCTGACGAGCGAAGTCGCATTCTAGCCGGCCTTCAAACGCAGTACAATGAACTCGTCGCACAGCGGGACGGTTGATGCTTTATGAAGCGGAGCAGCAGGGTGATGGGAGTTGTTCGCGAAGAATGCATCGGCAGGCAGAGTACCTGCGGGCACTGGAGGCGAAAAACGTCAAGCTGACGAGTGAGCTGTCGTACCTGCGAGAATGGAAGCAGAGCATCGAGGTTCTGCGTGAGGAGAAGCGAGGGCTGAAACCAAGTTGGTTGGGCTTGAAGCTTGACGAGCTCAAGGAGAAAGTCGTCCGACTCGAAGCAGAGGTTGAAGCAGGACGGCTGGAATGAGAGGCTTGGTATGTCCCCTCATATTGTCCTTCGAACTATAGGCTAACACTGGTACAGGGCATCTAAAACGCAGGACACAAGCAGCAACAACACGCCATCCTCAGTAACCATCTCCGTCACCCGAGCCTTGACAGACCTCCGCATCACACACGCCACGCCCAGCTCCTCGAAGAGCAAGGTGCGACTACAGCCTTCCTTCGTCAGCGTACGGCTGAACTTCTCTCCCTCGAATCCCAGAACACGCAGCACCAGAAACTCATCCAGGTCTTCGAAGCGGAAATCCGAGCAGCCAAGGAAGAACTCAGGCGAAAAGACACTGGGTTATACTTGTGGAGAGGGAGGAGGGATACCTTCAGGCCTTATTGTCAAGTTTCAAAGCGGAGGAGGCGTATGACGACAACGCGACGCCAGCGGTAGACTCAGTCAAGTGGCTAACATGGAAGAACTCGAGGCACTGTTGGCGGAATACGAGAACGTCAACGACCAACTTACAAATGACATAGGAGCGCTGGAGGGCCTGATGATCTCGACGGAGGAGTTGGAAAGGGTCGAACAAGAGAAGACGGCCCTTCGTCAGAGTGCGTGTTTCCCCTTCCCCAACGCGACATGATGCTGACGGAGTGCACTTGCAGCCATCTCCAAACACGAGCAAGAAATCACCGCACAGGCTGGGAAGATCGACGAGCCCGAACAAGCCCTGTTCGACCCAAGCCGGGAAATCGCAGCAGGGCGACACATCCCGCCTAGAACGCGTGTATTGTGTATGCCCGAGAACCCAGATCAAGCATGGGTGGATCTCGGACAAACGATGATGGATAGGGACAATGAGGCGCTTATCAAGCGACTCGAGGAGCCCGAGGAAAGCGAGGTTTCGTCAATTACTTCAAGCCAAACACGAAGACGAGCAGGAGCATTTGGGTACGTAGAGCTGATTGCTTTTTTCTGTCTTTCTCGCTGACTCGGCTTCACGTTTGCAGGCTACGGCCATCGGTGCTGAGACTGAGCAAAATCCCCTCGCTCCCATTATAGGTATTGCCAAGCCTTCATTCGGCGATGCCAGGTCGGATGGGGTATACACGGGGCAGAGAGGTGCCCTTGCAGCTTTTCACAACGTGACGAAAAGCTCAGGGATGACCCAGAGCCTGCTAGGGCACGCTCGTACGGCTCTGAACCTCGACACTCTCGAGTTTGAGGTTGAGCGCGAAGTGTCCTTTGAGTATGCAGGAGGTGCGCCCGCTTTCTCTCGTGTTCACTTCGCCTCGCTGACGATTCGTCGTAGGGGTCCGTGCGTTCAACACTGGCTGGTCAGTCTGCCCAAGCTATGGGCTGACCGACTCTGGTGGGTGCCAGTGCCTCGATAGCCTTGCTGACTCAATGGCACTCCCTCCACCCCTCTCGCTACACGACACGGGCGCCACTCATCCCTGAATGTATTTGGGGGATAAAAAACCGGGGCTGCATGCACAGGGTGTGAGTTCAAACAACGAGGCAAGTTCCTGATCCGTTGATTCGTGTGCACAGTGCTAATTCCTTTGCACAGGGAACACCTACATATCTTGCCACCGTCAGCGGTTCAAACCCCAGACTGGACTTTGGGGAATCGAGCTTAGAAATCGCTCGCTCGCTCACCGACGGCATAAAGGCAGGTGGTGAGGCATGATACTTCCATTGCATGCACCTTCGGCTAATGACGCTTTACAGGGCTCCAGAACCACGGAGGATGCGCAAATCGTGCTTTCAAGCCTCCCTGTGCACATGTAGTCGGCGCTGCGAGTTTGGATGGGATCGAGGACCGCCGGAAGAACCGCACGAACTTGCACAGTCAGAACCCGAAGGAGGAAGATGTGAGTGGGTTGGGCTGTCCGACATCACCTTCGGCGGATATCCATCCATAGTGGGACCTCACCCCCCTCGGTTGCTGGACTAAGCTCGCAGGGGATGCCGCAAGTGCCCTGCTCGAGTAATGGAAGAGGTGCGCAAATCTTACTAGTGGTCAGTGCATCGCATGTTGATTGATGGCTCAGTAAAGGGTTACAGCTACCTTACCGATGACTCTTCTGACGATCTGCTTCGAACGGAATATCTGAACCCTATTCGATGCCTGTCAGGGCGCGAAGATGAAGACATGTTTTGGATCGTCAATCGTTGCATTGCTGTAATTGTCATTATTTTCCTGGATGGGATGTCGTTGTATACACAAATAAACCGGTTTATTGCCACGAAAACATCTATGAGCATGGGGCGAGCACCGCAAAAATTATAGTTGCCACCCTGCGTGCCGCTCTCATTTGTTCAAAGGTTTCACCATCTTTTACCACTGGTGCTCGTAGCCGAGAGCGAGGCTTCTGGTAGATTTTATGGGCCATTCGAGTCTATGCATGTAGAAGATAAGATGGAATAGCCCTATGAGTCGCCCAGTCCTTGGTTCACGCCGCGCACAATCCACTCAGCTGATTGAAACTGGGGTATGTACGCAAGTATAGTGAGGTCCACTAAGGGAAAGAGACTGGTAGGTACGAGAATAAGGATGAGACCCAGCAGCGTCGAGTCCAAACAAGTCCAGTGAAGCCTGGCATTCTTCTTTGACTCTGAGCGGTACTGGAGCTGGTTTCTTTACCCCGATTGAAATCTGTTTGGGTCCTCCTCGACGACGTGACGACGACCGCCTCTCCCTATACCCTGGCTCGTCCTTCCCCTCCTCATCCTCATCTTCGTCGTCACTTTCCACCCGCCTCTTCCGTTTCGCACTCCCAACCTTGCGTTTCGCAGCCACTGGTCCAGCGTCTTGCGTCAACTCACTCGGCTTCATCCCCCTAGTCAAATCCAACACCGTCTTTGCCACCCTCCCATTCATCCGCACATCCACATGCACCTCTCTCAACCCACTCCTCAACACCCCAATCACACTCCCCAACTGCTTCATCGTCAGCTTCATCCGTAAGGCCCCAATCAACACACTAATCCCGATAAACTCAATCGGTGAGACCTTGCCAGGGTTCTTGAAACACTTATTGTACGCTCCATTCTGCGTGAGTTCGCTGAAAATATTAAAGGTATCTTGCATGTCGGCTTTGAAGCTCGGGTAGAGACGCGTGGTGGCTGCGAGCCATTTGTCGAGTTGGAGGACGGTGCCGATGGTTTTCAGCGTGGGGCCCCATCGTTCGAGGAGGTAGAGGGCTTGGGCGAGACAGCGGAAGTCGCCTCCGCGGCTCGTGTCCCATTCGAGGTGGTCAGACGAGAGACCGCCGTCTTTGATGTGTTTGTTGACGAGCGAGCGGGCAAAGGTGGAGCGGTGGGTGTTGGTGACTTGGAGTTTCTCGGCGGGGGTCAAGGCCATGCCCAGTTGGACTCTCTATTGGAAAGGGTGTGAGGTGTAGATGAGGGAGAAGAGGAGGGAGAACGTACCTGGAAGACTTCTCGTTCGTCGTCCTCGGATATGTCTTGGTATTCGACACAGACGATTTGCTTGTTCGCGAATGTCTTGCGAAGCTTTTCGGGGAGGACTTTGCGGGCCTTTCGACCTGGAGGGCTTTCTTTGAACCATCACTTTTCGGCTGTAAGACTGCAAGTAGTGCATCAGCATTGGTTGCCTTTAGAACCGGGACGTGTATTACTTACGCGTCTTTGTCTGTCGACGCGTATCGCGCCCGTAACGGCAGAGTGGTATTCCAATCCAGCCGAATCATAAAGACTTACGAGGGATCTGTTGACCATGTCAGTACAAATAAAACATGAAATACAGCGATACGCACCTGGCCATCCATAAACCTCCGAATAGAGGTCAACCGCTGTTTGCCATCGATGCAAATCTTGGTCTCTGACCCATCGTCGCGCTGTTTCGTGGCAAAGATGACCGGAGGAACATAAAAGTTCCTGAAAATAGAGTCTATAAGGCTGATCTGCTTTGCGTCTGGCCAGACAACATCTATAGTATGATCGCCATGAGCACGAAAGTCATTTGCAAAGCAGAAGCCACACATACCTCGCTGATACTCTGCATCGAGGTCAATATCTTGATTGTGCATCTGGTCTGTACATCGCCCATTAGCATTCCCTACTCAGTCTATACAAAAGAAAGCGACATACCGAACAACGCCTGAGCGGCATATGTCGTAGCTCTCGGAACCTTCAATGGGTTCCTCAGATTATATGTTGCTGTGGCCTTTTTCTTGCCCTTTTTCTGTTGAGAGCTGGTGTATTCTTTTTCCTCCTCCTCTGAGCTCTCGAGGTCGGTCAAATCGGAATCGTCGTCGCGATTCATGGCGAGTGTAGTGGATGTAGCGGAAACGGATGAAAGAGTCCAAAGACAGCAAGCGCGCGGCTGTTGGCAGGTCGCTGATGGGGTTCCCACGAGTGTCCTACAGGTCGTGTGGGCACCGGAGAAAATCCTTGCGATTTATCAGAGATACGACGGTTTGGAGCTCTGTGAATGGGATAAAATGAGCCATATAGAACAAATGGAAATGAAAGGAGCGGACTTCAGCGACTCGAGCTCAGAGGCTGACAACACCTGCATGGCATAGGGGACGGGATAGCGTCGAAACCACGAATCCGGGTCTCAGAACTTCGCAAGTTGACTTCTAGAGAGAAAAGGAAATTGTGCGGTAAATATTAATACCTGTACTTTGTTTTCTGCTCTTCTCTTCGGTCATCAGGGCGTCAACCTCTGCCCACCTCCCCGCGCCGCCAGTGGCCTTAGCTTCATAATTGCATTACCAATGGTCGATGACCATGCGGTGAGTCAATCTAGCTCTGACACGGAGCTGCGAGCAGCATAGTACTTACTCGTAAGTAATTTGGCGCACCCTTGGTGATATCTTGCGATGCGAGTGGTCCTCGGTGTTGGGCGCTTAAATCTTGCTGTGCACCTGCTCAGCGCTTAAATCCAATCACGAGACCCTGGGAGTCTCTACGGCGCTGCCTGCTGCCTGTGCAGGACCGCCTCGTTGTTAGCTTGTCCTCCCCCCTCACATCCGGACGCTTCGCTGCACTCTCCATGCATGGTAACGCTAAGCGCAAGGGCAGCGTCTCTCTAGGCCAGGACGCAACAGCCAAGAGAGGAAGATGGGAAGCTGAACTAGCGGGGCCACCCTCGGAATCTTCACCGACAGCCTCAGGTTCGGCACTGGTCCATAGCACTCAGATTCACGGTGGTGTCTTGACTGTGGTTGGGCGCGACAACAATAGCACCACTATTTATAACTACAACTATGCACCCCAGACTGCTTCAGTTGATGTCCTGGACATCCTGAACTCGCTATCCCTACCCAACTTCCGAGACATTCAGCTGGATACCCTAGCCAAAGCCACCGACGGAACCTGTATCTGGCTCACAACAGGAGAAATGTTTGTATTCTGGATTGCGCACGGGAAGATACTTTGGGGTATCGGTATCCGTAAGTTATATCATGTCCCGTCTCGAAAGAGTTTTAACCTAACTTATATTCAGCCGGAGCCGGAAAGACCGTCCTTGCGTGCGTAAAGTCCAATCGGTACTTAGACTTGACCTAATGTCCCACAGATCCATCGTTATCCGCTACCTGGAGGGGCTAGAGAAAACATCGGGAGGCATTATCTGCGTCGCCTACGTCTACCTTCGCTACAGTGAGCCCCTAGCTGTTAGGGACATCCTAGAATCACTGGTCAAGGAGATCGTTGAGCGCCACGTGGACCTGATTCCATCCATCGAAGCTCTCTATGCAAGGCACAAGCAGGAGAGGACTAAGCCCAGTCAGCAAGAACTCCTGGAAGTACTGCAGCAGTTCATTCAATGTGGAAAGTCGCTGTTCTTCATCTTGGATGCATTCGACGAGATGCGGGTCGAGGATCGGCCCATCTTGCTCAACCTTCTCGCATCATTGGACGCAAAAATCTTCATCACCTCCCGACCGCTGGAAGCGCTCCAGCGGCAATTCGCCGGCGCTCGAGTATTCAAGATCGCCGCGAGCCCGTCTGATCTCGACTTGCATATCAAGCATTTTCTTCGGCATACTCCAGAGCTCATGGCGTTGCTCGAGGGTACAGACCTCGAGGAACAAATCGCAGAAACGATTCATCAAAAGTCGGATGGAATGTGAGGTTTGTTGCATCTTCATCGGCTCTTTCTTAATGCCACCTACAGGTTCCTCCATGCGAAACTCCAGCTCGAAGCGCTCCGCAACTGTGTCAGTGCTCTTGATGTGGAAGAAACCTTGCAAGCATTTCCTTCCGATATCGAGGCAATCTACGCAAAGACCTGGGAGCGAATCATTGCACAAGCACCCAAGCTGTCAAACCTTGCCAAACTCGTGCTTCTCTGGATCACCCACGCCGATGGTGAAATGACGATCGACACACTGCGACGTGCTGTTGCCACCTGCCCGGAAACATATGCATTTGAGCCGAAGCGAATGGTACCAGAGGCTCTCCTCCTCTCGGTTTGCTGTGGTCTGGTCTCAGTTGATGAAAAGACAAGACTAGTCCGTTTGATTCGTGAGTTCCACTGCAATTCATCTGCAATGTTACGTTGTCCTTATTCGTCTTTCATCCAGACTACACCACTCGGGATGCCATTCTCCCTCGGATACTGGATCTATTTCCAGTTCCTCATGCTCTTCTTGGGCATGTCTGTATTGCCCATGTCATCAAGTGTGGTTTTCAACACCACAATAGGGGAATCGACTTTTTGCGTGGCACCTTCATGGCACTGCTTCGTAATGATACCCTCCTGGGATACACTTATCACTCATGGGTGCACCATACTCGCCAATGCGGTCATTATACCCCAATCACATTGGCAGCCGCTAATTTGGTATTGAATTGCAAGATCTATCCTTTGGACGACAGATGGAGAGTCGACTGTGGTGGCCCCCTTCACATTGCAGCATTTTATGGGCTAGAAGACCTAATCCCTCTAGCAGCACAGGTGCATTCTCCCAACTCTGGCACAACAAACTTCAGCGAGTCGCCGTTGATCCTGGCAGCCCAACGAGGCCACCTTGCTTGCGCCAAAGCTCTTCTCTCGCTGCCAGGCATCGACGTGAACCTCTGCAACACGTCTTCTCAGAATGCATTCATGATTGCCGCTATGTATGGTCACATCGAATGCGTGCAATTGCTCGCTGAGGTCCCTGGCATTAACATCAATGCGGCAGATGTGTTCGGCAACACAGCCCTCATGCGTGCCGCAGCAGCAGGTCATACTGAAGTTGTGAAACTCTTCATTCGACTCCCTGGCATCAGCATCAGTGCGGCAGATGAAGACGGTCAGACTGCCCTCATACATGCTGTGGACGGGGGTCATGCCGAAGTTGTCAAAGAGCTTCTCGGCGTTCCGGAAATTGATGTCAATTGGGCGACTTATGGTAGGATTACCTATACCGTGACTGACCACGAAAGGCGGTTGACAGCCCTCATAGTGGCGGCTCGCGCAGGCCACATAAACATCGTGAAGCAACTCCTTGGAGTTCCCGGGATCAATGTCTTTGCTGTGTCCACAAGTGGAAAGACGGCGCTGTCATGGGCCTTGACTGGGGGACACAAAGAGATTGCTGACCTCCTGCTCGCCTTTCCTGGGATAATCCCTATGTACTGACCATGGGGACATTTTCGCTGAATGTATGTATCAAAATATATCTTCACATGGCTTTGGTGAATGTCTGAGGGCAAAGCGTGAGGAGGGAAACCAAGTAGAATTTCGACCTCAAAGGAGCAAAGAGCACTGATGCCACTGTACCCTGGTTGCACATCGCACGTCGATTCAATGGAATCTATGTATGAAGGTGCAAGGGCCTTCAATCATGCGTAGAGAAATGGAGCGAGCGATTCGACATGCACGTATCCCGCCTTGCGGAAGGTCAAGCATCGAGCTGTGTTGTTGTCATTGGCGTTGTCGACGCTGGTTCAATCATTAAGTTGATGTTTCCATTCCAGTGGCTAGGGTGGCCCTTGGGAGAGAAAGGATGATGGTGGTGACACGAGATTGGGAGTCGTTGGAGTCCCGATGCTCCGCTAAGATGCTCGCGTTTGAGGGCCTCGGCATCTGGCCGGCGCCTATTTTTAACGCGAAACAGAGTCCACGACGCCTTTCGCTATGAGAGTTCATACACAGCGACCTATGCACTTGCATTGTTCTGATTTTTGAATCCCTATAGCTTTATAATAAGGTATGTCTTGGGTTGATAGCTGGCAAGACTACCGGTTTTGTTGACAATGCCAAGCATCCCACAGCCGTGTCGATTGAGAGTGGGGCATTGTAGATTGAATCTCGGTAACGCAATGTGCGACGACTTCCAGTCAGAAAGAAACCCTAATAAAACAACCCCGGGCTAACAGTCGGGCAATACTATAACCACAGTAAAGTGGATGGTATGGTCCCATGAAAAGGACGCTGACTGTCCCAGGATGTGAAGAGGGGAGCAGAGAGACGGATCGTGGCTCCCAAAGAGTCCGGGAAGTGGGACCGGCGGACCGCTGGCGGATCCGCCAGGCGGACTTTTTGGCGGACGGCAATTTCCGCGGGTGCCAAATAGTCCATACACAACGCGCTCACCTCTTCTGTCCTTCCCTCAAGACCTCGACCACCATCGCCTGGTGCGGAGACCAGGCGACGTCGCCGATTGTAAGTTATGGGTGATAGAGCGATCCCTTCCCCTTCAGCTGACACGTTCAGCAGCTTTTCCCTTGCGACACCTTTCCTCACTGCGACACCACCGTTCTGCAGGCGACATTGCTGCTGTCCAAGAACAAGTTCAAAGTCCCTCGTCATGTCACCACCGCCGATTGTCGATGCTCGCGGGCTCACCAAGTGCGCGAAATGTGGCAACGCTGTCGCTGTTTCCGATCGCCCATCGAAAGGCAAATTCTATGGCTGTTTCTGGGTTCGGGTAAGCGATCTCTCAGCACCCCCGCGTCTCTCGCCTCTGACGCATCCACAATGAATAGTGCCATGGATGTCAATGGCATTACTCCTTCTACAACGACGACGGTCTCCCCTCGGTTGTCACCACACGGCGCGACGTCCCTCTTCCCGCTGTTTCGAGGAATACCTCTCCAACAGCAGGGTCGCCGCCCTCCTCGCCGCCGTTGCCTCAGCAAGCTCAAGCTCCTTCTCCCTCTAATCCACCTGTGTCAAGCTCGGATGGCAAGGCCTGCCCGACGCCGGGATGTCGCAAAGTTCCCAATGCCAACTGCACCAACAACAAAAGATGTCTTTCGTGCTGTGTCTCCTTCAGTCGGCGTGGTGCCGCATGTGGTTTGCATGGTCACAGAACCGCGGCAGCAAAGGCAACAGCTGCAGCTGCTACTCTCGACGCTCTCTCGACTCCCTTGGGCGCGATGCCCAATGCCCCTGCCTTCACGCCGCATGCCCCTACTACTACCCAAGCTCTAGGCGGCGTAGCAGGGCCCGTTGATGCTCAAGATGAAGCTCGCCAGCTCCAACATGCCATCGATGAGTCTCGCCGTCATCACGCCGAGCAGCATTCGTCACAAACCTCAGGCGCACCACCATCAAGGCAACTGCGTGAACGTTCGGGATCTCAATCCGAGCCCTCTGCTTCCCCCGCACCAGCGGCTTCTCCACCACCTCCTGTCATCCATACGCTGGTCCCGCTCAACACCAAGGCAAAGGCTAAGAAAGGCTCAGTTACCAACCATCTCAACGAGACGTGGAGCCGTCCATTCGAAGATAGGACAGGAAAGGCTCCTCCTGCTCGTTCATTACGACAGAACGATCCTGCAGCAGTGAAGAGATTCCGTCTGGTGTTCTTCTCTAAGGTGCGTTGTCAACAGAGTGTGGTTGTCACGTTCTTGATCGTACATCTTTAGACTGGTGATCCCAGTATGACCCTTATCGAAGACCAGCAGTGTCCCTACTTCCCGTCTTGGCATATCAACGACTCGTCGGTTGCTATGGCTCTTGTTGGCGAGCACGTCTTAGAGGTCTATGATGTCCGTATCAAGTGGTGGATCACCTGCACAATATCTACTGCCCATACTGTCTCTACCGACTCGTACCTCTTTGTTCGAGAGCATGGTTCGCCGGCTAATGGTTTGGATGATCTTCTGGCAACTCTCGACAAGCGTGCACCTCACTACCGAGGTCTTATCAGTCGCCAGCGTGATTCTGTGAAGACATATCTGGCGACAGCTACCTCTTCCGAGACTCGAGGCCCCCGTTCGAAGGGTAAGGAGCGCGAAATCATCCCAGTGGATTCGGATTACGACAGCGACATTGAGATTATTGACAACCCATCTTCTGCGAATAAAAGGGCCCGTTCGTCATCGTCTATGCCCTCGGTAGACGATAAGAAGCCGCGCTTCCAGTCTCCCTCGAGCTCTGAGTCTTCTGGCAACTCTCCTCAAGGCAGCAGATCACGACCATCACCACCCAGGACTGTCGATGGAGCTGCCGATGATGACAACATGCTTGACTTCCTTCCTCTCACTGAACGTTCGGCAGCCCTCCAGCCCCAACAAGGTTCTCGCTCTCCTGTTGCTATCGACGATGGCAGCCTCATCTCCCCTATCCCTGGGTGCACAGACCGTTGGCCTATGAACATGTATGTGGTCGACGTGGTACGAGGCTTTCTGCGCATCAAAGAACTGCAGCAAGCTGGCACAAAAGACTTCGGGGACCGTTTCCGTCAAGCCTTTCCGTCAGAAACCACTATTCCCAAGGACCGCACCTATCGCGAGCATGTTCAGAAATGGAAACAGGGCCCCAACATGTTACGCACAGCCTTCTGGGAAGCTGGACGAACAAGCAAGGGCACTTGGAAGGCATACTCTCGGCACATCAACTTGAAGAAGATTCGCAATACCTCCCCATAGTTTTAGCTACCTTGTCGCCAACATCTTCACGTCCCTTCTTATCCATATTTTGGTAGATAGATAGATTATCCTTTCTGCACATAGCTTTGTAACATTTATTTCGTACTTGATAGCATATCCGCTGCATAATGTATACATATTCAATGAGAATTGGACTACCAGAATGAAATGTAAACGACGTTTCCATTACACATTACACCTTCTGGAGGGGAAGTGGGATCCAGTGGTCCTCATAAGACCTGGGGCTAGCACCAGCTGCATGTAGCTTGTTTAGTACGTCGATGTTCCGAAGACGAATCATCTCATCCAAGAAGAAATCATACTTGACAGCAATCATCTCACGACAGATCGATAAGTAGCCACCGAGCCACGCATTGGTTTGTTCTGCAACTGAGGTATTGAAGAACCAGTTGTTGTTTTCGTCAATGAGCTCCTTGTACTGTGCGGGGTTGCAGTGGAGCTGGCAATATTCGTGGGTTGTGGCGTGCTTGTTTTTGAAGTGCCAGACATCAACGCACATCCCTATGCCTTCAAACCACTGGTCTGCATCTTTTTCTGCCTGCTGGCGAGCACTACAGTTGGTGTCATAAAAGATGTGCTGAGGTTTTCGGGCGCCTGGTACCGAGAACGCGTTCTTCGTCATGATGAGAAAGTTGGAGACAGCCTCAGCACCGAACATCGTTGCTCGGGCAAAAATAAGGCCACAAGGACGAACAAGGGTTTGCTCGTTGTGGGTACGTCGGCGGCCAAACTGGGCTTTGAGCACAGTGTTTCCTGCAGGTGACTTTGACGGGCAGGGAACAGTGGAATCGTCCTCAACACCAACGGTACCAGTGTTCGGCTCAACAACAAGAGCAACTCCTGTTGGATCCGTGGCACTTGGAACATAAAATTCAAACTGCTCTTGCACGTCCTGATGTGAGAGCTCTGATTGCGTGGAGACCGAATCAATAGGATGCGCGATACGAGCATGCTGGTAGCGCTCTTGCATCAGGAAGGCCCCTTTAGACCTTTCCTCGTGCTTCTTCAGCATCCCCTGATGAAGGGGTCGGTCACAAGCCTTGAGGGCCCGTGTGATGTCCTTGCCTGTCAAGGGATCGACACCAATCTTTTCCCTGACAACAGGCTCTTTGCATCCCTGAACAGCACACTCGTACTGCAGGTGGTCATGTTTCGCACAGAACCTGTCACGGATTTTGACCAATGGCTTGCCACAGCGGAACTCTCCACAGCATGGCCGTCCAATGCTCAGGCCATCACCAACAATCGCTTGTGAGTAGTCTAAGCAAGACATATGTGAGCATAATTAGTTCAGATCCAAATGAGAAAAGAGACGTACAGATCTGCTTTGATTTGGCATCCTCAAAGAACCGGGTGCAGACGTCGCATACATGATCAACGACATCAGGAAGACCATTCTCGATGTACGCCTTGTTGCGTTTCTCCATTGCCTTATGAAAGCGTTGTGCTTGGTCTCCAGAATGAGGGACATTCAAGAGCTCCCCGATGCGTACCATATGCTCAAGCAAGGAGAGCAATGTGAACGCGTCCCAGATGTGTTCAGTGCGTAAATTGGGCTTCAGATTAATCCCAAATTCGCTTAGTTCCGTGTTGGCATGCATCATGCACGAATGGTACAAATTGGCAGCATTGGTGGCTGAGAACCTTGGGACAGCAAAAGCCGAATGAGCTCAATGCACATCACAGTCCACGATCATAAGCTTACCATCCTAGATACATCTGACCCCTCCACATGCGAGCTAGAGACGTTTCGACGTAATGATGGTCAGCAACTTGCAAGAACTGTGGTGTGCCGGAATAATAGGTGCGCTCTTCGTCTTGGACAGAATAGTTGTTGTTGTAGCTCGTGTGGCAGCCTTAAGAAGGGGTGAGCACTGAGCTCCACATCTAGTACAACAATCTCATGCACATACCCCGGCAGTAGTAACGTACATGTCTGCCCCTCTGTGCGCCATCGCTATGCGTGTAAACAACAATATCCGTTGGAAAAGCCTCTCGTAATGTTGCTCCTTGCTTCGGACACAGAGAGTTGGTGCAGGATTTATTGGGGGGATACAACGAAAAGGCCGCTACAGCCCTTAATGAGAATCAGCCAAAAGGGCCATTCTAATTAATCTACTCACTTATCTGCTCATGCCATCCATGAACACGGAAAGCATCATAATCGTGCGCTGAAAGAGGTGTCGCTGGGAGGTTCCACAGGTAGTCCTTTGTAAGACTCCATAATTCACCCATCACTTCGAGAGGGATGCCTAGAACCGACGAGAAGAATGCCCGTTGGGCCTCCGACAGCGCTGGGGGGGCATGTTCGAGATCGATATATGCAAACTCTTGTACAAGTAAAATATCATTCCTCAGAACATTTACGTATCTTCCGATGACCACGAGAGCTTCGAGGGATAGATCACGTAGTATAGGATGAGCTGCAAGAGCATGCAATAGCTCTACTGCAGCCATAGCTTCCGGTGGTCTGAAGCAAACGAGGCGACGATGGTTATCAGCAACTGCAGTGGCGCGTTATGTACAGGGGTTTGTTTGACACCAGCCTTGGCTGGCCAAACATTCTAAATATAGAATGTCCGCCATGTCCGCCAAAAAGTCCGCCTGGCGGATCCGCCAAGAGTCCGCCGTTCTTGTTTCCCGGACGGTCTCGTGGCTCCTCACATGCGGAGACTGCCAAATGAGGAGCAGAATGGCAACTATTTCAGGGCATAGAGGCTACATTGATGTCCTGACCGTTTACATCTGGGCTGGTGCACTGAAATCCAGGCTCCCCCATCGGTTCGCCAGATCAGGGCAGTCAAGAGCTAAGCCTGTTGAGCGATTCTTCATGTTCGCCTCAACGGCTTTAGATCATAGACAAGCGCAATGGTCAGCCACTCAGGCCTTCCGCCTTGCCTACACCCTCTTTCCTCCTTCGTTGTCGAGGTATCAGTGCCTGCGTTCTTTGGGCGCTTATTCGCAGTTGGCTGGAGACCCTGAGAATTTACTTCCGCTCCCGGAATCAGACGGAGCCAATATGCCGGCCAACTTCTACCTTTTGCTCCATCATCCTGTTCCCGCAACCGAATCTCATCCAGAGATCCTAGGACTGCAACAATTGGCTCTATTCGGGAAGACTTTCTTGCATCCTACTCTCAATACTCAAAGCATGCCGCTGGGCTTATGGTATCATGAAGCCTGATGGCGAAAGCAGCAACTTCCAGACTCCATTGGCGAAGCTACGCTTTGACCCTAAATCCTCGCGTTCCACCCAGTTGCATATCGATAGACCCAGTTTCGAATCGCTGCGCTTTTGATATTTGTTTAGTTTTGGGGCGAGCGGGGCCAAGCCAAACACCGAAGATGTCATTAGTTGCCCTTCTCGTTGGCGATCTTTGGGCTGGGATTGGTAGTTGAAAGGGTAGACCTTGCATTCTCTCTACGTATCGCAGTACCCAGTGGTATATAGTCAAAATCCAGCGCGATTTTACTGTTTACTACCGCTTCGAGTCAAGAAAGGCCTGTCCGTCTGAGTAGAGCAACGGCATGGTCATCTCGATTAGGTATACCTTGTGGGGATGCTGGTTGTCCTGCCGTCACCCCGGCTCCAAAATAAAATAAATATCAAAAGCGAAGCGATGCGCAACTGGGTCTATCGATATGCAACTGGGTGTCAACCACTACCAAACGCGACTCTTTGGCAGCGGAACTAGAAGCTGGTGAGTTTGCTGCATCCAGACACATGGCTTTGTGGCTTCTGCAGGCGCCTCGAGGCTGGCTACCGGAACCGACGTCCATCTGGCGGTGGGCTCCGAGCTGGCTCTGCTATTCGCCTCGAGAACTCTTGCCGAAACTCTCCCCTATCGTTCTTTGTTCACTAAACGAAGCCAAAGCTACGACCGAACCCTTGACGTAGACCACACTAACCACCTCCCACAGACCCCAAACTCTCCGCCGCCAAACGCCTGCAACGAACCCAAGCCCTCAACTCGTCCCTCTCCCATGCAAACCTCGAACGTTAACTCCTCGCAGCCCAAAGAACAACTTCAGAACTCGAAACCAAAAAGCGCAAAAAAGAACTCTTGATCGAACGGCTGGAACGAGACAGGCGTTACTTTGCCGACCGCGAAATGGGCAACGTGAAGAGAAGGAACGGAATCAGGCCAAGGTAGGTCTCCCTTCTCCTTCTCACATGTGCAGAGGCTAATAAGGACCGTAAGGTACGAAGCTGATACCGACATCTGCATACTCCAAGCACTCAAGGCACGAATAGCAGCGACGATTCACCACCCTCAGTACCCATATCCGTCATCCAGACCCTCACAAACCTCCGCCCCGCCTACGCCGACCTCCTCGAAGAACACGGCGCAACCGCTGCTTCCCTTCGACAACGCTTCGCTGAATTCCTTTCCTTCGTATCTCAAAACGCACGGCACCAAAAAAAAAAAACGATCCAGGCCCTCGGAGGGGAGGCCCGAGCTGCCAAAGAAGATGCTAGGCGAATAGATTCGAGGGTGATGCTCGTGGAGAGGGAGGTCGAGTACCTCCAGGCTCTGTTGGCGAGCTTCAAAATGTAGGAAGCGTTTGGCGATAACGCGACACCCGCGGTGGACGAGATGGAGGAACTGGGGGAGGTACTTGCGAGAACATGAACGACCAACTTGCGAACGACCTAGATCTAAGCGCTGGAAGGTCCAATGGTCTCTGCCGAAGAACTCGAAGGGGTCGAACAGGAGAAGAAGGCGCGTCGTCAGAGTACGCGATTCTTTCTACAGAACGACGTGATGCTGACAGAATGTACTTATAGCCATCTCAGAACTTCGACAGGCTACCGTGACAATGGATGGAATCAAGGGGAGAACGAGGCGCTTATCAAGCAGCTCAAGGAACTCGAGGAGAGTATGGTTCTATCGAATACCACAAGCCAGACAGGGAGACGAGCAGGAGCGGCTGGGTAAGCTGAACAGATCGCCTTTTTCGTCTTTCTCGCTGACTTGGCTTCGCTTTTGCAGGCTATGGCAATCAGTGCTGAGACCGAGTATGATCCCCTCGCTCTCGTCATGGCTATTGTCAAACCCTCGCCCGACGATGCCAGGTCGGATGCCAGGTCGGCTGCCAGTATACGCGGGACAGAGAATCGCCCTGGCAGCTTTTCATTACGTGACGAAAAGCCCAAGTGCGACACAGAGCCTGCCAGGGATCCCAGTACGGCTCTGGACTCCTGCAACATCAAGTCTGAGGTTGAAGGGTGGTAGCTTGAGGTTGAGAGTGAGAGTGAGAGCGAGGTCCCCTTAGAATTTGCAGTAAGTACCCTTGATTCCGTTCATCTTGGCTGGCTGACTATTCTTCGTAGCGGCCAACCCACGCAGCGTCGATTGGCCTCCATCTGCCCAAACCAGATGCCCATCGAGTGGTCCTAGTTGACCTAGCGCTTGTATGGCTTTACCGAAGCAACGGCACTCCCTTAGCCCCCTGGCTGCACAACGCATTCCCCATTTATCGATGAATGGATTGGGTGAATCAGGAGGGGCTTCATGCACGTGGCCACAGTGCGAACGACACGGCAAGTCTCTGACCTCCGATTCCTGTAGACTGAGCTAATTGTTTTGCACAGTGGAATACTTGCCATTGGCGGTTCAATCTCAGACCGGGCTTTGGAGAATCGAGCATGGAAACAACCGCTTGCTCGACGACAACACAAAGACGCGAAGTTGGGTAAAGTAGGTCCAGGTCATGCTCTCTTGGCTAACGACGCTTTACAGGTGCTTTAGAACGAGGGAGGATGCTAAACTCGTGCGTTCAAGTCTCCTTGTGAACGTGTAGTCGGCGGCGTACATTTGAATGGGATTGGCCATGAAGGTCAGTCGCGGTTTCGCCATGTCTGATCCTCTTGGCTCATCATATTGCGCAGAGAATTCGCTCCAACACACGCTGAGCATCGATCAACATCTGTGCCCGATATCAAGACTGCAAGTGTTTGAACCGCGATACAGCTACGCACCTGGCACTCTGCGGCCTCTGATGATCTCGAACCGTCGGAAGAACCGCATCGACTTATACGTTCCGAGCCCGGAGGAGGTAGGTTGGGACCGACTTAAGTATGACCTGGGGCAGACATAAATCCATCATGACCTTTACGTCCTGCCATATTGACTGGGCTCACAGTGGACGCCGCAAGTGCTCTGCTCGAGTAATGGAAGAGGTGAGTCCACCTTACCAGTGGCAAATGCATCACATGTTGACTGCTAGCTCGGTAAAGGGATACAGCTACCTTACCAACGACTTTGCTGACAATCTGCTTCGAACGGAACGGCTGGAGCCCTAGTCGACACCTGAACGTCAGGACGCGAAGACGAAGAAGACAAGGCTTGGGTCGTCAATCATTGCGCTGCTGTTATCGTCGTGATTTTGTTGTAGGGCATGTTGTCGTGTACACGAATAAACTGGTTTATTACCGCACAAGCATCAATGAGCATGGGGAGAGCGCCGCAAAAAATAACAGCCGCTACTCTGCGTGCCGCTCTCCTTCTAAGGATTTCACATCTTTTACCAGTGCTTGTGGCCGAGAGCGAGGTTCCCCGTAGATTTTATGGGCCATTCAAGTCTATGCATGTAGAACGTAAGAGTGGCGAGCTATGGAATCGCTCTGTGAGTCGCCCAGTCCTCGGCTCATGCTCAGTGCCGTGCACAATACACTCAACCAACTGTATTGGACCTGAGATATGTAGGCAAGCGATGCGAGTAAGGCTAATGGAAAGAGAGCGGTAGATACGAGAATAAGGATGAGGCGCGGCGGCATCGAGTCCAAACAAGTCCAGTGAAGCCTGGTGTTCTTCTTTGACTTTGAGCGGTACTGGAGCTGGTTTCTTGCGCGTTGCTCCGATTAAAATTGGTTTGGGTCCTGCTCGACGACGTGACGACGGCCTCTCCCCATACTCTGCCTCACCCCCTCCCTCCGAGTCTTCCCCCTCTCCTTCATCGACGTCCATCTCATCCTCATCTTCCTCATCGTCGGTCTCCACCACTCTCTTCCGTTTCGCACTCCCAGCTTTGCGTTTTGCCGCCACCGGGCCAGAGTCTTGCACAAACTGACTCGGCTTCATCCCCCTGATCAAATCCAACACAGTCTTTGCCACCCTCCCATTCATCCGCACATCCACATGCACCTCTCTCAACCCACTCCTCAACGCCGCAATCGCACTCCCCAACTGCTTCATCGTCAGCTTCTTCCGCAACGTCCCAATCAACACACTGATCCCAATAAACTCGATCGGCGAAACCCTGCCTGGATTCTTGAAACATTTGTTGTACGCCGTGTTCTGCGTGAGTTCACTGAAAATGTCAAACGTATCCTCCATGTCAGCTTTGAAGCCTGGGTCGAGGGGCGTCGTTGCTGCGAGCCATTTGTCGAGTTGGAGGATGGTGCCGATGGTTTTGAGCGTGGGGCCCCAGCGTTCGAGGAGGTAGAGAGCTTGGGCGAGGCAGCGAAAGTCGCTTCCGCGGCTCGTGTCCCATTCGAGGTGGTCAGAGGAGAGGCCGCCGTCTTTGATGTGTTTGTTGACGAGGGAGCGGACAAAGGTGGACCGGTGGGTGTTGGTTACTTGGAGTTTCTCGGCGGGAGTCAACGCCATTCCGAGTTGGACTCTCTGTGAAAGGAGGTGTGAGGAATAGATGAGAGGAGGGGAGAGAGGAGAAGCGTACCTGGAATACTTCTCGTTCGTCGTCCTCGGATATATCTTGGTATTCTACGCAGACGATTTGTTTGTTCGCGAATGTCTTGCGAAGCTTTTCTGGGAGGACTTTACGGGCCTTCTGGCCTGGAGGGCTTTCCTTGAACCACCACTTTTCGGCTGTAAGACTGCAAGTAGTGCATCAGCATTGGCCGCCTTTAGAGCCGGGATGTGTATCACTTACGCATCTTTGTCTGTCGACGCGTACCGCGCCCGTAACGTCAGAGTGGTATTCCAACTCAGCCGAATCATAAAGACTTACGAGGGATCTGTTGACCATGTCAGTACAAATAAAACATGAAATACAGCGATACGCACCTGGCCATCCATAAACCTACGAATAGAGGTCAACCGCTGTTTGCCATCGATGCAAATCTTGGTTTCTGACCCATCGTCGTGCTGTTTCGTGGCAAAGATGACCGGAGGAACATAAAAGTTCCTGAAAATCGAGTCTATAAGACTGATCTGCTTTGCGTCGGGCCAGACGACGTCTGTAGCGTGATCGCCATGAGTACCAGTGCGACGTGCAGAATGAAGCCACAAACATACCTCGCTGATACTCTGCATCGAGGTCGATGTCCTGATTGTGCATCTGGTCTGTGCATCGCCTATGAGCGTCTCCTGCTCGGTCTATACAAAAAGTAAATGTCATACCGAATAACGCCTGAGCGGCATACGTCGTAGCTCTCGGAACCTTCAATGGGTTCCTCAGATTATATGTTGTTGTGGCCTTTTTCTTGCCCTTTTTCTGTTGAGAGCTGGTGTATTCTTCTTCTTCTTCTTCCTCTGAGCTCTCGAGGTCAGTAAGATCGGAATCGTCGTCGCGATTCATGGCGGGTGTAACGGAAACGGATGAAAGAGTCCAAAGACAGCAGGCGCACGGCTGTTGGCAGGCCGTTGACGGGATTCCCACGAGTGTCCTACAGGTCGAGTAGGCAGTGGAGAAAATCCTTGCGATTTATTAGAAATATAACGGTTCGGAGCTCTGTACATGAGATCAAATGAGCCATATAAAAAAAAAAGAAACGAAAGGAGCGGACTGCAGCCACTCGAGCTCAGAGGCTGACAACACCTGCATGGCATAGGGGACGGGATAGCGTCGAAACCACGAATCCGGGTCTCAGAACTTCGCAAGCTGACTTCTAGAGCGAAAAGGGAATTGAGCGTTAAATATTAATAACTGTACTTCGCCTTCTGTTCTTCTCTTCACTCATCAGGGTGTCAATCTCTGCCCACCCTCCCCGCGCCACCAGTGGCCATAGCTTCATAATTGCATTACCACTGGTCGATGACCATGCGGTGAGTCAATCTAGCTCTGACACGAAGCTGCGAGCAGCATAGTACTTACTCGTAAGTAATTTGGCGCACCCTTGGTGATATCTTGCGATGCGAGTGGTTCTCGGGGTTGGGCGCTTAAATCCTGCTGTGCACCTGCTCAGCGCCTAAATCCAATCACGAGACCCTGGGAGTCTCTACAGCGCTGCCCGCTGCCTGTGTGCAGGACCGCCTCGTTGTTAGCTTGTCCTCCCCCCTCACATCCGGACGCTTCACTGGACTCTCCATGGATCGTAATCCTAAGCGCAAGGGTAGCGCCTCTCGAGACCAGGACGTAACAAACAAAAGAGGAAGATGGGAAGCTGAACTAGCTGGCCCACCCTCGGAACGTTCACCAACTGCCTCAGGATCGGCACTGGTACACAGCACCCAGATTCACGGTGGTGCATTGACTGTGGTTGGGCGCGACAACAACAACACCACTATTTATAACTACAACTATGCACCCCAGACTGCTTCAGTTGATGTCCTGGACATTCTGAACTCGCGATCCCTCCCAAATTTTCGACATATCCAGCTGGACACGCTTGCCAAAGCCACCGATGGGACCTGTATCTGGCTCACAAAAGGAGGGATGTTTGTCTTTTGGGTTAAGAATGGGAGGATATTGTGGGGTATTGGTATCCGTAAGTCGCAGTATGCCTTGCTTCGAAAGTCATACCCTGACTTCTATCTAGCCGGAGCTGGGAAGACCGTCCTCGCGTGCGTAAAGTCCAATCAATGCTCATACATGCACTAATATCTCACAGATCCATTGTTATCCGATACTTGGAGTGGCTAGAAAACACATCCGAAGGCGTTGTCTGCGTCGCATACGTCTACCTGCGCTACAGCGAGCCCTTGTCCATCAGGGACATCCTGGAGTCACTGGTCAAGCAGATCGTTGAGCGCCATGATGATCTAATTCCTATCATTGAAGCCATCTACGCAAGGCACAAGAAAGAGGGGACCAAGCCCAGTCAAGAAGAACTCCGGGAAGTACTGGAGGGATTTGTTCGACATGGAAAAACATTGTTCTTCGTCCTGGACGCATTGGACGAGATGAAAGCCGATGATCGGCCCATTTTGCTCAGGCTTCTTGCCTCACTAGGCGCCAAACTCTTCATCACCTCCCGACCGCTGGAACCGCTCCAGCAGCAGTTCGCCGACGCTCAAGTCTTCAACATTGCCGCGAGCCCATCCGATCTTGACTTGCATATCAAGAACTTTCTGCGACATAGTCCAGAGGTCATGGCACTGCTCGAGGGTACCGATCTCGAGGAGCAAATTGTGGCGACGATCCATCAAAAGTCGGGGGGAATGTAAGGTCTCTTAGCTTCTTCATCATCTACTCTTTCTTAACAATCCATACAGGTTCCTCCATGCAAAACTCCAGCTCGAAGCGCTCCGCACCTGCGTTAGCGCCCTCGACGTGGAAGAAACCTTGCAAGCATTTCCCTCCGATATCGAGGCGATCTACGCGAAGACCTGGGAACGAATCCTTGCCCAAGCACCCAAACAATCAAACCTCGCCAAACTCACCTTTCTCTGGATCACCCATGCCAATGGTGAAATGACCATTGACACGCTGCGACGTGCTGTCGCCACCTCCCCTGAAACATATGCATTTGAGCCGAAGCGAATGGTACCAGAGGCTCTCCTCCTCTCGGTTTGCTGTGGCTTGGTCTCAGTTGACGAGAAGACAAGACTAGTTCGTTTGATTCGTGAGTTCCATTGTCACTTCATCTATACTGTTGCTGTGTCCTTATTCAGCTATCCTCCAGACTATACCACTCGGGATGCCATTCTACCTCGAATACTGGATATATTTCCAGTTCCTCATGCTGTTCTTGGGCATGTCTGTATTGGGCATTTCATCAAGTCTGGTCTTCAACATCTCAGCACAAAAAACAACATCCGGAACCAACTCGACCTTCTGCTTCATAATGATCCTCTCCTGGTGTATGCTTACCGGTCATGGGCGCACCATACTCGCCTATGCGGTCGTTATACCCCAATCACATCGGCAGCCGCTAATTTGGTATTGAATTGCAAGAGCTATCCTTTTGACCGCGGACAGATAGTCGACTTCGGTGGCCCCCTTCACGTTGCAGCATTTTATGCGCTAGAAGACCTAATCCCTCTAGCAGCGCAGGTGCATTCTCCCAACTCTGGCACAACAAACTTCGGCGAGCCGCCGTTGATCCTGGCAGCCAGACGAGGCCATCTTGTTTGCGCCAAAGCTCTTCTCTCGCTGCCAGGCATCGATGTGAACCTCTGCAACCTGGCTTCTCAGAATGCATTCATGATTGCCGCTAATTATGGTCACATTGAAATCGTTCAACTGCTTGCTGAGGTCCCTGGCATTGACATCAATGCAGTAGATATGTTCGGCGAGACAGCCCTCATGCATGCCGCAGCAGCAGGTCATACTGACGTTGTGAAACTCTTTGTTAGGCTCCCTGGCATCAACATCAACACGGCGGATGAACGTGGTTGGACTGCCCTCATTCATGCTGTGGGCAGGGGTCATGCTGAAGTTGTCAAAGGGGTTCTCAGCATTCCAGAAATTGATGTCAATTGGGCGATTTATCGTAGGAGATCCTTTGCTGGCCCCGAAGCGCAGTCGACAGCTCTCATAGTGGCGGCTCGCGCTGGCCACATAAATATCGTGAAGCAACTCCTTGAAGTTCCTGGAATCAATGTCAATGCTGTATCCACAAGTGGAAAGATGGCGCTGTCATGGGCCTTGACTCGGGGACACGAAGAGATTGCCGACCTCCTGCTTGCCTTTCCTGGGATAAACATACCCACCTCTATCAATCTGTTATGGTGAAATGTACTTACTATGGGGACACTTTTGCTGAATGTATGTATCAAAATATATCTTCACATGGCTTTGGTGAACATCTGAGGGCAAAACGTGAGGAGGGAAAGCAAGTAGAATTTCGACCTCAAAGGAGCAAAGAGCACTGATGCCACCGTACCCTGGTTGCACATCGCACGTAGATTCAATGGAATCTATGTATGAAGGTGCAAGGGCCGTCAATCATGCGTAGAGCAGTGGAGTGAGTGATTCGACATGCACGTATCCCGCCTTGCGGAAGGTCAAGCATCGAGCGGTGTTGTTGTCGTTGGCGTTGTCGATGCTGGTTCAATCATTAAGTTGATGTTTCCATTCCAGTGGGTAGGGTGGCCCTTGGGAGAGAAAGGATCATGGTGGTGACACGAGATTGGGAGTCGTTGGAGTCCCGATGCTCCGCTAAGATGCTCGCGTTTGAGACCCTCGGCATCTGGCCGGCGCCTATTTTCAACGCGAAACAGAGTCCACGACACCTTTCGCTATGAGAGTTACACAGCGGCCTATGCACTTGCATTGTTCTGACTTTTGAATCCCTATAGCTTTATAATAGTAAATGATGTCTTGGGTTGATAGCTGGCAAGACTACCAGTTTTGTTGACAATGGCAAGCATCCCACAGCCGTGTCGATTGAGACTGAGACATCGTAGATTGAATCTCGGCAACGCAATGTGCGACGACTTCCAGTCAGAAACAAACCCTAATAAAACACCCCCGGGCTAACAGTCGGGCGATACTATAACCACAGTAAAGTGGATGGTATGGTCCCATGAAAAGGACGCTGATTGTCCCAGGATGCGAAGAGCAGAGAGACGGATTGTGGCTACTCACATGCAGAGACTGACAATGAGGAGCAGAATAGCAATTGTTTCAGGGCAGAGAGGCTACAGTGATGTCCCGATCGTCTACATCTGGGCTGGTGCACTGAAATCCAGGCTCCCCCATCGGTTCGCCAGATCAGGGCAGGTAAGAGCTAAACCTGTTGAGCGATTCTTCATGTTCGCCTCAACGGCTTTAGATCATAGACAGGTGCAATGATCAGCCACTCGGGCCTTCCTTCTTACCTATACCCTCTTTCTTCCTTCATTGTCGAGGTGTCAGCACCTGCGTTCTTATGCTTTTGGGCGCTTATTCGGACTTGGTTGGAGATCCTGGGAATTTACTTCCGCTCTCAGAATCCAAGGCAACCAATACGCCGGCCAGCTTCTGTCTTTCGCCCTGTCATCCTCTTCCCGCGACCGAATCTCATCCATAGATCCTAGCACTCCAACGATTGGCTCCCTTCGGGAACACTTGCTTGCACCCTAGTCTCGATATTCGAAGTATCCTGCTGGCCTTATGGAATCATGAACGCCAATGGCGATAGCAGTATCCTCCAGACCTCTTTGGCGAAGCTATGCTTTGACCCAAAAACCTCGCGTTCAACCACTACCAAACGCGACTCTTTGGCTGCGGAACTAGAAACTGGTGAGTTTGCTGCATTCAGACACATGGTTTTGTAGCTTCTGGAGGTGCCTCGAAGCTGGCTACCGGAACCGACGTCCATCTGGGGGTGGGTTCCGGGCTGGCTCTGCCTCAAGAACTCTTGCCAAACTCCATCCTATCCTTCTTTGTTCACTCCACGAAGCCAAAGCCATGACTGAACCATTGAAGCAACGAACACTAACCACCTCCCACAGACCACCAACTCTCAACCGCCAAACGCCTGCAACGAGCCCCAATCTTCAACTCGTCCCTCTCCCATGCAGGCCCCGAACGTCAACTCCTCGAAGCCCAAAGAACAACCTCAGACTTCAAATTTCAAAACCAAACAGCGCGACAAGGGACCCTTGATCGAACAGCTGGAACGGGATCGATGGTACTTTGCTGACCGCGAAAAGGAGGAGCGTGAAGAGAAGGAACGGGATCAGGCAAAGGTATGTCTCCCTTCTCCTTCCCACATGTGCCGAGGCTAATAAGGACTGCAGATATCAACATCCGCACGCTCAAGACACGGATGACAGCAACGACACACCACCCTCAGCACCCATATCAGTCACCCAAACCCTCACAGACCTCCGCCTGACACGCGCCCACCTCCTCGAAGAACATGGCGCAACCTCCGTCTCCGTGCACCAACGTACCGCCGAACTAGCGTCCCTCGAATCTCAAAATGCACAGTCGTTCAAACTCGTTCAACCCCTCAAAGCCGAAGTTCGAGAAGCCAAGGAAGATGCTACGCGAATAGATTTGAGGTTGATCTTGGTGGAGAGGGATGTGGGGTAACTCCAGGCGCTTTTGGAGAGCCTCAAAGCTGAAGAAGTGTATGGCGACAACGCGATACCTACGGTGGACCAGGTCAAAGTGGGCTAGATGGAGGAGTTGGAAGCGCTGCTTGCGGAAAACAAGAACGTGAATGACCAGGTTGCCAACGATCTAGAAGCGTTGGAGGGCCCGATGGCCTCGACGGACGAGTTGGAGAACGTTAAAAAGGAGAACAAGGCCCGTCAGAGTACGTTCTACCCCACTGTTCAAAGTAACATGATGCTGATTGAATGCGTGAACAGCTATTTCAGAACACAGACAAGAAATTGCTTCCCAAGCTACCAAGATCGACGAGCTCAAGCAGGCTTTGTTCTATCTGAGCGGCAAGATCGCAGGAGGCCGACACGTCCCGCCGAAAGCCCGTGTCTTGTATATGGCAGAGAGCCTAGACCAGGCATGGGTCGATCTTCGACAGGCTACTGTGACGATGGATGGAATCAAAAGGAGAATGAGGCGGTTATCAAGAGGCTCAAGGAACTCAAGGAGAGCTGGGTTTCATCAAATACCGCAAGCCGAACATGGAGACAAGCAGGAGCTGCTAAGTACGTGAAGTAGACCGCCTTGGTCGTTTTTCCCGCTGACTTGGCCTCACTTTAGCAGGCTTTGGCTATTGGTGCTGAGACCGAACGCAATCCCTTCGCTCTCGTCGCTATTGTCAACCCTTCGCTTGACGATGCCAGGTCGATGCTGGCACCTATGAGAATATACACGGCTAGAGGAGCGCTCCTGCAGCCCTTCACTATATCAGGAAGAGCCAAAGTACGACTCAGAGCCTGCTACGGCACGTCAGTACGGCTCGGAACCTGTAGACTATCGAGTCTGAGGTCGAAGGGCAGTGGTTTGAGGTCGAGCGCGAGCACAAGGTGTCTTTGGAGTATGCAGGCAGTACGCTCGGTTTCTCTCATCTTGATTGCGCTTGGCTGACGATTCCTTGTAGCGATCCCCGCGTTCTTCGATGCTGATTGCTCCGTCTGCCCAAACTAGGGACTGACCGAGTTTGGTGAGCCCCAGTATGTCAACGGTGTTGCTGAAGCAATGGCCCTCAGCCCCTCTCGCCACAAGGCAGATATGCCGTTTATCGATAAGTGGGTTAGGTGGATCAGAAGGGGCTTCGTGTGCAGGGTCACACAAACGACGAGGCGAGTATCTAACTCCCGATACCCATAGATTGAGCTAATCGCTTTGCAGTGGAACACCTACCATGCCGCCATTGACGGTTCAAATCTCAGACCGGGCTTTGAAGAACCGAGCATGGAAGCGATCGCTTGCTCGACGACAACAAAAACACGCCAAGTTAGGCGTGGTAGGTCCAGGGCATGCTCTTTCGGCTAACGACAATTTACAGGTGCTCTGGAGCCTGGGATGGTGCTCAACTCGTGCGTTCAATTCCCCCTGTGAACATGTAGTCGGCGTTGTACATTTGAATGGGATCGGCCATGAAGGTCAGTCGCGGTTTCGCCATGTCTGGTCCTCTTGGCTCATCATGTTGCGCAGAGAATTCGCTCCAACACACGCCGAGCATCGATCAACATCTGTGCCCGATATCAAGACTGCAAGTGTTTGAACTGCGATACAGCTACGCACCTGGCACTCTGCGGCCTCTGATGATCTCGAACCGTCGGAAGAGCTGCGTCGACTTGCACATTCCGAGCCTGGAGGAGGTAGATGTGAGCTGGGTTGGGATCATCCGACATAAGTATGACCTGAGGCAGACATAAGTCCAGCATTGGACCGTTACGTCCCGCGGTATCGACTGGGCTCACAGTGGACGCCGCAAGTGCTCCGCTCGAGTAATAGAAGAGGTGCGCACGTCTTACCAGTGCTCGGTGCATTGCATGTTGACTGGTAGCTCGGCACAGGGATATAGCTACCTTACCAACGACTGTGCTGATAATCTGCTTTGAACGGAACGGCTGGAGCCCTAGTTGACACCTGAACATCAGGGCGCGAAGACGAAGAAGACAAGGCTTGGGTTGTCAATCGTTGCGCTGCTGTTATCGTCGTGATTTTATTCAATGGCATGTTGTCGTGTACATGAATAAACTGGTTTATTACCGCACCAGCATCAATGAGCATGGAGAGAGCGCCGCAAAAAATAACAGCCGCTACTCTCCTTCTAAGGATTTCACATCTTTTACCAGTGCTTGTGGCCGAGAGCGAGGTTCCCAGTAGATTTTATGGGCCATTCAAGTCCATGCATGTAGAATGTAGGGGTGGCGAGCTATGGAATCGCTCTGTGAGTCACCCAGTCCTCGGTTCATGCTGCGCACAATACACTCAACCAATTGTATTGGAACTGGGATATGTAGGCAAGCGATGTGAGTTAGGCTAAGGGAAAGAGACCGGTAGGTACAAGAATAAGGATGAGGCGCGGCGGCATGGAGTCCAAACAAGTGCAGTGAAGCCGGACGTTCTTCTTTGACTTTGAGCAGTACTGGAGCTGGTTTCTTGCGCGTTACCCTGATTGAAATCTGTTTGGGTCCTCCTCGACGGCGTGACGATGACGGCCTCTCCCTATACTAGGCTGCCCATCCTCTCCCTCCGAGTCATCCCCCTCTCCCTCATCAGCATCCATCTCCTCATCCTCGTCTTCTCTCCACCGGCCTCTTCCATTTCTCTCTCAACCCACTCCTCAACGCCTCAATCGCACTCCCCAACTGCTTTATCATCAGCTTCTTCCTCAATGTCCCAATCAGCACACTAATCCCGATGAACTCGATCGGCGATACCTTGCCTGGATTCTTGAAACATTTATTGTACGCCGCGTTCTGCGTGAGCTCTGAAAAGATATCGAAGGTATCTTGCACGTCGGCTTTGAAGCCTGGGTCGAGAGGTGTGGTAGCCGCGAGCCATTTGTCGAGTTGGAGGATGGTGCCGATGGTTTTGAGTGTGGGTTCCCAGCGTTCGAGGAGGTAGAGGGGTTGGGCGAGGCAACGGAAATCGCTTCCGCGGCTCATGTCCTATTCGAGGTGGTCAGAGGAGAGGCCACCGTGTTTGTTGACGAGGGAGCGGACAAAGGTGGACCGGTGGGTGTTGGTCACTTGGAGTTTCTCAGCGGGGGTCAACGCCATTCCGAGTTGGACTCTCTGCGAAAGAAGGAGTGAGGGAGGTCGGTCAGATCAGAATCGTCGTCGCGATTCATGGCGGGTGTAATGGGTGTAACGGAAACGGATGAAAGGGTCCAAAGACAACAGGCGCGCGCGGCTGTTGGCAGGTCGCTGATGAGGTTCCCACGAGTGTCCTCCAGGTTGAGTAGGCACTGGAGAAAATCCTTGCGATTTATTAGAAATATAACGGTTCGGACCTCTGTACATGAGATCAAATGAGCCATATAAACAAGGGAAACGAAAGGAGCGGACTGCAGCCACTCGGGCTCAGAGGCTGACAACACCTGCATGGCGTAGGGGACGGGATAGTGTTGAAACCACGAAACCAGGTGTCAGAACTTCGCAGGTTGACTTCTAGACAAAAATAATTGAGCGTTAATACCTGTAATTAGTCTTCTGTTATTTTCTTCATTCATCAGGGTGTCAATCTCTAACCGCCCTCCCCGCCAGTGGTCAGAGCTATATAGTAACTGCATTGGTACCGATGGTCGATGATCCTATGGTTCACTCCAGCTCGAACACGGAGCTGTGAGCAGCATAATACAAGTATATAATTTGACCCACCCACGGTGATATCTGGGCATGCGAGTGGTTTTCGGGGCTGGGCGCTTAAATCCTGCTGTGCACCTGCTCAGCGCTTAAATCCAATCACGAGACCCTGGGAGTCTCTACAGCGCTGCCTGCTGCTTGCGTGCAGGACCGCCTCGTTGTTAGCTTGTCCTCCCCCCTCACATCCGGACGCTTCACTGGACTTTCCATGAATCGTAGTCCCAAGCGAAAGGGTAGCGTCTCTCGGGACCAGGACTCAACAACAACCAAGAGAGGAAGATGGGAAGTTGAGCTCGCTGGGCCGCCCTCGGAGTGCTCACCGACCGCCTCAGGATCCGCTCTGATATCTGGCGTCGAGAGCGCTCAGATTCACGGTGGTACATTCAATGTAGCTGGGCGCGACATTCATAACCATACCCACAACTATGGGCCTCAGATGGCTTCTATTGACGTCTTGGGCATCCTGAAATCGCGATCTCTCCCAAAATTCCGAGATATCCAGCTAGACACCCTTTCCAAAGCCACCGATGGGACCTGCATCTGGCTCACGAGAGGAGAGATGTTTATCTTTTGGGTAAAGGCTGGGAGGATATTGTGGGGTATTGGTATCCGTGAGTCGCAGTATGCTTTGCCTCGAAAGTTATATGCTGACTCATATCTAGCCGGAGCTGGGAAGACTGTCCTTGCGTGAGTAAAAGTCCGATCCATGCTCATATTTACGCTAATATCCGGTAGATCTATTGTTATCTGCTACTTGGAGGGGCTAGAGAACAAATCCGAAGGCCTTGTCTGCGTCGCCTACGTCTACCTGCGCTACAGCGAGCCCTTGTCCATCAGGGACATCCTGGAGTCACTGGTCAAGCAAATCATTGAGCGCCATGACGATCTAATTCCACTCATTCAAGCCCTCTACGCAAGGCACAACAAAGAGGGGACCAAACCCGGTCAAGAAGAGCTCCGGGAGGTACTAGGGAAATTTGTTGAACATGGAAAGATGTTATTTTTCGTCTTGGACGCATTTGACGAGATGCGGGTCGAGGATCGCCCCATCTTGCTCAGCCTTCTCGCATCGTTGGACGCAAAACTCTTCATCACCTCCCGACCGCTGGAAGCGCTCCAGCGGCAATTCGCCGGCGCTCGAGTATTCAAGATCGCCGCGAGCCCGTCTGATCTCGACTTGCATATCAAGCATTTTCTTCGTCATACTCCAGAGCTCATGGCGTTGCTTGAAGGCACAGACCTCGAAGAACAAATCGCGGAGACGATTCATCAAAAGTCGGGTGGAATGTGAGGTTTGTTGCATCTTCATCTGCTCTCTTTTAACGGTCCTCTACAGGTTCCTCCATGCGAAACTCCAGCTAGAAGCACTCCGCAACTGCGTTAGCGCTCACGATGTGGAAGAAACCTTGCAAGCATTTCCTTCCGATATCAAGGCGATCTACGCGAAGACCTGGGAGCGGATTCTTGCCCAAACACCCAAGCAGTCAAACCTCGCCAAGCTCGTCCTCCTCTGGATCACCTATGCCAACGGTGAAATGACCATTGACACGCTGCGACGTGCTGTCGCCACCTCCCCTGAAACATATGCATTTGAGCTGAAGCGAATGGTACCAGAGGCTCTCCTCCTATCGGTTTGCTGTGGCTTGGTCTCGGTTGATGAAAAGACAAGACTGGTTCGTTTGATTCGTGAGTTTCATCACCACTCCATTTCCACTACTACTTTGTGCTTATTCGGTTGTTGAACAGACTATACCACTCAGGACGCCATTCTACCTCGAATACTGGATGTATTTCCGGTTCCTCATGCTCTTCTTGGGCATGTTTGCATTGTCCATCTCACCAAGTGTGGGTTTCAACAATATAGGAAGGAAAACGATAGATTGCGCACACAATACGAGTTAGATGCTCGGCTTCGAAACGACACCCTCTTGGGATACGCTTATCGGTCATGGGTGCACCATACTCGCCAATGCGGTCGTTATACCCCTATCACATCCGCAGCCGCTGATTTGGTATTGAATTGCGCGAGTTATCCTTTGATGGATGGAGCCGTCGATCATGGTGGCCCCCTTCACGTTGCTGCATTCTACGGGCTTGAAACCCTAATCCCTCTAGCAGCGCAGGTGCATTCTCCCAACTCTGGCACAACAAACTTCCACGAGTCGCCGTTGATGCTGGCACTCCAACGTGGCCATCTTGCTTGTGCCAAAGCTCTTCTCTCGCTGCCAGGCATCGACGTGAACCTCTGCAACTGGACTTCTCGGAATGCATTCATGATTGCTGCTATTTACGGTCACATCGAATGCGTGCAATTGCTCGTTGAGGTCCCTGGCATTGACATCAATGCGGTAGATATGTTCGGCGAGACGTCCCTCATCTATGTGGCGCAACACGATCCGACTGCAATTGTAAAACTCCTCGTTAGGCTCCCTGGCATCGGCATCAACACGACAGATCAATATGGTTGGACTGCCCTCATACATGCTGTGGACGGGGGTCATACCGATGTTGTCACAGAGCTTCTCAGTGCTCAGGAAATTGACGTCAATTGGGCGTCTTATCGTAGGAGGGAAATGCATACCCGTGACGAAGCGCAGTCGACAGCCCTCATAGTGGCGGCTCGCAAAGGTCACATAAATATCGTGAAGCAACTCCTTGAGGTCCCCGGGATCAACGTCAATGCTGTATCCACTCCAAGCGGGAACACTGCACTGGCACATGCATTGACTAGGGGACACAAGGCAGTCGCTGACCTCCTGCTCGCTTTTCCTAGGACAATTGTGCCAGCATCTCCAAATTGGATCCGGAATCAGAGGCCGGCCGATAGCGATGACGAGATTAGCGGGGAAGATGACAGTGACGAGGAGGACGACAGTGACAACAGCGAGGAGGACGAGGATGAAGAGACAGGGGACGAGTTTCATGATGAGTAGACGCCCTACCCTTTCTCCCTCTTTCAACTGGACTTAGTTGTGTTCATTTCATTACTCTGTTCAATTTCGAATTCCTTAGCACATGTACTGCATCCCATTTTTGCTCCACTGTTTTATGACTATCCACGATCTTTTCTTGCCCTAAATTATATCACCGAGTTACCTTTTCCAAACATCTGATCTGGATTTGATAAGTGATCACCTCTACTTTAATGAGTTGAAATCTACACAACGCAATAGACGCCTTGGGGTCTTCGAGGTTGGGCGCTTATTCACTCCTGTCCCAGCTCGGCGTAACGCCAGTCACGCGACCTTGGGAGTATCTTTCCGCTCCCAGATTTCGACGGAATCACTGGCCAGCGTCTCAGCCTTTCACCCTGTCATCCCGTTCCTTGAACCGAATCTCATCCAGAGGTCTAGGGCTCTGACATTTAAATCAACTCGGGAAAGCTCTCTTGGACTCTACTCTCATATTACTTTAGGCATCGCGCTGCTTTCCCTGGGCCTATGAATCATGAACACCAATGGCGATAACAGCAACAACTTCCACACGCCGTTGGCGAAGCTACGCTTTGACCCCAAATCCTCGCGTTCGACAGCCACCAAACGTGACTCTTTGGCTGCAGAATTAGAAAGAGGTTTGTTGACCCTTCCAACGCGTGCTTTTGTGGCTTTGTGTGGTGCCTTGAGGCTAGATATACCTGAGAACCTCCATCTGGTGGTCGCTTCTGCTCTTTGTCTCGGTGACGGCTTGTCGAAGCTCTATCCTGCCCACAAATGAGCTCAAAGCCATGACCGAACCGCCTAACCAGACATGACTAACCACCTGCACAGACCCCCAACTCTCAACCGCCAAACGCCTGCAAGGAACCCAAGTCTTCAATTCGTCTCTCTCCCATGCAAACCTCGAACGTCAACTGCTCGCAGCCCAGACAACAACATCAGAGCTGGAAACGAAACTGCGCGAGAAAGAACTCTTGATCGAGCGGCTGGAACGAGATAGACGGTACTTTGCCGACCGTGAAAAGGAGGAACGAGAAGAAAAGGAACGGGAGCGTGAGGTTTACGACCAGGCTAAGGTGTGTCTATCTCTCTTTTCTCCCATATACGTAGTCTAATAGACAACGGTAAAGCGCAAAACAGATACAGATATCCGCACACTCCGAACGTCACTCACAGCACTCCGCGAAGAATTCGCTGATTTGCAGGATACACATTCGGCGCTATCGCGTTCAACAAGCCAGACTATCGCCTCTCAGAAATCCCAACTCACGACTCTCAATCACCGCGTCGAGCTCCTCAAACATGAGCTTTCCCAATCCCAACAAACAGCAGACGAGCGAAGTCGGATTCTGGCCAACCTACAGGCGCAGTACGATGAACTCGTCTCACAGCAGGACGGGCTGATGCAGTTTGAAGCAGAGCAGGAGGGAATGGGAGTTGTGAGAGAGGAATTGCATCGGCAGGCACAATGTCTCGGGACGTTGGAGGCGAAGAACGTCAAGCTGACGAGTGAGCTGTCGTACCTGCGAGAACGGAACCAGAGCATTGAGGTTCTGCGTGAAGAGAAGCGAGGGTTGGAAACCAAGCTAGTAGGGCTTGACGAACTCAAGGAGAAAGTCGTCAGACTGGAAGCCGAGGTTGAAGCTGGACGGTTGGAACGCGAGGCTTGGTATGTCCTTCTCATATTGTCCTTCTAATTAGAGCTAATGAAGAAACAGGGCATCCAAAACACAGGACACGAATAACAGCAGCAACACGCCATCCTCAGTACCCATCTCCATCACCCAAGCCCTCACAGACCTCCGTCTCACACATGCCCACCTTCTCGAAGAACATGGGGCAACTACCGCCTCTCTCCGCCAACGCACAGCCGAACTCGCTTCTCTCGAATCCCAAAACACGCAGCACCAGAAACTTATCCAGGCCCTCGAAGCAGAGGTACGAGCAGCGAAGGAAGAGCTCAGGCGAAAAGACTCGCGGGTGATGCTTGTGGAGAGGGAGGTTGGGTACCTTCAGGCGCTGTTGGCAAGCTTCAAAGCCGAGGAGGCGTATGGGGAGAACTCGACGACGATGACGATGCCGGCGGTGGATCAGGTCAAGTTGGACAAGATGGACCAACTCGAGGCGCTGCTGGCGTAATACAAGAACATCAATAATCAATTTGCGAATGATCTGGAAGCGTTGGAGGGCCCAATGGTCTCAACCGAGGAGTTGGAGAAGGTCGAGAAAGAAAAGAAGGTGCTTCGTCAGAGTACGTGTCTTCACTTTCTACAGGACGACGTGATTCTAATAGAGTGCGCCTATAGCTATCGTGGAACACGAACAAGAAATCACTGCACAATCTACCAAAATCGACGAGCTCGAACATATTCGATCTAAGCGGCGAGATCGCAGGAGGCCGACACGTTCTACCGAACACGCGCACCCTCTGCGTGGCAGAGAACCCAGACCAGGCTGGGTGGATCTTCGGCAAGCTACGAGGGATAGAATCAAGGGCGGAGAATTAGGCGCTCATCAAACGGCTCGAGGAGAGCCGGGTTTCATGAAATAGCTCAAGCCAAACTAGGAGACGAGTAGGAGCTGCTGTGTAAGCGGAACACATCTCCGGTTTTTGTTTTTCTCTCTGACTTGGGTTCACGCTTGCAGGCTTTGGCCATCGGTGCTGAGACCGGATACAGTTCCTTCGCCCTCGTCGCGGTTATTGTCAAGCCTTCGCTCGACGATGCCAGGTCGAATCCTCGCACCTATGAGAGTATACACGGGGCAGCCAGGGTGCGCCAGTACAACTCTGAATCTCTACACTATGGAGTTTAGGGTCGAAGGGCGGTGGTTCGAGGTCGAGGTGTCCTTTGGGGTAGCAGGAAGTACGCCCGGTCTCCCTTATCTTGATTGTGCTTGGCTGATGATTTCTTCTAGGAATTCATTCGTTCATGGCTGATTGGTCCATCTACCTAAACGACGAGTAGACCGAGTCTGGTATGCCCCAGTGCACCAATGGCTTCGCTGAAGCAATGGCACTCCCTTAGCCCCTCTCGTTACACAACACACGTGCCATCCATCGATGAATGGATTAAGCATGCGGATCAGAAGACCTGCTGCCTGCATGTCTATGGTGACAGGGCAATCGACGAGGCAACTGTCTGACCCATCAATTCGTGGACACTGCGCTAATTGCTTTGCACAGTGAAATACCTACCGTGCTGCCGTCGGCGGTCAAGATCTCAGACCGGACGGTGGGGAATCGAGGATGGAAGCAAACAGTCGCTACCTCACCGACGATCAAAAAACGCTAAGTGAGGCATGATACATAGGGGGCATGCTCTCTTGGCTAACAACATTTTACAGCGCTCCAGAACCCCGGACGATGCGCAGTTCGCGCTTACCAGTCGTCCTATGTGCCTCTAGCCGACACTACGAATGTTGAATGGGACTGACCAGGTACGTCGCTCGCGGTCTTGCCATGTCTCTTTCGGCTCATATGACTGTGCAGAGGATTCGCTCCAACGCACGCTGAGCATTGACGAGCGTTTGTCTCGGCTATCAACACTGCAGGTATTCGAACCAGGATACAGTTGCGCTCCTGGCACTCCGCGGCCCTTGATGCTCTCGAATCGCTGGAATAACCGCATAAAGTTGCCTAGTCAGAATTTGCAGGAGGAAGGTGAGTGCGATTGAACTGTCCTGCCCATCAACTTCGGCAGATATACATCCATAGTGGGACTTTCACCTCCCTCCGTGGCTTTACTGGGCTACCAAGAGACGCCGCAAGTGCCCTACTGGAGTAATGGAAGATGGGCACACATCTCACCGGTGGTCAGTGCATCGCATGTTGACTGATAGCTCGGCACTGGCACAGTGATCGAGCTACCTTGCCGACGACTTTTCGATGATTTACCCCGAACAGATGATTCAGAGCCCCCCTCAATGCTTGAGTGTCAGTGCGCGAAGATGGATAAGACAAGGTTTGTGCTGTCAATTGTGGTGTGTTCACCTAATGCCCATACATTGTGCCCTGGATGTTGTTGTATACCCGATTAAACTGGTTTATTGCCACGATGGGCACCATGTGTATAGGTCAACCGCCGCCAAAGCTACGCCAACTGCTTCCAGTGGAAGGGAGTCTCCTGGTAAATCACCCCCGCCTAGTCAAAGTATAGAGGACGGTATGGTTCCATGGAACAGAGGCTGGATCTCCCAGATAGGAGGAAGATGGGAACAGGGACACGGATGTTGACCACGTCGGAAGTCTACACAGAGTCTCAGAATGAGAAATTGAGTGTATAAGGCTGCTTGTCCGAGAACTGGAAGAATTCGCTAATATTGACCGCTTACATTGAATAAACGGGTTCTTCTGCCAGTACGCCACATCAATGCAGTCAAGAGCTAAACCTGTTCAGAGATTGTTCATCCAGTGTAATGATCAGTCACTTAGGCCTTCCGTCTTGCCTCCACCGTCTTTCCTTCTTCATTGTCGGGTATCAGCGCCTGTGTTTTGTGGGCGCTTATTCGCAGCAACCAATTTGAGACCCTGGGAATATACTTCCGCTCCCAGAGTCCGACGGAACGAATAAGCCGGCATCTTTTCGCCCTCATCCTGTTCCCACAACCGAATCTCATCCAGAGATCCTAGGACTGCACTGATTGCCTCTCTTCGGGAACGCTTTCTTGCACCCTAGCCTCGATACTCGAAGCATCCTGCTGGGCTTATGAAATCATGAACCCCAATGGCGATAGCAGCAACTTCCAGACGCCGTTGGCGAAGATACGCATCGATTCCAAAAATCCTCGCGTTCAACGGCCACCAAACGGGACACCTTGGCTGTGCAACTAGAAAGAGGTGGGTTTTCTGCTTTCAGACGCGTGGTTTTGTGGCTTCTGGAGGTACCTCGAAGCTGGTGGCTGGAACCGACGTCCATCTGGGGGTGGGTTCCAGATTGGCTCTGCTTTTCGCCTCGAGAACTCTTGCCAAAGCTCCACCACTCGAAAAAGTCACAGTCATGGCCGAATCCTTGACACAGACCACACTGACCACCTCCCTCAGACCCCCAACTCTCAACCGCAGAACGCCTGCAACGAACCCAAGTCTTCAACTCCTCTCTCTCCCACGCAAACCTCGAACGACAGCTCCTTGCAGCCCAAGCAACAACATCAGAGCTCGAGACCAAGCTGCGCGAACAAGAGTTCTTGATCGAACGGCTGGAGCGGGATAGACGGTATTTTGCCGACCGTGAAAGGGAGGAACGAGAGTAGAAGGAACAGGAGCATGAGGTGTATGATCAAGCAAAGGTGTGTCTGGCTCTTCTCTATTCCAATTGTGCGTAAGCTAATACATGATTGAAGCGCAAAACGGGTACCGACATCCACACACACTGAACGTCACCCACAGCACCCCGAAAAGAATTCGCCGATCTCCAAGACACACATTCGTCTCTATGACGTCCAACAAGCTGGGCGATTGCCTCTCAAAAATCCCCACTCACGACCCTCAACCACCGGGTCGAGCTCCTCGAACATGAGCTCTCCCAATCCCAACACATCGCCGATGAGCAAAGTCGCATTCTAACCGGCCTCCAAACGCAGTACAATGAACTCGTCGCACGGCAGGACGGTTGATGCATTATGAAGCGGAGCAGGAGGGTGATGGGAGTTGTTCGTGAAGAACTGCATCAGCAGGCAGAGTATCTGCAGGCACTGGAGGCGAAAAACGTCAAGGTGACGAGAGAGCTGCCGTACCTGCAAGAACGGAAGCAGAGCATCGAGGTTCTGCGTGAGGAGAAGTGAGGGCTAAAACCAAGTTGGTTGGGCTTGAAGCTTGACGAGCTCAAGGAGAAAGTCATCCGACTCGAAGCAGGGATTGAAGCAGGACGGCTGGAACGAGAGGCTTGGTATGTCCCCTCATATTGTCCTTCGAACTATAGGCTAACACTGGTACAGGGCATCTAAAACTCTGGACACAAGCAGCAACAACACGCCATCCTCAGTAACCATCTCCGTCACACAAGCCTTGACAGACCTCCGCATCACACACGCCACGCCTAGCTCCTGGAAGAGCAAGGTGCGACTGCCGCCTCCCTGCGCCAACGCACCGCTGAAGTTGCGTCTCTCGAATCTCAAGACGCGCAAAACCAGAAACCCATCCAGGTCCTCGAAGCGAAGGTCCGAGCAACCAAGGAAGACTAAGGCGAAAGGACTCGAGGGTCATATTGGTGGAGGGTATCTCCAGGCTTTATAGGCGAGCTTCAAGGCGGAGGAATGGCGAGAACAACGCACTGACGACACCTTCGGTGGACCAAGTCAAGGTGGACAAGGTGGAAGAGTTGGAAACATTGTTGGCGGAATACGAGAACGTCAACGACCAACTTACAAATGACCTAGGAGCGCTGGAGGGCCTGATGGTCTCGACGGAGGAGTTGGAAAGGGTCGAACAAGAGAAGAAGGCCCCTCGTCAGAGTGCGTGTTTCCCCTTCCCCAACGCGACATGATGCTGACGGAGTGCACTTGCAGCCATCTCCAAGCACGAGCAAGAAATCCCTGCACAGGCTACAAAGATCGACGAGCTCGAACAAGCCCTGTTCGACCCAAGCCGGGAAATCGCAGCAGGGCGACACGTCCCTCCTAGAACGCGTGTATTGTGTACGCCTGAGAACCCAGATCAAGCATGGGTGGATCTCGGACAAACGACGATGGATAGGCTGAAAGGGGACAATGAGGCACTAGTCAAGCGGCTCAAGGAGCTCGAGGAGAGTCGAGTTTCATCAAACACCGCAAGCCGAATATGGAGACGAGCTGAAGTTGCTGGGTAAGCAGAGCAGATCGCCGTTTTTTTTGTCTTTCTCGCTGACTTGGCTTCACAGTTGCAAGCTATGCCTATCCGTGCTGAGACCGAACACAATCCCCCGCTCTCATCGCGGGTATTGTCAAGCCTTCGTTCGACGATGCCAGGTCAGATACACAGGCCAGAGAGGTGCCTTTGGAGCTTTTCACTGTGTGACGAAAAGCTCAAGCTCGAGCCAGAGCCTGCTAGGGCACGCCAGCACGGCTCTAAACCTCTACACCATCGAATCGAGGTCGAGCGCGAGGTCTTCTTTGCAGTATGCAGGGTGTACGCCCGCTGTCTCTCGCTTCGCTGATGATCCGCCGTAGGGATCCGTGCGTCCAACACTGATTGATCTGTCTGCCCAAGCTATGAACTAACCGACTCTGGTAAGCGCCAGTGCCTCAATCATATGGCTTTGCTGAATCAATGGCACTCCCTGCGCCTGCTCGATACATGACACATGCGCCGCCCATTGCTGAATGGATTTGGGGGATAAGAAGCCGGAGCTGCATGCGCAGGGCGACAGTGCAAACGACTCGGACAAGGCAAATCTCTGACCCCTCGACTCGTGTTCACTCCGCTAATTAACTCGCATACAGGAATACCTAACATGCCGCTCTCGGCGATTCATATCTCACCCTGGAACATTCGCTTGCTCGCTCGACGACGACGACCACTAGACGCGAGGTGATGCATGATACTTGCAGGACATGCTCTTGGCTAACGACGCTTTACAGGAGTTCCATAACCTTCCAGGGTGCGTAAATAGTCCTTTCGACCACCCTGTGCACCTGCGGCCGAAGCTGCAGATGTTGAATGGTATTGACCAGGTAGGTCAGTCGAGGCTTTGTCGTGTCGGGCCCTTTGGCTCATAAGATTGCACAGAGCATTCGCTCCAATTGTATTCGGCGTGACCCTTCCAATACACGCTGACCAACATCTGTGTCTGCTATCAACACTGCAAGTGTCCGAACTAAGATACGAGATGCTCCTGGCACTCCATAGCCCTTGATGATGTCGAACCGGTGGAAGAACCGCTTGCACATTCCAACCTCGGGGGACGATGAGGTGAGCGAGACTGGACTGCCCAATTCCGACCTATCAGCTTGGGCAGATGTAAATCCATGGAGGGACTCTTACCCCCGACAGTTGCCTGAATGGGCTCGCAGGGGACGCCCTAAGTGCCGTGTTCTAGCAAAGGAAGAGGTAGGCAAGCTTTGCCAGTGGTTGGTTCATCGCCTGTTGGCTGATGGCTCGGTACAGGTTACATCTACCGTGCCGACGAAACATTTGACAATCTGCTTCGAACAGAACATGCGGAGCCCTATCCGATGCCCGAACGTCATGGCGCGAAGATGAAGACAAGCCTTAGATCGTCAATCGTTGCGTTGCCGTAATTGTCGTTACTTTTTTAGATAGTATGTCGTTGTCTACACGAATAAACTGGTTTATTTCTGCGAAAGCATCTATAAGCATGGCTGGAGAGACACAAAAAAATAAACAGCCGGCGCCCTGCATACCACTCGTGAATCACAGTCATTGGGGATAGCTTGCTGTAGGCCCAGCGCTGTTGTTGTCTCCAGCACAATCCGGTTGGGACTTGAGAGAGACAGCGAAACTCCTTTTCTTGGCTTGTGTCTCTTTCGAGGTGGTCAGGGAAGCCAGCGTCTTTGCAGTATCAAGGCGGCCGCCGTCGACATACATGCGCCCCATGTGTCCCCGGAATAGACACGATATGAGTGGACCAAGGCCACGGGATGCCGATGCTTGCATAGGCTGAGCGAGCACTCAAGGACAAGCTCAAAACGAGATATCTGCAACTTTACCGTTATAACGCGCAGGACAACCTATATGTAACAGTTGCATGCACTCCTCAGGCTGGGTGGGCACTCTCAAAGGGTAAGAAGCCCCAGCAGGTTGTATATTGTTTTTCTACGGAAGCAGGCTGATACATGGCGGAACTTGGACTCGACTGCCCCGTTCTCGCTTTCGGCTGAATCTGCGCCTGCTGCATACGATGCGACATCGCCGTATTACCCATGATCACGCCTACAGCGGTCGGAAATGTGAAATTCTGACCCGGCGAAGGAAGCTGTGGTGTCGTAGGTTGGGACGAGATCCTCGAGTTGCCTGTTGAGATCTGGGGTGGTGGTAGACGAGGTCGGGCGGACGACGGGCTGCTGCTGCTACTGCTCGCTGCGCTGTCCATCGTGGCCCGGAGGTCGGTTAGGCGGTTATCAGATGGTAGAGCAGGCGGTGGAGGCATGAGAGGCGACGCCTGACGTTCTTCTTTGACTTTGAGCGGTGCTGGAGCTGGTTTCTTGCGCCTTGTAGTGACTGCAACCTGTTTGTGTCGTCCTCCTCGGCGGCGTGACGACGACGGCCTCTCCCTATACTCTGCCTCATCCTCTCCCTATACTCTGCCTCATCCTCTCCCTCCGAGTCCTCCCCCTCCCTTTCATCCACCTCCATCTCATCCTCATCTTCTTCATCGTCACTCTCCACCACCCTCTTGCGCTTCGCACTCCCAGTTTTGCGTTTCGCCGCCACAGGTCCAGCGTCTTGCGCAAACTGACTTGGTTTCATCCCCCTAATCAACTCCAAAACGGTCCTCGACACCCTCGTATTCATCCGCACATCCACATGGACCTCTCTCAACCCACTCCTCAACGCCGCAATCGCGCTCGCCAGCTGCTTCATCGTCAACTTCTTCCTTAACGTCCCAATCAACACGCTAATCCCAATAAACTCGATGGGTGAAACCTTGCCAGGATTCTTGAAACACTTGTTGTACGCTGCATTCTGCGTGAGCTCGCTGAAAATGTCAAATGTATCTTCCATGTCGGCTTTGAAGCCTGGGTCGAGGGGCGTCGTTGCTGCGAGCCATTTGTCGAGTTGGAGGATGGTGCCAATGGTTTTGAGCGTGGGTCCCCAGCGTTCCATGAGGTAGAGGGCTTGGGCGAGACAGCGGAAATCGCTTCCGCGGCTCGTGTCCCATTCGAGGTGGTCAGAGGAGAGACCGCCGTCTTTGATGTGTTTGTTGACGAGGGAGCGGACAAAGGTGGACCGGTGGGTGTTGGTCACTTGGAGTTTCTCGGCGGGGGTCAACGCCATTCCGAGTTGGACTCTCTGTTTGAGGGGTTAGGGATAGATGAGGGAGGGAGCGAGAGAGGAGAAACGTACCTGGAAGACTTCTCGCTCGTCGTCTTCGGATATATCTTGGTATTCGACGCAGACGATTTGCTTGTTTGAGAACGTCTTGCGAAGCTTTTCTGGGAGAACTTTACGGGCCTTCTGGCCTGGAGGGCTCTCCTTGAACCACCACTTTTCGGCTGTTAGACTGAGCGCTGGGGATTAGCAGCGTGTCAACCGGTGGAATCCCGACGACTCACGCGTCTTTGTCTGTCGACGCGCACCGCGCCCGTAACGTCAGAGTAATTCTCCTATTGAATCGTATAGACTTACGAGGGATCTAGTGACAGTATCAGCATAAGTAATGTATGAAAAAGAGCAATACGCACCTGGCCGTCCATAAACCTCCGAATCGAGGTCAACCGCTGTTTGCCATCGATGCAAATCTTGGTTTCTGACCCATCGTCATGCTGTTTCGTGGCAAAGATGACCGGAGGAACGTAAAAGTTCCTGAAAATGGAATCTATAAGGCTGATCTGCTTTGCGTCGGGCCAGACGACATCTACAGCGTAATCGCTTTGAGCACGAAAGTTATACGCAGAACAAAACCACATACCTCGCTGATATTCTGCATCAAGGTCGATATCTTGATTATGCATCTGGTCTATACATCGCTCATTAGCGTTCACATTGCCTATATAAAAGTAAATGGCATACCGAACAACGCCTGAGCGGCATACGTCGTAGCTCTCGGAACCTTCAATGGGTTCCTCAGATTATATGTTGTTGTGGCCTTTTTCTTGCCCTTTTTCTGTTGAGAGCTAGTGTATTCTTCTTCTTCTTCCTCTGAGCTCTCGAGGTCAGTAAGATCGGAATCGTCGTCGCGATTCATGGTGGGTGTAGCGGAAACGGATGAAAGAGTCCAAAGACAGCAGGCGCTCCGCTGTTGGCAGGCCGTTGATGGTGTTTCCCACGAGTGTCCTAAAGGCAGGCTACAGGGCGAGTGGGCACTGGAGACGATCTTTGTGATTTATGAGAGATGTGACATTTCGGAGCTCTGTAAATGAGATAGAATGAGACATCTAGAACAAAGAGAAACGAAGGGAGCGGACTTCAGCCACTCGAGCTCAGCGGCTGACAACAGCTGCATGGCGTAGGGGACGGGATAGTGTCGAAACCACGAAACCAGGTGTCAGAACTTCGCAGGTTGACTTCTAGAGAAAGAAAATTGAGCGTTAATACCGGTAACTCGTCTTCTGTTGTTTTCTTCACTCATCAGGGCGTCAATCTCTGCCAACCCTCCCTGCCAGTGGCCGTAGCTTATAGTAACTGCATTAGTACCGATGGCCGATGGTGCTGCGGTTCATTCTAGTTCTATCAGGGAGCTACGAGCATCGTGATACTTACAAGAAAGTAATTTGGCCCACCCTTGGTGATATATGGGGATGCGAGTGGTTTTCGGGGTTGGGCGCTTAAACCCTGCTGTGCACCTGCTCGGCGCTTAAATACAATCACGGGACCCTGGGAGTCTCTACAGCGCTACCTGCTGCCTGTGTGCAGGACCGCCTCGTCGTTAGCTTGTCCTCCACCCTCACATCCGGACGCTTCACTGCACTCACCATGGATCGTAATCCTAAGCGCAAGGGCAGCGTCTCTCTAGGCCAGGACATAACAACCAAGAGAGGAAGATGGGAAGCTGAACTAGCTGGGCCACCCTCGCAACGTTCACCGACAGCCTCAGGATCTGCACTGATCTCTGGCGTCCACAGTGCTCAGATTCACGGCGGTGTATTCACCGTCATTGGGCACGAGAGCAACACTACCATCCACAACCCTACTTACAACTTTGGACCTCAGACGGCTTCAGTTGACGTCTTGGCCATCCTGAACTCGCGATCCCTACCCAACTTCCGAGATATCCAGCTAGATACCCTTTCCAAAGCCACCGATGGGACCTGCATTTGGCTCACAAGAGGTCAGATGTTTGTCTTCTGGGTTAAGAATGGGAAGATATTGTGGGGGATTGGTATCCGTGAGTTGCGGTATGCCTTTTCTTGAAAGAGTTCTAACCCCTATCTAGCCGGAGCAGGGAAGACCGTCCTTGCGTGCGTAAAATCCAATCAATGCCCGCACTTGCACTAATATCTCACAGATCCATTGTTATCCGGTACCTCGAGGGGCTGGAGAACACATTGGGAGGCGTCATCTGCGTCGCCTACGTCTACCTGCGTTACAGCGAGCCCTTGTCCATCAGGGACATCCTGGAGTCACTGGTCAAGCAGATCGTTGAGCGCCATGACGATCTAATTCCTATCATTGAAGCTATCTACGCAAGGCACAAGAAAGAGGGGACCAAGCCCAGTCAAGAAGAACTCCGGGAAGTACTGGAGGGATTCGTTCGACATGGAAAAACATTGTTCTTCGTCCTGGACGCATTGGACGAGATGAAAACCGATGATCGGCCCATTTTGCTCAGGCTTCTTGCCTCACTAGGCGCCAAACTCTTCATCACCTCCCGACCGCTGGAACCGCTCCAGCAGCAGTTCGCCAACGCTCAAGTCTTCAACATTGCCGCGAGCCCATCCGATCTTGACTTGCATATCAAGAACTTTCTGCGACATAGTCCAGAGGTCATGGCACTGCTTGAGGGTACCGATCTCGAGGAACAAATTGTGGCGACGATCCATCAAAAGTCGGGGGGAATGTAAGGTTTCTTGGCTTCTTCATCTACTCTTTCTTAACAATCCATACAGGTTCCTCCATGTGAAACTCCAGCTCGAAGCGCTCCGCACCTGCGTTAGCGCCCTCGACGTGGAAGAAACCTTGCAAGCATTTCCCTCCGATATCGAGGCGATCTACGCGAAGACCTGGGAACGAATCCTTGCCCAAGCACCCAAACAATCAAACCTCGCCAAACTCACCTTTCTCTGGATCACCCATGCCAATGGTGAAATGACCATTGACACGCTGCGACGTGCTGTCGCCACCTCCCCTGAAACATATGCATTTGAGCCGAAGCGAATGGTACCAGAGGCTCTCCTCCTATCGGTTTGCTGTGGCTTGGTCTCGGTTGATGAAAAGACAAGACTGGTTCGTTTGATTCGTGAGTTCCAACCTCACTTCTTCTTCACTGCTGCTTTATGCTTATTCTGCTGTTGACCAGACTATACCACTCAGGATGCCATTTTACCTCGAATACTGGATTTATTTCCAGTTCCTCACGCTCTTCTTGGGCAGGTCTGTATTGTCCATGTCACCAAGTGTGGCTTTCAACGCTATGCCGACGCATGGGGCACAGAAGTCGACCTCGAGGGTCTGCTTCATAACGATACACTCCTGGCATATGCTTATCGGTCATGGGTGCACCATACTCGCCAATGCGGTCGTTATACCCCAATCACATCGGCAGCCGCTAATTTGGTATTGAATTGCACGAGTTATCCTTTGGACGACGAATGGGCAGTCGACTTCGGTGGCCCCCTTCACGTTGCAGCATTTTATGGGCTAGAAGACCTAGTCCCTCTAGCAGTGCAGGTGCATTCTCCCAACTCTGGCACAACAAACTTGAGAGAGTCGCCGTTGATGCTGGCAGCCCAACATGGGCACCTTGCTTGCGCTAAAGCTCTTCTCTCGCTGCCAGGCATTGACGTGAACCTCTGCAACCCATCCTCCCAGAATGCACTCATGATTGCCGCTTTTTATGGTCGCATCGAATGCGTGCAACTGCTCGCTGATGTCCCTAACATTGACGTCAATGCACTGGCAGTAGATGATATCAGTGGCCAGACAGCCCTCATGTATGCCGTAGAAGCAGGTCATACTGGGATTGTGAAACTCTTCGTTACGCTCCCTGGCACCAACATCAACGCAGTAGATTTAGACGGTTGGACTGCCCTCGCCTATGCCGTGGGCGAAGGCCATACTGAAATTGTCAAAGAGCTTCTCGGCGCTCAGGGAATTGATGTCAATCGGGCATCTTTTCGTACGAAGGAAACGGCCCTCACAGTGGCAGCATCTAGAGGCCAAATCAATATCGTGAAGCAACTCCTCGACGTTCCTAGGATCGACGTCAATGCTGTATCCGAAAGTGGGAAGACGGCGCTTTCATGCGCCTTGGCTGAGGGACACAGAGAAATCGTTGACCTCCTGCTTGCCTTTCCTGGGATAATCGTACCCACCTCTATCAATCTGTTATAATGAAATGTACTTACTATGGGGACATTTTCGCTGAATGTATGTATCAAAATATATCTTCACATGGCTTTGGTGATCGTCTGAGGGCAAAACGTGGGGAGGGAAAGCAAGTAGAATTTCGACCTCAAAGGAGCAAAGAGCACTGATGCCACCGTACCCTGGTTGCACATCGCACGTAGATTCAATGGAATCTATGTATGAAGGTGCAAGGGCCGTCAATCATGCGTAGAGCAATGGAGTGAGTGATTCGACATGCACGTATCCCGCCTTGCGGAAGGTCAAGCATCGAGCTGTGTTGTTGTCGTTGGCGTTGTCGATGTTGGTTCAATCATTAAGTTGATGTTTCCATTCCACTGGGTAGGGTGGCCCTTGGGAGAGAAAGGATGATGGTGGTGACACGAGATCGGGAGTCGTTGGAGTCCTGATGCTCCGCTAAGATGCTCGCGTTCGAGGCCCTCGGCATCTGGCCGGCGCCTATTTTCAACGCGAAACAGAGTCCACGACGCCTTTCGCTATGAGAGTTCATACACAGCGACCTATGCACTTGCATTGTTCTGATTTTTGAATCCCTATAGCTTTATAATAAGGGATGTCTTGGGTTGATAGCTGGCAAGACTACCGGTTTTGTTGACAATGTCAAGCATCCCACAGCCGTGTCGATTGAGACCGAGGCATTGTAGATCGAATCTCAATAACGCAACGTGCGACGACTTCCAATCAGAAACAAACCCTAATAAAACACCCCCGTGCTGACACTCGGGCGATACCATAACCACAGTAAAGTGGATGGTATGGTCCCATGAAAAGGACGCTGATTGTCCCAGGATGCGAAGAGGGGAGCAGAGAGACGGATCGTGGCTACTCACATGCGGAGACTGACAAATGAGGAGCAGAATGGCAACTACTTCAGGGCATAGAAGCTACATTGATGTCCTGACCGTTTACATCTGGGCTGGTGCACTGAAATCTAGGCTCCCCCATCGGTTCGCCGGATCAGGGCAGTCAAGAGCTAAGCCTGTTGAGCGATTCTTCATGTTCGCCTCAACGGCTTTAGATCATAGACTGGTGCAATGATCAGCCACTCGGGCCTTCTGTCTTACCTATACCCTCTTTCTTCCTTCATTGTCGAGGTGTCAGCACCTGCGTTTCTATGCTTTTGGGCGCTTATTCGCAGTTGATTGGAGATCCTGGGAATTTACTTCCGCTCTCAGAATCCGAGGCAACCAATACGCCGGCCAGCTTCTGTCTTTCGCCCTGTCATCCTCTTCCCGCAACCGAATCTCATCCATAGATCCTAGGACTGCAATGATTGGCTCTACTCGGGAACACTTGCTTGCACCCCAGTCCCAATACTCGAAGGATCCTGCTGGCCTTATGGAATCATGAACATTAATGGCGATAGCAGCAACTTCCAGACCTTTTGGCGAAGCTATGCTTTGACCCCAAATCCTCGCGTTCAACCACTACCAAACGCGACTCTTTGGCTGCGGAACTAGAAACTGGTGAGCTTGCTGCATTCAGACGCATGGCTTTGTGGTTTCTGGAGGTGCCTCGAGGCTGGCTACCGGAACCGACGTCCATCTGGGGGTGGGTTCCGGGCTGGCTCTGCTATTCGCCTCAGCAACTCTTGCCAAACTCTATCCTATCCTTCTTTGTTCACTCCACGAAGCCAAAGTCATGACCGAACCCTTGAAGCGACGAACACTAACCACCTGCACAGACCCCAACCCTCCGCCGCCAAACGCCTGCAACGAACCCAAGCCCTCAACTCGTCCCTCTCCCATGCAGGCCTCGAACGTCAACTCCTCGAAGCCCAACAAACAACCTCAGACCTCAAAACCAAACAGCGCGACAAGGGACCCTTGATCGAACGGCTGGAGCAGGATAGACGGTATTTTGCCGACCGTGAAAGGGAAGGAACAGGAGCATGAGGTGTATGATCAAGCAAAGGTGTGTCTGGCTCTTCTCTATTCCAATTGTGCGTAAGCTAATACATGATTGAAGCGCCAAACAGGTACCGACATCCGCACACTCTGAACGTCACTCACAGCACTGCGAGAAGAACTCGCCGATCTCCAAGATTCCACAAGCTAGACGACTGCCACTCAAAAATCCCCACTCGCGACCCTCAACCACCGGGTCGAGCTCCTCGAGCATGAGCTCTCCCAATGCCAACACATCGCTGACGAGCGAAGTCGCATTCTAGCCGGCCTCCAAACGCAGTACGATGAACTCGTTGCACAGCGGGACAGTTGGTGTATTATGAAGCGGAGCAGGAGGGTGATGGGAGTTGTACGCGAAGAACTGCATCGGCAGACAGAGTACCTGGAGGCGAAGAACGTCAAGCTGACGAGTGAGCTGCTGTACCTGCGAGAACAGAACCAGAGCATCGAGGCTCTACGTGAAGAGAAGCGAGGGTTGGAGACCCAGTTGGTGGGCCTTGACAAGCTTAAGGAGAAGGTCGTCAGACTCGAAGCAGAAGTCGAAGCTGGTCGGCTGGAACGCGAGGCTTGGTATGTTCGTCCCATAACTATCCTTCGAATTCCAGCTAACGCGTGTACAGGGCATCTAAAACTCAGGACACAGGCAGCAACAACACGCCATCCTCAGTAACCATCTCCGTCACCCGAGCCTTGACAGACCTCCCCATCACACACGCCACGCCCAGCTCCTCGAAGAGCAAGGTGCGACTACCGCCTCCCTTCGTCAAGGTACAGCCGAACTCGCTTCCCTCGAATCCCAGAACACGCAGCACCAGAAACTAATCCAGGTCCTCGAAGCGGAAGTCCGAGCAGCCAAGGAAGAACTCAGGCGAAAAGACACGGGGTTATACTTGTGGAGAGGGAGGTGGGATACCTTCAGGCCTTATTGTCAAATTTCAAAGCGGAGGAGGCGTATGACGACAACGCGACACCAGCGGTAGACTCAGTCAAAGTGGCTAACATGGAAGAACTCGAGGCACTGTTGGCGGAATACGCGAACGTCAACGACCAACTTACAAATGACCTAGGAGCGCTGGAGGGCCCGATGGTCTTGACGGAGGAGTTGGAAAGGGTCGAACAAGAGAAGAAGGCCCTTCGTCAGAGTGCGTGTTTCCCCTTCCCCAACGCGACATGACGCTGACGGAGTGCACTTGCAGCCATCCCCAAACACGAGCAAGAAATCACCCCACAGGCTACAAAGATTGACGAGCTCAAACAAGCCCTGTTCGACCCAAGCCGGGAAATCGCAGCAGGGCGACACATCCCGCCTAGAACGCGTGTATTGTGTATGCCCGAGAACCCAGATCAAGCATGGGTGGATCTCGGACAAACGATGATGGATAGGGACAATGAGGCGCTTATCAAGCGACTCGAGGAGCCCGAGGAAAGCGAGGTTTCATCAATTACTTCAAGCCAAACACGAAGACGAGCAGGAGCATTTGGGTACGTAGAGCTGATTGCTTTTTTCTGTCTTTCTCGCTGACTCGGCTTCACGTTTGCAGGCTACGGCCATCGGTGCTGAGACTGAGCAAAATCCCCTCGCTCCCATTATAGGTATTGCCAAGCCTTCATTCGGCGATGCCAGGTCGGATGGGGTATACACGGGGCAGAGAGGTGCCCTTGCAGCTTTTCACTACGTTACGAAAAGCTCAGGGATGACCCAGAGCCTGCTAGGGCACGCTCGTACGGCTCTGAACCTCGACACTCTCGAGTTTGAGGTTGAGCGCGAAGTGTCCTTTGAGTATGCAGGAGGTGCGCCCGCTTTCTCTCGTGTTCACTTCGCCTCGCTGACGATTCGTCGTAGGGGTCCGTGCGTTCAACACTGGCTGGTCAGTCTGCCCAAGCTATGGGCTGACCGACTCTGGTGGGTGCCAGTGCCTCGATAGCCTTGCTGACTCAATGGCACTCCCTCCGCCCCTCTCGCTACACGACACGGGCGCCACTCATCACTGAATGTATTTAGGGGATAAAAAACCGGGGCTGCATGCGCAGGGTGTGAGTTCAAACAACGAGGCAAGTTCCTGATCCGTTGATTCGTGTGCACAGTGCTAATTCCTTTGCACAGGGAACACCTGCATATCTTGCCGCCGTCAGCGGTTCAAACCCCAGACTGGACTTTGGGGAATCGAGCTTAGAAATCGCTCGCTCGCTCACCGACGGCATAAAGGCAGGTGGTGAGGCATGACACTTCCATCGCATGCACCTTAGGCTAATGACGCTTTACAGGGCTCCAGAACCACGGAGGATGCGCAAATCGTGCTTTCAAGCCTCCCTGTGCACATGTAGTCGGCGCTGCGAGTTTGGATGGGATCGAGGACCGCCGGAAGAACCGCACCCGCTTGCACGGTCAGAACCCAAAGGAGGAAGATGTAAGTGAGTTGGGCTATCCGACATCACCTTCGGCAGATATCCATCCATAGTGGAACCTCACCCCCCTCGGTTGCTGGACTAGGGTCGCAGGGGATGCCGCAAGTGCCCTGCTCGAGTAATGGAAGAGGTGCGCAAATCTTACTAGTGGTCAGTGCATCACATGTTGATTGATGGCTCAGTAAAGGGTTACAGCTACCTTACCGATGACTCTTCTGACGATCTGCTTCGAACGGAATATCTGAACCCTATTCGATGCCTGTCAGGGCGCGAAGATGAAGACATGTTTTGGATCGTCAATCGTTGCTTTGCTGTAATTGTCGTTATTTTCCTCGATGGGATGTCGTTGTATACACAAATGAACTGGTTTATTGCCACGAAAACATCTATGAGCATGGGGCGAGCACCGCAAAAATTACAGTTGCCACCCTGCGTGCCGCTCTCATTTGTTCAGAGGTTTCACCATCTTTTACCACTGGTGCTTGTGGCCGAGAGCGAGGCTTCTGGTAGATCTTATGGGCCATTCGAGTCTATGCATGTAGAATATAAGATGGAATAGCCCTATGAGTCACCCAGTCCTCGGTTCACGCTGCGCACAATGCACTCAGCCAATTGTATTGGAAGTGGGGTATGTACACAAGTGATATGAGGTACCCTAAGGGAAAGAGACTGGTAGGTACGAGAATAAGGATGAGACCCAGCAGCGTTGAGTCCAAACAAGTCCAGTGAAGCCTGGCATTCTTCTTTGACTCTGAGCGGTACTGGAGCTGGTTTCTTTACCCCGATTGAAATCTGTTTGGGTCCTCCTCGACGATGTGACGACGACCGCCTCTCCCTATACCCTGGCTCGTCCTTCCCCTCCTCATCCTCATCTTCGTCGTCGCTTTCCACCCGCCTCTTCCGTTTCGCACTCCCAACCTTGCGTTTCGCAGCCACTGGTCCAGCGTCTTGCGTCAACTGACTCGGCTTCATCCCCCTAGTCAAATCCAACACCGTCTTTGCCACCCTCCCATTCATCCGCACATCCACATGCACCTCTCTCAACCCACTCCTCAACGCCCCAATCACACTCCCCAACTGCTTCATCGTCAGCTTCATCCGTAAGGCCCCAATCAACAAACTAATCCCAATAAACTCGATCGGTGAGACCTTGCCAGGGTTCTTGAAACACTTATTGTACGCTCCATTCTGCGTGAGTTCGCTGAAAATATTAAAGGTATCTTGCATGTCGGCCTTGAAGCCCGGGTCGAGAGGCGTGGTGGCTGCGAGCCACTTGTCGAGTTGGAGGATGGTTCCGATGGTTTTGAGTGTGGGGCCCCAGCGTTCGAGGAGGTAGAGGGCTTGGGCGAGACAGCGGAAGTCGCCTCCGCGGCTCGTGTCCCATTCGAGGTGGTCAGACGAGAGACCGCCGTCTTTGATGTGTTTGTTGACGAGGGAGCGGACAAAGGTGGACCGGTGGGTGTTGGTGGCTTGGAGTTTTTCGGCGGGGGTCAATGCCATTCCGAGTTGGACCCTCTGTGATGGGAGGGGTTAGGGATAGAAGAGCGAGAGGACGGAGGGGAACGTACCTGGAAGACTTCTCGTTCATCGTCCTCGGATATATCTTGGTATTCGACGCAGACGATTTGTTTGTTTGCGAAAGTCTTGCGAAGCTTTTCGGGGAGGACTTTGCGGGCCTTTTGGCCTGGAGGGCTCTCCTTGAACCACCACTTTTCGGCTGTTAGACTGGGCGTTGGGGATTAGCAGCGGGCCAAGCAGTGGAATCTCGACGACTTACGCGTCTTTGTCTGTCGACGCGTACCGCGCCCGTAACGTCAGAGCGCGATCCAATTCAGCTGAATCTTAAAGACTTACGAGGGATCTGTTCACCATTTCAGTACATAAAACACATGGAATAGAACAATACGCACCTGGCCATCCATAAACCTCCGAATAGAGGTCAACCGCTGTTTGCCATCGATGCAAATCTTGGTTTCTGACCCATCATCGTGCTGTTTTGTGGCAAAGATGACCGGAGGAACGTAAAAGTTCCTGAAAATAGAGTCTATGAGGCTGATCTGCTTTGCGTCGGGCCAGACGACATCTACAGCGTATTCGCTTTGAGCGCTATTGTTTAGAACAGAACGAAGCCCAACACATACCTCGCTGATACTCCGCATCGAGGTCGATATCTTGATTATGCATCTGGTCTATACATCGCCCATTAGCGTTCAAATTTCCTGCTCAACCAATACAAAACAAAATAACAAACCGAACAACGCCTGAGCGGCATACGTCGTAGCTCTCGGAACCTTCAAAGGATTCCTCAGATTATACGTTGTCGTGGCTTTTTTCTTGGCCTTTTTCTGTTGAGAGCTAGTGTATTCTTCTTCTTCTTCCTCTGAGCTGATCGGAATCGTCGTCGCGATTCATGGTGGGTGTAGTCCAAAGCGCTCGGCGGTTGGCAGGCTGCTGCTGAGGTTCCCACGAGTGTCCCCAGGCTACAGGTCGAGTGGGCACTGGCGATTTATCAGAGATACAACAGTTCGGAGCTCTGTAAATAAGATCGAATGAGCCATATAGAACAAATAGGAACGAAATGAACTCAGAGGCTGAGAATAAATGGATGGTATGGGACGGCGTAGAGTTGAAACCACGAAACCGGATGTCAAAACTCCGCAAGTTGACTTCTAGAGAAAAGTAGTTGAGCTTTGATACATTTAATCTATCTTCCACTATGTTCTTCACTCATCAGGGCGTCAATCTCTGCCCACCCTCCCCGCCAGCGGCCCTAGCTTCATAACTGCATCACTGATGGTCGATGATCCTGCAGGTCATTCGAGCTCTAATACGGAGTTACGAGTAGCATAATAGAAAGTAAGTAATTTAGCCCACCTTCGTGATATACGGGAATGCGAGTGGTTTTCGGGGTTGGGCGCTTACGTCCCGCTGTGCACCTCCCCGGCGCTTAAATCCAATCACGAGACCCTGGGAGTCTCCACAGCACCTCGTTGTTGGTTTGCCTCCCCCCTCACATACGGACACTTCACTGCACTCGCCATGGATCGTAATCCTAAGCGCAAGGGCAGCGTCCCTCTAGGCAAGGACGCAACAGCCAAGAGAGGAAGATGGGAAGCTGAACTAGCCGGCCCACCCTCGGAATCTTCACCGACCGCCTCAAGATCGGCACTGGTCCACAGCACTCAGGTTCACGGTGGTGCATTGACTGTAGCTGGGCGCGACATTGTTTATAGCCATACCTACGTCTATGGGCCTCAGACGGCTTCCGTTGACGTCTTGGCCATCCTGAACTCGCGATCCCTCCCAAAATTTCGGGATATCCAGCTCGACACCCTTGCCAAAGCCACCGATGGGACCTGCATCTGGCTCACAAGAGGTCAGATGTTTGTCTTCTGGGTTAGGAATGGGGTGATATTGTGGGGTATTGGTATCCGTGAGTGGCAGTATGCCTTTTCTTGAAAGAGTTCTGACCCCTATCCAGCCGGAGCGGGGAAGACCGTCCTTGCGTGAGTTAATGTCGAATCGATACTCATCTTTACACTAATATCCGACAGCTCCATTGTTATCCGATACTTGGAGTGGCTAGAGAACACATCCGAAGGCGTTGTCTGCGTCGCCTACGTCTACCTGCGCTACAGCGAGCCCTTGTCCATCAGGGACATCTTGGAATCGATGGTCAAGCAAATTATTGAGCGCCATGACGATCTGATCCCAACCATTGAAGCTCTCTATGCGAGGCACGAGAAAGAGAAGACCAAGCCCAGTCAAGAAGAACTCCGGGAAGTACTGCAGGGATTCGTTCAATGTGGAAAAACACTGTTCTTCGTCTTGGACGCATTCGACGAGATGCGTGCCGACGATCGGCCGGTCCTTCTCAACCTTCTCGCATCGTTGGATGCAAAACTCTTCATCACCTCCCGGCCGCTCCAAGCGCTCCAGCGGCAATTTGCTAGCGCTCGAATATTCAAGATCGCCGCGAGCCCGTCTGATCTCGACTTGCATATCAAGCATTTTCTTCGGCATACTCCAGAGCTCATGGCATTGCTCGAAGGCACAGACCTCGAAGAACACATCGCGGAGACCATTCATCAAAAGTCAGGGGGAATGTAAGATGTCTTGGCTTCTTCATCTACTTTTTCTTAACATCACCTACAGGTTCCTCCACGCGAAACTCCAGCTCGAAGCACTCCGCACCTGCGTTAGCGCCCTCGACGTGGAAGAAACCTTGCAAGCATTTCCTTCTGATATTGAGGCGATCTATGCGAAGACATGGGAGCGAATTCTCGCCCAGGGACCCAAGCAGTCAAACCTCGCCAAGCTCGTCCTCCTCTGGATCACCCATGCCAACGGTGAAATGACCATCGATACACTGCGACGTGCAGTCTCCACCTGCCCAGAAACGTATGCCTTTGAGCCGAAGCGCATGGCGCCAGAGGCTCTCCTCCTCTCGGTTTGCTGTGGTCTGGTCTCAGTCGATGAAAAGACGAGACTAATTCGATTAATTCGTGAGTTCCATCATGGCTCATTTCCATTGTTCCTATGTTCTTATTCAATTGTAATCTAGACTATACCACTCGGGATGCCATTCTCCCTCGGATACTGGATTTATTCCCAGTTCCTCATGCTCTTCTTGGGCATGTTTGTATTGCCCACGTCATCAAGTGTGGTTTTCAACACCACGATAGGCGATTCAACATATCGCATAGCACCTTCAAGGCGCTGCTTCGTAACGATACCCTCCTGGGATATGCTTATCAGTCATGGGCCCACCATACTCGCCAATGCGGTCGTTATACCCCAATCACATCGGCAGCTGCTAATTTGGTATTGAACTGCAAGAGCTATCCTTTTGACCCCGAATGGACAGTCGACTTCGGTGGCCCCCTTCACGTTGCAGCATTTTATGGGCTAGAAGACCTAATCCCTCTAGCAGCGCAGGTGCATACTCCCAACTCTGGCACAACAAACTTCAGCAAGTTGCCGTTGATCCTGGCAGCCAGACAAGGCCACCTTGGTTGCGCCAAAGCTCTTCTCTCGCTGCCAGGCATCGACATGAACCTCTGCAACCGGTCTTCTCAGAATGCACTCGTGATTGCTGCCCGTTCTGGTCACATCGAACTTGTGCAACTGCTCACTGAGGTCCCTGGCGTTGTCAACCATGCGGTAGATATGTATGGCCTGACAGCCCTCATGAATGCTGCAGCAGTAGGTCATACTGAAGTTGTGAAACTCTTCGCTGTGCTCCCCGGCATTGACATTAATGCAGTAGACGCAGACGGTTGGACTGCCCTCATGCATGCGGTGGACGGGGGTCATACCGATGTTGTCAAAGAGCTTCTGAGCGCTCAGGGAATTGACGTCAATTGGGCGTCTTTTCATACGAGGGGAATCTTTACCATCTTGAACGAAGCGCAGTCGACAGCCCTCATAGTGGCCGCTTGCGAAGGTCACATAAATATCGTGAAGCAACTCATTGAGGTTCCCGGGATCAACGTCAATGCTGTATCCACTCCAAGCGGGAAAACTGCGCTGGCACATGCATTGACGAGGGGACACAAAGCAGTCGCCGACCTCCTGCTCGCTTTTCCTGGGGCGATTGTGCCAGCATCTATAAATCGGATCCAGAATCAGCAGCGCTTGATGCAATGGTATTAACGTGGAGGAGGGCAACGACAGCGAGGAGGACGAGGATGAAGGGACAGGCAATGAGTTTGATGATGAGTAGACGTTCGACCCTTTCGCCTTCTTTCATTTGGATTATTTGTGTTCATCATTGCTCTATTCTATTCCGAATTCCCTAGCACATGTAATGTATGCCATTTTCGTTCAATTGTTTCATGACTATCCATGATCTCTTCCTGCCATCCATTATACCAGGGAATTACCTCTCCCAACATCTGATCTCACTTTGATGAACAATCCCCTCTACTTCAATGAGTTGAAATCTACACAACGCAATAGACGCCTTGAGGTCTTTGAGGTTGGGCGCTTATTCACTCTTGTCCCAGCTCGGCGCTTAAAGCTCGTCACGAGACCCTGGGAGTATCTTTCCGCTCCCAGATTTCGACGAATTCACTGGCCAGCGTCTCAGTCCTTCTCCCTGTCATCGCGTGCCTCGAACTGAATCTCATCCAGAGGTCCAGGACTCTGTCATTTGGCTCCACTCGGGAAAGCTTTCTTGGACTCTACTCTCATATTACTTTAGGCATCGCGCTGCTTTCCCTGGGCCTATGAAATCATGAACACCAATGGCGATCAAAGCAACAACTTCCAAACGCCGTTGGCGAAGCTACGCTTTGACCCCAAATCCTCGCGTTCAACGGCTACCAAACGCGACTCATTGGCTGCAGAATTAGAAAGAGGTGTGTTGCTCCCTTCTAACGCGTGGTTTTGTGTGGCTTCTTGGGGTGCCTCGAGGCTGGATATACCTGAAATCGGCGGCGACTTCGGTGCTGATTCTGCTGTTTGTCGTGGTTGAAGCTTCCAAGCTCTCCCCTGTTTAGTACTTGCGAAGCCCAAAGTCATAGCCGGACCTTCGCAGCACACAATACTAATGCACACACAGACCCCCAACTCTCCACTGCCAAACGCCTCCAACGAGCCCAAGTCTTCAACTCGTCCCTCTCACACGCAAATCTCGAACGTCAACTTCTCACAGCCCAAACAACAGCTTCAGAGCTCGAAACCAAACTCCGCGAAAAGGAGCTCTTGATCGAACGGCTCGAACGAGACAGACGGTACTTTGCCGACCGCGAAAAGGAGGAACGAGAAGAAAAGGAACGGGAGCGCGAGGCGTATGATCAAGCCAAGGTAGGTCTTCTTCTCCATTCACTTGGACTTGGGCTAATAAGCGTAAAGCGTAAAACAGATACGGACATCCGCACACTCCGAACGTCACTCACAGCACTCCGCGAAGAATTCGCTGATTTGCAGGATACACATTCGGCGCTATCACGTTCGACAAGCCAGACTATCGCCTCTCAGAAATCCCAGCTTACAACCCTTAACCACCGCGTCGAGCTTCTTGAACACGAGCTCTCCCAGTCCCAGCATATAGCAGACGAGCGCAGTCGGATTCTCGGGAACCTCCAAGCACAATACGATGAGCTCGTCTCACAGCAAGATGGGTTGATGCATTATGAAGCGGAACAGGAGGGGATGGGGGTTGTACGAGAGGAGCTCCATCGGCAGGCAGAATATCTCAGGACGTTGGAGGCGAAGAACGTCCAGCTGACGAGCGAGCTGTCGTACCTGAGGGAACGAAACCAGAGCATCGAGGTTTTAAGGGAAGAGAAGCGAGGCTTGGAAACCAAGCTCGTTGGACTGGACGAGCTTAAGGAGAAGGACATCCGACTAGAAGCAGAGGTTGAGGTGGGCCGATTGGAACGCGAGGCTTGGTACGTACATCTCATATTCACCCTTCGCATTCTAACTAACACGGGTACAGGGCATCCAAAACCCAAGATACAAATAACAATAGCAACAGCACGCCATCCTCAGTACCCATCTTCATCACCCAAGCCCTCACAGACTTGCGTCTCACGCATGCCCAACTTCTGGAAGAACATGGGGCAACTACCGCCTCTCTCCGCCAACGCACAGCCGAACTCATTTCCCTCGAATCCCAAAACGCGCAGCACCAGAAGTTGATCCAGGCCCTCGAAGCAGAGGTACGAGCAGCGAAGGAAGAGCTCAGGCGAAAAGACTCAAAGGTTATGCTCGTGGAGAGGGAGGTGGGGTATCTCCAGGCTCTGTTGGCTAGCTTTAAAGCGGAGGAGGCGTATGGGGAGAACAAAGATGCGACACCGGCGGTGGACCAAGTCAAGCTAGACAAGATGGACCAACTCGAGGCGTTGTTGGCCGAATACAAGAATGTCAATGATCAGCTTGCGAACGACCTAGAAGCGCTGGAGGGTCCAATGGTGTCCACCGAAGAACTCGAAAAAGTCGAACAAGAGAAAAAGGCCCTTCGTCAGAGTACGCCTCTTCACTTTCCTCTGAGTGGCGTGATGCTAACAGACGGATTGAATCTCTAGCGATTTCAGAATACGAACAAGAAATCGCCTCCCAAGCGACCAAGATCGACGAGCTCGAACAAGCCCTGTTCGATCTGAGCGGCGAGATCGCAGGAGGCCGACATGTCCCACCTAAAACGCGTGTCTTGTGTATGGCCGAGAACCCAGATCAAGCATGGGTGGATCTTCGACAAGCGACGATGGACAGAATCAAAGGTGAGAACGATGCGCGCATCAACTAGTATTGAAGTCGCTGGAGGAGAGTGGGGCTTGATCCAATACCACAAGCCAAACAGGGAGACGAGCACGAGCTGCCAGGTAAGTGGAGCAGATCGCCTGTTTTGTCTTTCTTGCTGACTTGGCTTCGCTTTTACAGGCTACGGCTATCGGTGCTGAGATCAGACACGATCCCCTCGCCCTCATCATTGCTATTGTCAAGCCTTTGCTCGAGGATGCCAGATCGGATGCTCGCACGTTCAAGAGTAGGCACGGGATGGAGGCGCCCCTGCAGCTTTTCACGATGTCACACCAAGCTAAAGCACAACCCAGGGCCTGCTAGGGCACGCCACTACGGCTCTGGACCTCTATTGCACCGTCGAAGGGCAGTGGTTTGAGGTCGAGCGCGAGGTGCCTATTGGACTATGCAAGAAGTACATTCCGTTTCTCTCGTCTTGAATTCGCTTGGCTGATGATTTCTTCTAGGGGTCGGTAGGCTCAACGCTGGTTGATCCACCTGCACAAACTACAAGCTCATCGACTCTGCTGGGCGCCAGTGCCTCAACGGCTTTGCTGAAGCAACGGCACTCCATTGGCCCCCGTCGCTTCACGGGACTGGGCGGGTCGCGAGGGCTGCTGTCTGCATGCCTACGCGTATACGGTGACAGGCAAACGGCAAGGCACACCCCCTCATTTCGCGTACACTGGGCTAATTGTTTTGCACAGTGGAACACCTACTGTGCCGCCATCGGAGGTTCAAATCTTAGACTGGATTGTAAAGAATTCAGGATGGGAACAATTGCTCGCTCGCCCACCGAAGATCAAAGCACACGAGGGGAGGTATGACACTTCCATGGCATGCACTCTCTGCTAACGGCGCTTTACAGGCGCTTCAGAACTATGAAGGATGCGCAACTCGCCTTCTAATCCTCCTGTGTGCCTGTAGTCGACGCTACGAATGTTGAACGGGAGTGACCAGGTACGTCAGTCGTGGTCTCGCCATGTGTTGCCTTTTGGCTCATATGACTGCGCAGAGGATTCGCTCCAACGCACGCTGAGCATTGGCCAACGTTTGTATCGGATATCAACACTGCAAGTGTTTGAACCAGGATACAGTTACGCTCCTGGCAACCCGCAGCCCTTGATGCTCTCGAACCACACGAACCGCTGAAATAACCGCATAAACTTGCAAGTCAGAACTTGCAGGAGGAAGATGTGTGTGCGATTGGGCTATCCCGCCTCTCAACTTCGGCAGATATACATCCATAGAGGGACCTTCGCCTCCCTTCGTGGCTTGACTGGGCTGCCAGGAGACGCCGCAAGTGTTCTGCTCGACTAATGGAAGACGGGCACACATCTTACCAGTGGTCAGTGCATCGCATATAGACTGATAGCTCGGCACAGGGATCGAGCGACCTCACCGACGACTTTTCGATGATCTACCCCGATCGAATCATTCGGAGCCCTACTCGATGCTTGAGTGTCAGCGCGCGAAGATGGACAAGACAAGGTTTGTGCTGTGTTCACCTAATGCCCATACATCGCGTCCTGGATGTCGTTGCATACCCGAATAAACTGGTTTATTGCCACGATGGCCACCATGTGTTTAGGTCAACCGCCGCCAAAACGACGCTACCCCGTGTGCCGTTAATGACTCAGAGTCATTGAGCAAGAGCTGTATGCGGGCCCGGCCCCATTGTTGTTTCAAGCACAATCCGGTTGTGGCTTGAGCGAGACAACGAAAGACGCTTCCTTGGCTTGTGTCTCTTTCGAGGTGGTCAGGGAAACCACCGTCTTTGAAGTATCAAGGTGGCTGCCGTCGACATACATACTGTATGCCCCATGCGTTCATAGAATAGATATCGATACAATGTCAGTGGACCGAGGCCATGGGACGCCGATGATTGTATAGGCAAAACGAGCACGCTCACAACGAGATATCTGTGACTTTACCTTTGTAACGCGCAGGACAATCTGGAACAGTTGCCGGCACTCCTGGGCGGGCACTTTCAAAGGATAAGAAGCCCCAGCAACTTGTATATTGTTTTTCTACCGAAGCAGGCTGATACATGACAAAACTGCGACTCGACTGCCTCGTCCTCGCCACCCACTGCTGAATCTGCGCTTGCTGCATACTATGCGGCATCCCAGTATTCCCCATGATCGCACTCACAGCCGTCGGAAACGTGGAATTCGGGCCTGGTGAAGGAAGTTGTGGTGTCGTAGGTTGGGACGAGATCCTCGAGTTGCCGGTTGAGATCTGGGGTGGTAGACGAGGTCGGGCGGACGACGGGCTGCTGCTGCTGCCGCTCGCTGCGCTGTCCATGGTGGCCCGGAGGTTGGTTAGGCGGTTGCCGGAGGGAGGAGTAGGTGGAGGAGGCATGAGAGGCGACGCCTGACGTTCTTCTTTGACTTTGAGCGGTGCTGGAGCTGGTTTCTTGCGCCTTGCAGTGACTGCAATCTGTTTGTGTCGTCCTCCTCCACGGCGGCGTGACGACGACGGCCTCTCCCTATACTCTGCCTCATCCTCTCCCTCCGAGTCCTCCCCCTCTCCTTCATCCACCTCCATCTCATCCTCATCTTCTTCATCGTCACTCTCCATCACCCTCTTGCGCTTCGCACTCCCAGTTTTGCGTTTCGCCGCCACCGGTCCAGCGTCTTGCGCAAACTGACTCGGCTTCATCCCCCTAATCAAGTCCAAAACGGTCCTCGACACCCTCGTATTCATCCGCACATCCACATGCACCTCTCTCAGCCCACTCCTCAATGCTGCAATCGCGCTCGCCAGCTGCTTCATCGTTAGCTTCTTCCGCAACGTCCCAATCAAAACACTGATCCCTATAAACTCGATCGGCGACACCTTGCCCGGATTCTTGAAGCATTTATTGTACGCCGCGTTCTGCGTGAGCTCTGAAAAGATATCAAAGGTATCTTCCATGTCGGATTTAAAGCCCGGGTCGAGAGGAGTCGTCGCGGCGAGCCACTTGTCGAGTTGGAGGATGGTGCCGATGGTTTTGAGCGTGGGTCCCCAGCGTTCCAGGAGGTAGAGGGCTTGGGCAAGGCAACGGAAATCGCTTCCGCGGCTCGTGTCCCATTCGAGGTGGTCAGACGAGAGACCGCCGTCTTTAATGTGTTTGTTGACGAGGGAGCGGACAAAGGTGGACCGGTGGGTGTTGGTCACTTGGAGTTTCTCGGCGGGGGTCAACGCCATTCCGAGTTGGACTCTCTGTGAAAGGAGGTGTGAGGAATAGATGAGAGGAGGGGAGAGAGGAGAAACGTACCTGGAAGACCTCTCGTTCGTCGTCCTCGGATATGTCTTGGTATTCGACGCAGACGATTTGTTTGGTTGCGAAAGTCTTGCGAAGCTTTTCGGGGAGGACTTTGCGGGCCTTCTGACCTGGTGGGCTCTCCTTGAACCACCACTTTTCGGCCGTTAGACTGGGCGTTGGGGATTAGCTGCATGCTAAGCGGTGGAATCTCGACGACTTACGCGTCTTTGTCTGTCGACGCGTATCGCGCCCGTATCGTCAGAGTGCGATTCTCATTCTACCGAATCGTATAGACTTACGAGGGATCTATTGGCCATGTTAGTATCGAGAATGCATGAAATAGAACGCTACGCACCTGTCCATCCATAAACCTCCGAATAGAGGTCAACCGCTGCTTGCCATCGATGCAAATCTTGGTCTCTGACCCATCATCGTGCTGTTTCGTGGCAAAGATGACCGGAGGAACGTAAAAGTTCCTGAAAATGGAATCTATGAGACTGATCTGCTTTGCGTCTGGCCAGACGACGTCTGCAGCGTAATCGCCTTGAGCACTATGGTTCCATGTAGGACGAAGCCACACATACCTCGCTGATACTCTGCATCGAGGTCGATATCTTGATTATGCATCTGGTCTATACATCGCTCATTAGCATTCACGTTTCCTGCTCGTTCTATACAAAAGAAAATGACATACCGAATAACGCCTGAGCGGCATACGTCGTAGCTCTCGGAACCTTCAAAGGGTTCCTCAGATTATATGTTGTTGTTGCCTTTTTCTTGGCTTTTTTCTGCTGAGAGCTGGTGTATTCTTCTTCTTCTTCCTCTGAGCTCTCGAGGTCAGTAAGATCGGAATCGTCGTCGCGATTCATGGCGGGCGGGTGTAGTGGGTAACGGAAACGGATGAAAGAGTCCAAAGACAGCAGGCGCGCGGCTGTTGGCAGGCCGCTGATGGGGTTCCCACGAGTGTCCTACAGGTCGTGTGGGCACCGGAAAAAATCCTTGCGATTTATCAGAGATACGGCGGTTTGGAGCTCTGTGAATGGGATAAAATGAGCCATATAGAACAAATGGAAATGAAAGGAGCGGACTTCAGCGACTCGAGCTCAGAGGCTGACAACACCTGCATGGCGTAGGGGACGGGATAGAGTCGAAACCACGAAATCGGGCGTCAGAACTTTGCAAGTTCACTTCTAGAGACAGATAATTGAGCGCTAATACCTGTACTTCATCTCCTATTATTTCATTCGCTCATCGAGGCGTCAATCTCTACCAACCCTCCCCGCCAGTGGCCGTAGCTTATAGTAACTGCATTAGCACCGATGGCCGATGGTGCTGCGGCTCATTCTAGCTCTATCAGGGAGCTACGAGCATGATGATACTTACAAGTAAGTAATTTGGCCCACCCTTGGTGATATCTGGCCATGCGAGTGGTTTTCGGGGCTGGGCGCTTAAATGCTGCTGTGCACCTGGTCAGCGCTTAAATCCAATCACGGGACCCTGGGAGTCTCTACAGCGCTGCCTGCTGTGGAGAGGACCGCCTCGTTGCTAGCTTGTCCTCCCCCCTCACATCCGGACGCTTCACTGCACTCGCCATGGATCGTAATCCTAAGCGCAAGGGCAGCGTCTCTCTCGGCCAGGACGTAACAGCCAAGAGAGGAAGATGGGAAGCTGAACTGGCTGGGCCACCCTCGGAATCTTCACCGACCGCCTCAGGATCGGCACTGGTCCACAACACTCAGGTTCACGGTGGTGCATTGACTGTAGCAGGGCGCGACATTGTTTATAGCCATACCTACATCTATGGGCCCCAGGCGGCTTCAGTTGACATCTTGGCCATCCTGAACTCGCGATCCCTTCCAAATTTCCGAGATATCCAGCTAGATACCCTTGCCAAAGCCACCGATGGGACATGTATCTGGCTCACAAAAGGAGAGATGTTTGTCTTTTGGGTAAAGGCTGGGAGGATCTTGTGGGGTATTGGTATCCGTAAGTCGCAGTATGCTTTGCCTTGAAAATTATATCCTGACTTTATCTAGCCGGAGCTGGGAAGACCGTCCTTGCGTGCGTGAAAGTTCAATCGATGCTCATATTTACGCTAATATCCGGCAGATCTATTGTTATCCGATACTTGGAATGGCTAGAGAACACATCCGAAGGTGTTGTCTGCCTCGCCTACGTCTACCTGCGCTACAGCGAGCCCTTGTCCATCAGGGACATCTTGGAATCGATGGTCAAGCAAATTATTGAGCGCCATGACGATCTGATCCCAACCATTGAAGATCTCTATGCAAGGCACGAGAAAGAGAAGACCAAGCCCAGTCAGCAAGAACTCCGGGAAGTACTGCAGGGATTCGTTCAATGTGGAAAAACGCTGATCTTCGTCTTGGACGCATTCGACGAGATGCGTGCCGACGATCGGCCGGTCCTTCTCAACCTTCTCGCATCATTAGATGCAAAACTCTTCATCACCTCCCGACCGCTGGAAGCGCTCCAGCGGCAATTCGCCGACGCTCGAGTATTCAAGATCGCTGCGAGCCCGTCTGATCTCGACTTGCATATCAAGCATTTTCTTCGGCATACTCCAGAGCTCATGGCATTGCTCGAGGGTACCGACCTTGAGGAACAAATTGCGGAAACGATTCATCAAAAGTCGGGTGGAATGTGAGGTTTGTTGCATCTTCATCTGCTCTTTCTTAATGTCACCTACAGGTTCCTCCATGCGAAACTCCAGCTCGAAGCGCTCTGCACCTGCGTTAGCGCTCTCGACGTTGAAGAAACCTTGCAAGCATTTCCTTCTGATATTGAGGCGATCTACGCAAAGACCTGGGAGCGAATCCTTGCCCAAGGTCCCAAACAATCGAACCTCGCCAAGCTCGTCCTCCTCTGGATCACCCATGCCAATGGCGAAATGACAATTGACACGCTGCGACGTGCTGTTGCCACTTGTCCGGAAACATATATCTTTGAGCCAAAGCGCATGGTGCCAGAGGCTATCCTCCTCTCGGTTTGCTGTGGCTTGGTCTCAGTTGATGCAAAGACAAGACTAGTTCGATTAATTCGTGAGTTCCATGGTCACTTCATCTTCGAAGCACTGCTACGTTGTTCTGATTTGGTTGTGATTCAGACTACACCACTCGCGACGCCATTCTCCCTCAAATCCTCAATTCATTTCCAGTGCCTCATGCACTCCTTGGGCATGTCTGTATTGTGCACATCACCAAATCTGGGTTTCAGCGCTATAGCCTGAAATCATGGGACCCAACCACCGACCTCGGGGCTCGGCTTCATAACGATACCCTCCTGGGATATGCTTATCGGTCATGGGCATACCATACTCGCCAATGCGGTCGTTATACTCCAATCACATCGGCAGCCGCTAATTTGGTATTGAATTGCAAGAGCTATCCTTTTGAACTCGGATTGGTCGACTTTGGTGGCCCCCTTCACGTTGCGGCATTTTATGGGCTAGAAGACCTAATCCCTCAAGCAGCGCAGGTGCATTCTCCCAACTCTGGCACAACAAACTTCAGCAAGTTGCCGTTGATCCTGGCAGCCGAACGAGGCCACCTTGCTTGCGCCAAAGCTCTTCTCTCGCTGCCAGGCATCGACGTGGACCTCTGCAACTGGTCTTCTCAGAATGCATTCATGATTGCCGCTATGTATGGTCACATCGAATGCGTGCAATTGCTCGCTGAGGTCCCTGGCATTGACATCCATGTGGTAGATATCACTGGCCAGACAGCCCTCATGCATGCCGCAGCAGCAGGTCATACTGAAGTTGTGAAACTCTTCGTTAGGCTCCCTGGCATCAACATCAACACGGCGGATCAATACGGTTGGACTGCCCTCATGCATGCTGTGGGCAGGGGTCATGCCGAAGTCGTCAAAGAGCTTCTCAGTGCTCGGGAAATTGATGTCAATCAGGCATCTTATCATGCGAGATTCTGGGGCGACCACGAAGTGCAGTCGACAGCCCTCATGGTGGCGGCTTGCAAAGGCCTCATAAATATCGTAAAGCAACTCCTTGAAGTTCCTGGAATCAACATCAATATGCTTGATGCAGCTGGGAAGACTGCGCTATCATGCGCGTTGGCTGCAGGACACAGAGCGATCATTGACCTCCTGCTTGCCTTTCCTGGGACAGTTGTACCGGCGACCTCTCCAGACTCCAAATCGGATTCACAATCAGAAGTCAGCCGACGGCGATGACGAGATCGGCGGGGACGACGACAGAGATGTGGAGGATGACAGCAACGACAGCGAGGAGGACGATGAAGAGAACGAAGACGACGAGGACGAGGACGAAGAGACAGGCGACGAATTTGACAATGAGCAGACATTCCACCCTTCTCCCTTCTTTCACTCGAATTTCTGTGTTCATTTTATCGTTCTGTTCAATTTCGAATGCCCTAGCAAGTGTACGGTGTAATGCATCCCATTTTTGTTGCACTGTTTTATGAGTATCTACTGTCCCTATTGCATGACTATCTTACGAGCCAGGTAGCAAGAATCTTAGACTTGAGACACACCGTGAGGAAGTGGAAATAAATCGGTGTATATCACACAACGTAATAAGAGGTTAGGACACGAGACCAATATATGCCTCAAGCTATACGGTTATTTTACATGAGAAAACCCCACACGCGCGGTAAGCCTGGTGTGTTGTAGCGACACATAACTACTATGGAGCGATTTCGCTTGATATAGATACCAAAACAGATCTTGACATGGCTTTTGATAAAAGTCGGAGGGAAGAAAAGAACGCGACAAAAGCAAATAGATTTTTCACTGCCGCCAGCTCAAATGAGTATTGGCGATTCGTTATAGAGGATGCTGATAGTACCGTACATTGAATACACTCTAGACCTTCCAATGGACTACTAGAGGATGTCTATTCCTCACCGAATATAGGTTTGTTACTTCCTCTATTCACCAAGGTCCGAATCCAGTCCGGCTTTGTGCACCAGTGCTTGCAACTCAACGGCAATGCTCTGAGTGATCATATATAGCATTTTAAGAGCAGCGTCTGCACCGAATGGCGATGTGTTACTCACATATCGACGATTCGGATATACGGAGACGCCTTACGGTCTTGGGCGCTTATTCTCTGTTGCCCAAGGACAGCCACAAGACCCTGGGAGCATCTTGCCGCTCACAGACTCCGACGGAAGCAATGACCATTCACGCTCTTTCGCCCTCTCATCTGGCTCTCTCGTTCAAAAGGCCGAAACGATTAGCTCTTCTCTCTGGAATCTTTGTCTCTGAAATTATTCCCAATACATTCAGTAACTCTGGAATCATGAACCCCGATGGCGATGGCAACAACTTCGAAGCTCGATTGGCAAAACTTCGCTTTGACCTACAGTCACCGCGTTCAACGGCCACCAAGCGCGACTCGTTGGCTGTAGAATTAGAACGAGGTGCGTTTTCTGCTTTCAGACGTGGGTCTTGTGGCTTTTGCGGTACCCCTCGGGGCTCGTTGGACTGGAGGCCGGAACCGATCTTCATCCGGTGGTGGCTTCGGGATTGGCTCTGCCGTTTGTCTTGGTGAACGCCTCCCAGTCTCTATCCTGCCATTCATAGTCGCTTCGTGCTCGAACAAAGCACACGTACCCAAGACTAACCACGTCCACAGACCTCAACTCTCTGCCGCCAAACGTCTCCAACGAACCCAAGTCTTCAACTCGTCCGTCCTCCACGCGAACCTACAACGTCAACTTGCGGCCCAAACAACGTCAGAGCTCGAAACCAAGCCAAGGGAAAGAGAACTCTTGATTGAGCGACTGGAACGGGACAGGTGGTACTCTGCCAATCGCGAGAAGGAGGAACGCGGAGAGAAGGAATGGGGGCATGAGGTGTATGATCAAGCCAAAGTGTGTCCTCCTTCTCCTTCTCACATGTGCCGAGGCTAATAACGACTGCAAAGCGTGGAGCAGAGCTCGACATCCGCACACTCCGAGCACTCAAGACCCAATCAACGGCACCCTTAGTACCCATATCCGTCAGCCAAATCCCGCAGACCTGCGCCTGACTGTTGACACGCGCCCACCTCCTCGAAGAACACAGCGCAACCTTCGCAGACCTGCGCCAACGTAACGCCGAACTAGCGTCCCTCGAATCTCAAAACGCGCAGTCCTTCAAACTCGTTCAATCCCTCAAAGCTGAAGTTCGAGCAGCCAAGGAAGACTCTGGGCGAAAAGACTCGAGGGTGATGCTTTTGGAGAGGGAGGTGTGGTACCTCCAGGCGTTTTTGGCAACCTTCAAAGCCGTGGAGGCATATGGCGACAACGCGACACCTACGGTGGACCAGGTCAAAGTGCACGAGATTGGAGAGTTTTAAACGTTGCTTGCGGAATACAAGAACGTGAATGAACAACGGGCCAATGATCTAGAAGCATTGGAGGTCTCGACGGACGAGTTGGAGAAGGTTGAAAAGGAGAACAAGGCCCTTTGTCAGAGTGCGTTCACTGTTTCCCCCTTGCTCACAACGACCTGATACTGACAGAGTGCACCTATAGCTATCTCAGAACCCAAACACGAAATCATTGCACAAGCGGCACACATCAACGAACTAGAACAAGCCATCTTCGATCTCAGCGGCGAGATCGCAGGACGGCGACACCTCCCGCCGAAAACCCGTGTCCTGTATATGCATAGAGCCCAGACCAGGCATAGGTCGATTTCCGACGCTACAATGGACAGAGAACGGGGCGCTCATCGAGCAGCTCAAGGAACTTGAGGAGAGTGGGGTTTCATGCAATCCCGCAAGCCAAAGATCACCGTCATAGGAGCGAAGCATCCGACCTGGCATTGTTACGCAAAGGTTTGGCAGTTAGTCACCTCCGGCTCATCTAGCTGCACGGCACACGTTCGATGTCCATCGAGAATTGGATTAGGCGGATCAGGAGGGGCTACACGCACAGGGTGACAGGGCATACGACAACTTGAAGGCAAGTCTCTGGCCTCCGATTCGTATACACTCGGCTAATTGTTTCGTACAGTGCCCTCAGCGGTTCAAACCTCAGACTGGAACATTCGCTGGCTCGCTCACCAACGACCAAAAGATACAAAGTGACGCAGGATACTTCAATGGCGTACTCTCTTGACTAACGGCGCTCTACAGGTGCTCCAGTCGAGCAAAGGAAGAGGTGGGCACATCTTTCGAACGGTCAGCTGATCGCCTGTTGAATGATGGCTTGTTACAGGGACACAGCTACTGTCCCGACGAATTGTTGGACGATCTAGCTAGAACGAAATGAGCAGAGCTCCAGTTGATCCAGGATTGTCAGGACGAGAAGATGAAAGGGCCAGGTTTGTATGGTCAGTCATGTTGACGCTGCGTCTGCCTAATTCCCGTTGTGTTGTTGTCAATGGTCACTATTGCGATTTCCTGGATCGAATGTGGTCGTATACCCGAATAAACTGGTTTCTTGTCATGGATGAGCACGAGGAGAGTGATGTCAAATATAACACCCGCCACCCTGCGTGTTATGAAACCCAATGGGGATCGCTGGCTTCGGGCCCAAGCACATCACATCCACTGCAAATCAATGACTGGGGAGTACTAACAACAGTAGTACGCTTCACTCCAAGTGTTCAAACCACCATACTACTGTCACGCCCCTGGCACCCCGTTGTCTTTTCCGATCTCGAACCGCTGGAAGAGCCGCATTGACTTGCACGTTCCGAACTCGGACGGGGAGCGTGAGCGAGATTGGACTGTCCACCTATCACCCTGAGCATGTACTACGCATCGATACTGGTACGTCCACCTCTCGCCTTCGCTTAACCGGGCTCGCAGGGGACGTCGCAAGTACTCTCCTTGGGCAAGGGAAGAGGTATACGGCTATTGTACTGACAAATTGTTTGGTGATGTACTGGAATGTGCGGTGCCCAAGCCGACGACAGAATGTCAGGGCGCAAAGGCGAAGAAACCAAGGTTTTTATCGCCGATTGCGTTACTTTCACTTAATTCCCCTACGTTGTGGTGTTGTCCCTCACACAATCGTCCTGGATGGAATGTCGCTGTATGCCTGAATAAATCGGCTTCTTGCCACAATAGCCCCTGCGAGTATGGCTGGAGCGCCGTCCAAACGATGCCCGCCACCCTGTGTGCTGTTAACAAATCACAGCCATTGGGAATAGCTGTATACCAGGTCAGCCCTCAGGCTGTTCCTTCAAGCAAGCACACTCCGTAGAATGCTCTGATTCAACACTATGAGCACCAGTAGAAACGAGGAGGAAGTGAGTCCACAGAAGAGATGTCGAATTCGGGGGGAAACTAAATTGTCTTTCTTGTAAGGATTACAACACATTTTATACTACTTGTTAAGCGGTCCGTGATTGTCTTCCAGTAGTATAAAAGTAGGTAGATGAGAGGGAAAAGAGAATAGGAAGGAAAACCTCACTATACTTCCTGTTGAAGTGGTGAAGGGCGAAGGTTTAGGCGGGCGCCTAATTCAATTGTGATATTTTGATGGCGAAATAGGGGTTATCGAGGCTGGCTGCGCTCAACCAGGCTCGAGATCCCACACCATGCCAATGGGTGGGGTGAGCCCTTTAGAGAGAAAGGGCGATGTGTTTGCACGAGATCGGGAGGCGTTGGGGCCTCAATGCCTCGCAAAGAGGCTCACGTCTGGGGACCTCGGCATCTGCAGGCTGGTGCCTGTTTTCAAAGGGGAAAACAAAATCCACAACACTTTTCGCTACAAGACTTGCGCGGTGATTTGAGAACGGTGGCCTCGATCTATGAGTCCCTATAGCTTCATAATAATGATGGTCTTGGGTACCTACTTTGCTCGCGATAGATAATATGATGATAGGTTGCATTGGGAGTGTCAAGCAGCTCGGAGTTGTATTGATTAAGAGACATGCGTTGTAGATTGAATCTAGCTACGCCCAATGGCTTTCAGTAGAAAGAGATCTCCTGATAAATCCCTTTCGCCTAGTCAAAGTATAGAGGACAATATGGTCCTATAGAACGAGGCTGAATTCCCCAAATAGAAGAGGGAAATAGAGACATGAAAGTTGACCACTTCCGCGTACATGCTTACAATGAGGAACAGAGTGGCTGAGTCTGCCTGCTCAGGAGCTGCAAGGATTCGCTACACTCATTTGCATATGTACTTGCGTTCGATTTTTTCGTTTTTTCCGCAGGGGCGGTGCCCACTAGATCAATTTCGGTGTCAATGGTGTCCTAGGTCCGCATCTCAGATCCTTCTCGCCTAACAAATTCATTGGCAAGCTCCCAAAACACCCCTTCTATCAGTTCCCACATATCTTCATCTTTCACAGCACGTCTCCCCGAGTCTCAGACGATATGAGAAGGCGTATTATTCGATGGCGAGGAACTGGGAGGAAGTGGTTGGTCGATTTGCTTGGCTCAATCTGGTATGTTTCCATCAAATCAGGCGTTGACGGAAATCACCGACGAATTCACAAAAAAAACGAACGCAAGTACATATGCAAACGAGTGTAATACTGACCGTTTATATAATACCTGGGCTAGCGCATTGAACAAACGGGTTCTCCCGTTCGCACGCCATGTCGGAAATATCCGTTCCGGGGTTTTAACGGCAAATCCGTTAACGTTGTGTAAGCGGGCCGTTATGACGGCAGGCAGCTAGCCTTAACCGTTGCGAGTCCGATCGGGTGTCGACAATCGCTACTCTCGAGTGGCTAATGGCTGATTGAGGAGCGCAAAAGGTCCGTTTTCACTTTACAAAGGCCAGTGCACCCAGATGGGACTCAATCGGCATGTTGGAGGACAGCGAGGCTGACGATGCAACGCTGTTCAAACGCCGTGACATCATTTTGCAAAATTCGTTTAAACAGGTTTTAACGTCGGGGCTTGGCAGTGGCGTTATTACCTGTTATAACACGTTATAACGTGGCCCGGAGTTTTCCGACACAGATCAAGGCCGTCAAGAGCTAAACGTGTTACAGCTGTTTTCAAAACTCTGACCAATCCAGATTTTCGACACATCTCCGCCTGGTGGGGCATCAAAGCCGCCCTTTCCCTAATTGGGACCATGACGTCGTCTCAACGTACAGCCGGTTGCCACTTGCTTGCCCTGGTTGGTACTTAGACCGGTCTAGTTGCTACTCGAACTCCATGTTCGTCGAGTTCGGTGGACTGTAGAAAGATCATACGGAGTGCAGTCTGCAACCTGAGCGGCAGACATGCCCCGATTCAGCATGGAAATCATGAGTCGCTTTTGAGCGGGTGGGATGTAACGATATTTTCCCCGCGCCCGGGTCATGGTGGAAGGAGGTGAAGTCGAAGCTGGGCTTGTGAGCCAGGCGGTGGCGCGACTATCCGCCTCACACACAGCCTTGGCCCCACTGATGCTTACTAATTTACTTTATAAGGGAAAGGGCGGAGATGTGTCGAAAATTCTGGATTGGTCAGAGTTTTGAAAACAGCTGTAAGCGATTCTATATGTTCACTATGTCAGCTTTCACGCACGGAACAGTGCAGTGGAAAACTACTCAGGCCTTCCGTCTTGCCTATCCACTCTTTCCTCCTTCATTGTCGATGTATCAGTGCCTGCGGTCTTTGGGCGCTTATTCGCAGTTGACTGGAGACCCTGGGAATTTACTTCCACTCCCAGAATCCGACGCAACGGTCAACTTCCGTCTTTCGCCCCGTCGTCCAGTTCCTGTAACCGAATCTTATCCATACTGCCACGATTGGCTCTACTCAGGAACACTTGCCTGAATCCTACTCTCAATACTCAACGCATCCTTCTGGGCTTGTGGAATCATGAACGCCGATGGCGATAGCAGCAACAACTTCCAGACGCCGTTGGCGAAACTTTGCTTTGACCCCGAATCGTCGCACTCAACAGCCACCAACGGAACTCTTTGGCTGCGGAGCTAGAAAGAGGTGAGTTGGCTGCTTTTAGACGCATGGCTTTGTGGCTTCTGCAGGTGCCTCGAGGCTGGTGGCTGGAACCAACGTCCATCTGGGGGTGGGTTCCGAGCTGGCTCTGCTATTCGTCTCGAGAATTCATGTCGAGACTCTACCCTATCGTTCTTTGTTCACTGGACAAAGCCAAAATCATGACCGAACCATGGAAGCAACCAAAACTAACCACCTCCCACAGACCCCCAACTCTCCGCCGCCAAATGCCTGCAACGAACACGAGTCTTCAACTCCTCTCTCTCCCACGCAAACCTCGAACGACAGCTCCTTGCAGCCCAAGCGACAACATCAGAGCTCGAGAGCAAGCTGCGCGAACAAGAGTTCTTGATCGAACGGCTGGAGCGGGATAGATGGTATTTTTCCGACCGTGAAAGGGAGGAACGAGAGGAGAAAGAACAGGAGCGTAAGGTGTATGATCAAGCAAAGGTGTGTCTGGCTCTTCTCCATTCCAATTGTCCGTAAGCTAATACATGATTGAAGCGCAAAACGGGTACCGACATCCACACACACTGAACGTCACCCACAGCAACCCGAGAAGAATTCGCCGATCTCCAAGACACACATTCGTCTCTATCACGTCCAACAAGCTGGGCGATTGCCTCTGAAAAATCCCCACTCACGACCCTCAACCACCGGGTCAAGCTCCTCGAGCATGAGCTCTCCCAATCCCAACACATCGCTGACGAGCGAAGTCGCATTTTAGCCGGCCTCCAAACCGTAAACGCAGTACGATGAACTCGTCGCACAGCAGGACGGTTCATGCATTATGAAGCGGAGCAGGAGGGTGATGGGAGTTGTTCGCGAAGAACTGCATCGGCAGGCAGAGTACCTGCGGGCACTGGAGGCGAAAAACGTCAAGCTGACGAGTGAGCTGTCGTACCTGCGAGAACGGAAGCAGAGCATTGATGTTCTGCGTGAGGAGAAGTGAGGGCCGGTTACCAAGTTGGTTGGGCTTGACGAACCCAGGGAGAAAGTCGTCAGGCTCGAAGCAGAGGTTGAAGCAGGACGGCTGGAACGAGAGGCTTGGTATGTCCCCTCATATTGTCCTTCGAACTGGAGGCTAACACTGGTACAGGGCATCTAAAACTCTGGACACAAGCAGCAACAACACGCCGTCCTCAGTAACCATCTCCGTCACCCAAGCCTTGACAGACCTCCGCATCACACACGCCACGCCCAGCTCCTCGAAGAGCAAGGTGCGACTACCGCCTCCCTTCGTCAAGGTACAGCTGAACTTCCCTCCCTCGAATCCCAGAACACGCAGCACCAGAAACTCACCCAGGTCCTCGAAGCGGAAGTCCGAGCAGCCAAGGAAGAACTCAGGCGAAAAGACACGGGATTATACTTGTGGAGAGGGAGGTGGGATACCTTCAGGCCTTATTGTCAAGTTTCAAAGCGGAGGAGGCGTATGACGACAACGCGACGCCAGCGGTAGACTCAGTCAAAGTGGCTAACATGGAAGAACTCGAGGCACTGTTGGCGGAATACGAGAACGTCAACGACCAACTTACAAATGACCTAGGAGCGCTGGAGGGCCCGATGGTCTCGACAGAGGAGTTGGAAAGGGTCGAACAGGAGAAGAAGGCCCTTCGTCAGAGTGCGTATTTCCCCTTCCCCAACGCGACATGATGCTGACGGAGTGCACTTGCAGCCATCTCCAACCACGAGCAAGAAATCACCGCACAGGCTGCAAAGATTGACGAGCTCGAGCAAGCCCTGTTCGACCTGAGCGGGGAAATCGCAGCAGGGCGACACGTCCCGCCTAGAACGCGTGTATTGTGTATGCCCGAGAACCCAGATCAAGCATGGGTGGATCTCGGACAAACGATGATGGATAGGGACAATGAGGCGCTTATCAAACGACTCGAGGAGCCCGAGGAAAGCGAGGTTTCATCAATTACTTCAAGCCAAACACGAAGACGAGCAGGAGCATTTGGGTACGTAGAGCTGATTGCTTTTTTCTGTCTTTCTCGCTGACTCGGCTTCACGTTTGCAGGCTACGGCCATCGGTGCTGAGACTGAACAAAATCCCCTCGCTCCCATTATAGGTATTGCCAAGCCTTCATTCGGCGATGCCAGGTCGGATGGGGTATACATGGGGCAGAGAGGTGCCCTTGCAGCTTTTCACTACATGACGAAAAGCTCAGGGATGACCCAGAGCCTGCTAGGGCACGCTCGTACGGCTCTGAACCTCGACACTCTCGAGTTTGAGGTTGAGCGCGAAGTGTCCTTTGAGTATGCAGGAGGTGCGCCCGCTTTCTCTCGTGTTCACTTCGCCTCGCTGACGATTCGTCGTAGGGGTCCGTGCGTTCAACACTGGCTGGTCAGTCTGCCCAAGCTATGGGCTGACCGACTCTGGTGGGTGCCAGTGCCTTGATAGCCTTGCTGACTCAATGGCACTCCCTCCGCCCCTCTCGCTACACGACACGGGCGCCACTCATCACTGAATGTATTTGGGGGATAAAAAACCGGGGCTGCATGCGCAGGGTGTGAGTTCAAACAACGAGGCAAGTTCCTGATCCGTTGATTCGTGTGCACAGTCCAACGATCGCTTTTGTGGCCACCGAGATACCCCACTCGTAGCCAGGCCTTTGCAGAAAATTAGGAGAAGTTAAACATAGGCGGAGTGTAAGCGGTGACGTACCTCTTAGATGAATCCCCCTTCGCCTCTACAGGGACTGTTGGGAGTGCGAAGCTGGACTTCTGCTCGCGAGTGCTCCGTCAAGTGGTACCAGGGAGCGGCAAGGAGTGATGTCAGGTGCAACCCCGGATCCGCCATCCCACTGATGTTCACTTAATACCACCTTTTTCTTCGCAATCACACCTTTATTATTCCTAATGCCATTTTTTACTTTAATACCACCCCACCCTTCTCGTATATACTGCTGGGTGCCTGTTCTCGATACGGGAAACAAAGTCCACACCACCTTTCACTGCGTGAGGGTTACACAGCGCATCGGGTACGATGTATCAGGTTTTTTAGTGGCTATAGCTTTATAATATGTATTTTTTAGGAACCTACTGTGGTAGAGATAGCCAACATGACGACAGGACTCTGACAACAGGACTCTGTTGACCGGCATTGTAGACCGAATCTCGACAACGCAGCGTGCGACGACATCCAGTAAGAATCAAACCCTGAAAGAACTCCCCCAGGCTAGGTGCTAACACTTGGGAGATACCTCGAGTGGACGGTATGGTCCCATGAAAATGACGCCGACTCTCCCAGGATGCGAAGAGCCATAATGGGGAGCAGAGAAACGGATCGTGGCTACTCACACGCGGATCGGGCTGAGGAGAAGAGTGGCCATTCTTTCAGGGCAGAGAGGTTTTGCTGATGTCTCGACCGTTTATGTCTAGGCTGGTACACTGAACTCCAGCTCTCCCATTAAGACCTAAACCTGTTGAGCTGATTGTTTATGCTCACCTGGACAGTTGTTGATCATGCGACAGTAAAGATTTGGACTATTTTGGTCTTCCGTCTTACCTATACCCTCCTTCCTCCTCAATTGTCGATGTATCGGTGCCTGCGTTCTTTGGGCGCTTATTCGCAGCTGGCTGGAGACCCTGGGAATTTACTTCTGCTCTCAGAATCAGACGGAGCCAATGTGCTGGCCAACTTCTATCTTTCGCCCCGTCATCCTATTCCCGCAACCGAATCTCATCCAGAGATCCTAGGACTCCCACGATTGGCTCTATCTGGGAACACTTTCTTGCATCCTAGTTCGAAGCATCCCGCTGGGCTTATGGATCATGAGCCCCAATGGCAATCACAGCAACAACTTCCAGACGCCGTGGGCGAAACTTTGCTTTGACCCCAAATCGTCGCGTTCAACAGCCTCCAAACTGGACTCTTTGGCTGCGGGACCAGACAAAGGTGAGTTTGCTGCTTTCAGACGCATGGTTTTGTCGCTTCTGGAGGTACCTCGAGGCTGGTGGCTGGAACCAACGTCCATCTGCGGGTGGGTTCCGGATTGGCTCTGCTATTCGCCACAAGAACTCTTGCCAAAACTCTCCCCTATCCTTCTTTGTTCACTCCAGGAAGCCAAAGCCATGACCGAACCATTGCATCAACAATACTAACCACCTCCCACAGACCGCCAGCTCTCCGCCGCCAAACGCCTGCAAAGAGCCCAAGTTGTCAGCTCGTCCCTCTCCCATGCAAACATTGAACACCGACTCTTCGCAGCTCAAACAAAGCCATGAGAACTTGAAAACAAACTGCGCAAAGAAGATCTCTTGATTGCACGGCTGGAACGGGAATCGGGATAGACGGTCCTTTGCCCATCGCGAGACGGAGGAACGCGGAGAGAAGGAATGAGAGCGTGAGGAGTATGATCAGGCCATGGTATGTTCTCCTTCTCCTTCTCACATGTGCGGAGGCTAATAAGCGTAAAGCGGATACCGACATCCACACACCCAAGACACATATAACAGCAACGACGCACCATCCTCAGTACCCATAGCCGTCACCCAACCGACAGCGACCTCCGTCTTCCGTCTGACACACGCCTACCTCCTCAAAGAACACGGCAGAACCTCTGCCTCCCTGGGCCAACGTACCGCCGATCTCCAAACGCGGAGTCCCTCAGACTCGTTCAATCCCTCGGAGCTGAACTTTCGAGAGTCAAGGAAGACGTTAGGCGACAAGACTCGAGCGTGATGCTTGTGGAGAGGGAGGTGAGGTACATCCAGGTGCCTTTGGCGAGCTTCAAACCCGAGGAGGCGTGTAGCGACAACACTGATGCGACACTTACGGTGGATCAGGTCAAGGTGGACAAGATGGAAGAACTCGAGGCGTTACTTGCGAAATAGAAGAACGTGAATGACCAACTTGCCAATGATCCAGAAGCGTTGGAGGGCCCAATGATCTTGACGGACGAATTGGAGAAGCTCGAAAAGGAGAAGAAGGTTCTTTGTCAGAGTACGTTCCCTGTTTACCCCTTCCTCACGACGACCTGATACTAACAGAGTGCCACTATAGCCATCTCGAAACACGAACATGAAATCGCCTCCCAAGCTACCGAAATGACGAGCTCGAACAAGTTTGGTTTGATTTGAGCGGCGAGGTTGCAGGGCGCCGACACGTTCCACCGAAAATCCGCGTCTTGTGTATGTCAGAGAACCTAGACCAGGCAAGGGTTGAACGTCAACAAGCTACGATGGATAGAATCAAAGGGGAGAACGAGGCGCTTATCAAGCGGCTTAAGGAGCTCGAGGAGAGGCGGTTTCATCGAATACCGCAAGCCAAACGGGGTGGCGAGCAGGAGCGAAGTAAGTGGAGCGGATCGCCCGTGTTCGTCTTTCTCACTGACTTGGCTTCGCTCACGTTTACAGGTTATGGCTATCAGTGCTGAGACCGAGCGCGATCCAATCTCCCTTGTCATGGCTGTTGCAAGCCTTGGCTCGACGATGCCAGGTTGGATGCCGCCCGTGTGAGAGTATACATGGGCAGTGAGGCGCTCCTCCAGCTTTTCACCACGCGACGAAATAGCCTGTTCGGGGCCCCAGTCCGGCTCTGAACCTCTGCATCATCGAGTCTGAGGCTGAAGGGAGGTGGTTTGAGGTTGATAGCGAGAGCGAGGTCCTCTGAGAATTTGCAGTAAGTACCCTCTATTTCCTTCGTCTTGACTGGCTAACGACCCGTTGTAGCGATCAACCCACTAAACGACAATTGGTCTCATCTGCCCAAACTACACGCCGATCGAGTGGTCGACCCTGATCGACCCAAGTGCTTCGACAGCTTTGCTGAAGCAACGGCACTGCCTTGGACCCTCTGGCTACACGACACATTCGCCATTCATCGATAGGTGGACAAGCCCAATCGGGAGGGCTGGTGCCTGCATGCCCATGGCGACAGCACCACCATAGCCCTGATGATGTCAAACCACCGGAAGAACCGTACCGACTTGCACGTCCCGAGCCCTGAGGAAGTAGATGTGAGCTGGATTGGACCGTCCGACCTATGACCTGTGGACGCCGCAAGTGCTCTGCTCAAGTAATGAAAGAGGTGGGCACATCTTACCAATGGTCAGTGCATCGCACACGAACTGATAGCTCGGCACATGGATACACCTACCTTGTGACGATCTGCTTCGAACGGAACGGCTGGAGCCCTAGTCGATACCTGAACACCAGGGCGCGAAGACGAAGAAGACAAGGCTTGGGTTGTCAATCATTGCGTTGCTGTTATCGTCGTGATTTTGTCGAATGGCATGTCATCGTGTACACGAATAAACTGGTTTATTACCGCACAAGCATCTATGAGCATGGGGAGAGCGCCGCAAAAGGTAACAGCCGCTACTCTGCGTGCCGCTCTCCTTCTAAGGTTATAACATCTTTTACCAGTGCTTGTGGCTGAGAGCGATGTTCCCAGTAAGCTTTATGGGCCATTCAAGTATGTATAAGTATGTGATTAGCTCAGAGAGAATGATATGCACACCCCTCTGGACGCTACCAATTAACAGTAGGGCCGTGACTTGCTATTATCCAGGGACATCTTAGTCTTCCATGCCTGGGCGCTTATTCTACCACTGCCCTTCAGCGCTTAATGTCATGCCAATCACGAGACCCTGAGAGTCTCTACAGCGCTGCCTGCTGCTTGCAAGCCCAGCCCCATTGCTGTTTTGTCCTCCTCCCTCACATCTGGATGCTTCGCTAGACTCTCCATGCATGGTAATACTAAGCGCAAGGATAGCGTCTCTCTAGGCCAGGATGTAACAACCAAGAGAGGAAGATGGGAAGCTGAACTGGCTGGGCCACCCTCGGAACATTCACCGACCGCCTCAGGATCGGCACTGGTCCACAGCACTCAGATCAACGGTGGTGTATTTACCGTCGCTGGGCGCGACAGCAATACCACCATTCACAACCCTACCTACAACTTTGGACCTCAGACTGCTTCAGTAGATGTCTTACACATCCTGAACTCGCTATCCCTCCCCAATTTTCGAGACATCCAGCTCGACACCCTTGCCAAAGCCACCGATGGGACCTGTATCTGGCTCACAACAGGAGATATCTTTGTCTTCTGGGTTAAGAATGGGAGGATATTGTGGGGTATTGGTATCCGTAAGTTGTGGTATGTGTGGTCTCAAAAGAGCTTTGTCCTGACTTCTGCTTAGCCGGAGCTGGGAAGACCATCCTTGCGTAAGTCAAGTCCAATCGATGCTCACACTTGCACTAATATCTCACAGATCCATCGTGATCCGCTACTTGGAGTGGCTAGAGAACACATCAGGAGGCGTCATCTGCGTCGCCTTTGTCTACCTCCGCTACAGCGAGCCCTTGACTATCAGGGACATCCTGGAATCACTGGTCAAGCAGATCGTTGAGCGCCATGACGATCTTATTCCTTTCATTGAAGCTCTTTATGCAAGGCACAAGAAAGAGGGGACCAATCCCAATCAACAAGAACTCCGGGAAGTACTGGTGACATTCGTTTGGCTTGGAAAAACACTGTTCTTCGTCCTGGACGCATTCGACGAGCTGCGGGCCGAGGATCGGCCCATCTTGCTCAACCTTCTCGCGTCGTTGGATGCCAAACTCTTCATCAGCTCTCGGCCACTGGAACCGCTCCAGCGGCAGTACCCTCATGCTCGAGTGTTCAACATCGCTGCGACCCCATCCGATCTCGACTTGCATATCAAGCATTTTCTTCGGCATACTCCAGAGCTCATGGCATTGCTTGAAGGTACAGACCTCGAGGAACAAATCGCAGAGACAATTCATCAGAAGTCGGGTGGAATGTGAGTTCTTGTCATATCGTCTACTCTTTCCTAACAGACATGCACAGGTTCCTCCACGCGAAGCTCCAGTTGGAAGCACTTCGTAACTGCGTTAGTGCTCTCGATGTGGAAGAAACCTTGCGAGCATTTCCTTCCGATATTGAGGCGATCTACGCAAAAACTTGGGAGCGGATTCTCGCCCAAGCACCCAGACAATCAAACCTTGCCAAACTCGTCCTTCTCTGGATCACCCATGCTGATGGCGAAATGACCATCGACACGCTGCGACGAGCTGTTGCCACCTGTCCAGAAACATACACCTTTGAGCCAAAGCGCATGGTGCCAGAGGCTCTCCTCCTCTCGGTTTGCTGTGGCTTGGTCTCAGTTGATGCAAAGACAAGACTAGTTCGATTAATTCGTGAGTTCCATGGTTACTTCATCTTCGGCTACGTTGTTCTGATTTGGTTGTGATTCAGACTACACCACTCGCAACGCCATTCTACCTCGAATCGTCAATTCATTTCCAGTTCCTCATGCACTCCTTGGGCATGTCTGTATTGTGCATACCACCAAATCTGGGTTTCAGCACTATAGCCTGGAATCATGGGACCCAACCGCCAACCTCGAGGCTCGGCTTCGTAACGATAGCCTCTTGGAATACGCTTATCGTTCATGGGCCCACCATACTCGTCAATGCGGTCCTTACACCCCCATCACATCTGCAGCCACTGATTTGGTACTGAATTGCGCGAACTATCCTTTGAAGTATGGGGGGAGAGTCGACTTTGGTGGCCCCATCCACGTTGCTGCATTCTATGGGCTTGAAACCCTAATCACTTTGGCAGCGCAGCTGCATTCTCCCAACTCTGGCACAACAGAGTACAGTGATTTGCCGTTGATGCTGGCAGTCCAATGTGGGCACCTTGCTTGCGCCAAAGCTCTTCTCTTGCTGCCGGGCATTGACGTGAACCGCTGCAACAGTCATTCTCAGAATGCACTCGTGATTGCTGCCCGTTATGGTCACATCGAACTTGTTCAACTGCTCACTGAGGTCCCCAACATTGACACCAATGCAGCAGATGTGCTCGGCCGCACAGCCCTCATCTATGCCTCAATAAGAGGTGATACTGAAGTTGTAAAACTCTTCATGAAGCTCCCTGGCATCAAGGTCAGCGCGGCAAATACCTGTGGTTGGCCTGCTCTCATGCATGCCGTGGCCAGGGGTCATACCGAAGTTGTCAAAGAGCTTCTCAGTGCTCAGGAAATTGATGTCAATCGGCCATCTTTTCACAGTGGCGGCGACTATGCCAGCCCGCCCCACAGTTTGACAGCCCTCATGATGGCAGCTTCTAGAGGTCACATCAATATTGTGAAGCAACTCCTCGAAGCTCCTGGGATCAACATCAATTACGTATCTAAACCGGACGGGAACACTGCGCTGTCATACGCCTTGGCTAGGGGACATAGAGAAATCGTTGACCTCTTGCTCGCCTTTCCCGGGATAATTGTACCAGCCTCTCCGAATTGGATCCAGAATGAGAAGCCAGCCAATAGCGATGACGAGATTAGCGGGGACCGATGACAGAGATGTGGAGGACGACAGCAATGACAGCGAGAAGGACGATGAAGAAAGCGAGGATGATGAGGACGGGTACGAAGAGACAGGCGACGAGGTTTTTTGATGAGTAGATGTTCCACCCTTCTCCCTTCTTTCGTTCGAATTTAGATGTGTTATTTATCATTTTTATCGTTCTGTTCAATTTTGAATTCCCTAGCATGTGTAATGCATCCCATTTTTGTTCCACTGTTTTATGATTACCTGCTATCCCCACCACATGAGCATTTTGCGAGCCAGGTAGCAAGAGTATTAGACTTGGGACACATCGTGAGGAAGTGGGAATGATTCGGTGTATATCTCACAACGTAACTCGAGGTTAGGACACGAGAACAATCTATGCCTAATGCTCATATTACCAGGGTGTATGCCTCACGCTATATCGGCTTTTTGCATGAGAAAACCCCACACGCGCGGAGGGCCCAGTGTGTTGTAGCAACATATAGCTACTATGGAACGATTTCGCTTGATATAGATACCAAAGCACATCTTGACATGGCTTTTGATAACAGTCGGAGGGAAGAAAAGAACGCGACGCAAGCAAGTAGATATTTCACTGCCGCCAGCTCCAATGAGCATTGGCCATTTGTTATAGAGGGCGCTGATATCACAAAACTCTAGCTACGCTCTAAATATTCCAATGGGTTGCTAGATGTCTGTTCCTCACCGAATGTAGGTTTGTTTCTTCCTTCACTGTTCACCGAGGTCCGAATCACGTCCGGCTTTGTGCACCGGTGCTTGCAACTCAACGGCGATGCTCTGAATAATCATATATAACATTTTAAGAGGAGCATCTGCGCTGAATGGCAATGTGTTACTCATATGTCGATGATTCAGTTATACGGAGACGCCTTGTGGTCTTGGGCGCTTATTCTCAGTCGCCCAAGGACAGCCACAAGACCCTGAGAGCATCTTGCCGCTCACAGACTCCGACGGAAGCAATGACCGTTCACGCCCTTTCGCCCTCTCATCTAGTTCTCTCATTCAAAAGGCTAAAATCATTAGCTCTTCTCTCTAGAACGTTGTCTCTGAAAATACTCTCAATACATTCAGAAACTCTGGAATCATGAACCCCGATGGCGATGGCAACAACTTCGAAGCTTGATTGGCAAAACTTCGCTTTGACCCAAAGTAATCGCGTTCAACGGCCACCAAGCGCGACTCTTTGGCTGTAGAATTGGAACAAGGTACGCCGCTGCTTTCAGACGTGCGTCTTGTGGCTTTTGCAGTGCCTCGAGGCTCGTTACGTTGGAGGACTGGAACCGATCTTCATCCAATGGGGATCGCTGGCTGCAGGCCCAAGCACATCCAGGTTGGGGCTTCTCACTCAATCACATCCACTGCAAATCAATGATTGGGGAGTACTAACAATCGTAGTACGGCTCACTCCAAGTGTTTGAACCACCATACTACTGTCACGCCCCTGGCACCCCGTTGTCTTTTCCGATCTCGAACCGCTGGAAGAGCTGCATTGACTTGCACGTTCCGAACTCGGACGAGGAGCGTGAGCGAGATTGGACTGTCCACCTATCACCCTGAGCATGTACGCATCGATACTGGTACATCCACCTCTCGCCTTCGCTTAACCGGGCACGCAGGGGACGTCGCAAGTACTCTCCTTGGGGAAGAGGTATACGGCTATTGTACCGACAAATCGTTTGGTGATGTACCGGAAGGTGCGGTGCCCAAGCCGACGACAGAATGTCAGGGCGCAAAGGCGAAGAAACCAAGGTTTTTATCGCCGATTGCGTTACTTTCACTTAATTCCCCTACGTTGTGGTGTTGGCCCTGACACAATCGTCCTGGATGGAATGTCGCTGTATGCCTGAATAAATCGGCTTCTTGCCACAATAGCCACCGCGAGTATGGGTGGAGCGCCGCCCAAACGATACCCGCCACCCTGTGTCCTGTTAATGAATCCCAGCCATTGGGAATAGCTGTATACCAGGTCAGCCCTCAGGCTGTTCCTTCAAGCAAGCACACTCCGTAGAATGCTCCGAGTCAACACTATGAGCACTGGTAGGAACGAGGAGGAATTGAGTCCAGAGAAGAGATGTCGAATTCGGGGGGAAACTAAATTGTCTTTCTTGTAAGGATTACAACACATTTTATACTACTTGTTAAGCGGTCCGTGATCGTGTTCCATTAGTATAAAAGTAGGTATATGAAAGTGAAAAGATAATAGGAAGGAAACCTCCACTATACTTCCTGTAGAAGTGGTGAAGGGCGAAGGTTTAGGCGGGCGCCTAATTCGATTGTGATATTTTGATGGCGAAATAGGGGTTATCGAGGCTGGCTGCGCTCAACCAGGCTCGAGATCCCACACCATGCCAGTGGGTGGGGTGAGCCCTTTAGAGAGAAAGGGCGATGTGTTTGCCCGAGATCGGGAGCCGAAGTTGGGGCCTCAATGCCTCGCAAAGAGGCTCACGTCTGAGGACCTCGGCATCTGCAGGCTGGTGCCTGTTTTCAAAGGGAAAACAAAATCCACAACACCTTTCGCTACAAGACTTGCACGGTGATTTGAGTACGGTGGCCTCGATCTATGAACCCCTATAGCTTCATAATAATGATGGTCTTGGGTACCTACTTTGCTCGCGATAGATAATATGATAATAGGTTGCGTTGATAGTGCCAAGCAGCTCGGAGTTGTATTGATTAAGCGACATGCGTTGTAGATCGAATCTAGCCACGCCCGGTGGCTTTCAGTAGAGAGAAATCTCCTGATAAATCATGTTCGCCTAGTCAAAGTATAGAGGACAGTGTGGTCCTATAGAACGAGGCTGAATCCCCCAAATAGAAGAGAGAAATAGAGACATGAATGTCGACTACTTCCGCGCAAAGGCTCACAATGAGGAACAGAGTGGCTGATTCTGCCTGCTCAGGAGCTGCAAGGATTCGCTAATACTGACCGTTTATATAATACCTGGGCTAGCGCATTGAACAAACGGGCTCTCCCGTTAGTACGCCAGATCAAGGCCATCAAGGACTAAACTTGTTAAGCAATTCTATATGTTCACAATGTCAGCTTTCGGGCATGGAAGAATGCAATGGCAAACTAATTAGGCCTTCCGTCTTGCCTATACACTCTTTCCTTCTTCATTGTCGACGTATCAGTGCCTGCGGTCTTTGGGCGCTTATTCGCAGTTGGCTGGAGACCCTGGGAATTTACTTCCACTCTCAGAATCCGATGCAACGGTCAACTTCCGTCTTTCGCCCCGTCGTCCAGTTCCTGTAACCGAATCTTATCCATAGGTCCTAGGACTGCCACGATTGGCTCTACTCGGGAACACTTGCCTGCATCCTACTCTCAATACTCAACGCATCCTTCTGGGCTTGCGGAATCACGAACGCCGATGGCGATAGCAGCAACAACTTCCAGACGCCGTTGGCGAAACTTTGCTTTGACCCCGAATCGTCGCACTCAACAGCCACCAACGGAACTCTTTGGCTGCTTTTAGACACTTGGTTTTGTGGCTTTGAGCGGTGCCGCGAGCCTGGCTACTGGAACGGACGTCCATCTGCATCTGGAATGCCTCTGCTATCTTGCCAAAACTCTACCCTATCATCCTTTGTTCACTGGACGAATCCAAAGTTATGCCTGAACCACCCATAGTAATAACGCACTCCCAACAGACCCTCAGCTCTCCACCGCCCAACGCCTGCAACAAGCCCAAGTCTTTGACTCCCTCTCCCGCGCAAACCTCGAGGGACAACTCCTCGCAGCCCAAACAGCAACCTCAGAGCTCGAAACCAAGTTGCACGAAAAGAGCTCTTGATCAAACTGCTGGGATGGGATAGACGGTAGTTTGCCGACCGCGAGAAGGAGGAGCGCGAGGAGAAGGAGCGGGAGTGTGAGGTGTACGATCAGGCCAAGGTATATCTTCCTTCTCTCACATGCGCTAAGGCTAATAAGGACTGCAGATACTGACATCCGCGCGCCCCAACCACTCAATACATGAATAACAGCAACAATACACCATCTTCAGTACCCATATCCGTCACCAATCCCTCGCAGACCTCCGCCTGACACCGCGCCCACCTCCTCGAAGAACACGGCGCAACCTCCGCCTCCATGCGCCAACGTACCGCCGCACTAGCGTCCCTCAAATCTCAAAATGCGCAGTCCCTCAAACTCAAATCCCTCAAAGCTGAAGTTTGAGCAGCCAAGGAAGATGCTAGGCGAAAAGACTCGAGAAGGTGACGCTGGTAGAGAGGGAGGTAGGGTACCTCCAGGCTCTGTTGGAAGTTTCAAACCCGAGGAAGCGTATGGCGACAACGCGACGCCAGCGGTGGACCGAGTCAAGGTGGACAAGATGGAAGAGTTGGGTGCGTTGCTTGCGTTGCTTGCGGGACACAAGAACGTGAATGATCAACTTGCCAACGATCTAGAAGCGTCGGAGCGCCCAATGGTCTCGACGGACGAGTTGGAGAAGGTTGAAAAGGAGAACAAGGCCCTTTATCAGAGTGCGTTCCCTGTTTCCCCCTTCCCCACAACGACCTGATACTGACGGAGTGCACCTATAGCTATCTCAGAACACAAACACGATATTGCCGCACAGACGACGAAGATCAACGAGCTCAAACAAGCCGTCTTTGATCTCAGCGGCGAGATCGCAAGAGGCCGACACGTTCCACCGAAAACGCATATCTTCTGCATGGCAGAGAACCCAGATCAGGCTTGCGTGGGCCTTCGACAAGCTGCGATGGATAGAATCAAAGGGGAAAACGAGGCGCTTATCAAGCGGCTCAAGGAACTCGAGGAGAATATGGTTCTATCGAATACCACAAGCCAGACAGGGAGACGAGCAGGAGCGGCTGGGTAAGCTGAACAGATCGCCTTTTTCGTCTTTCTTGCTGACTCGGATTCGCATTGGCGGGCTATGGCTATCAGTGCCGAGACCGAACACAGTCCCCTCGTCCTCGTCATGGCTGTTGTCAAGCCTTCGCCCGACGATGCCAGGTCGGATGCCAGGTCGGCTGCCAGTATACGCGGGACAGAGAATCGCCCTGGCAGCTTTTCATTACGTGACGAAAAGCCCAAGTACAACACAGAGCCTGCCAGGGATCCCAGTACGGCTCAGGACTCCTGCAACATCAAGTCCGAGGTTGAAGGGTGATAGCTTGAGGTCGAGAGCGAGAGCAAGGCCCTTTTAGAATTTGCAGCAAGTACCCTCGATTTCCTTCATCTTGGCTGGCTGGCTGACGATTCTTCGTAGCGGCCAACCCACTCAGCGTCGATTGGCCTCCATCTGCCCAAACTAGATGCCCATCGAGTGGTCCTGGTTGACCCAGTGCTAGAATGGCTTTACCGAAGCAACGGCACTCCCTTAGCCCCCCGGCTGCACAGCGCATTCCCCATTTATCGATGAATGGGTTGGGTGGATCAGGAGGGGCTTCATGCACGGGGCCACAGTGCGAACGATACGGCAAGTCTCTGACCTCCGATTCCAGTAGACTGAGCTAATTGTTTTGCACAGTGGAATACTTGCCATGCCGCCATTGGCGGTTCAAATGTCAGACCGGGCTTTGGAGAATCGAGCATGGAAATAACCGCTTGCTCAACGACAACACAAAGACGCGAAGTTGGGTAAAGTAGGTCCAGGGCATGCTCTCTTGGCTAACGACGCTTTACAGGTGCTCTAGAACGAGGGAGGATGCTAAACTCGTGCGTTCAAGTCTCCTTGTGAACATGTAGTCGGCGGCGTACGTTTGAATGGGATTGGCCATGAAGGTTAGTCCCGGCTTCGCCATGTCTGGTCCTCTTGGCTCATCATGTTGCGCAGAGAATTCGCTCCAACACACGCTGAGCATCGATCAACATCTGTGCCCGATATCAAGACTGCAAGTGTTTGAACCACGATACAGTTACGCACCTGGCACTCCGCGGCCCTTGGCAATCGTGAACCGCCGGAAGAACCGCATCGACTTGTACGTTCCGAGCCCGGAGGAGGTAGATGTGAGCTGGGTTGGGACCGTCCGACTTAAGTATGACCTGAGGCAGACGTGAATCCATCATGGGACCTTTACATGCCGCCGTGTTGACTGGGCTCACAGTGGACGCCGCAAGTGCTCTGCTCAAGTAATGGAAGAGGCGGGCACATCGTACCAGTGGTTAGTGGATCGCACGTGAAATGATAGCTCAGCACAGGGATACACCTACCTTACCGACGACTTTGCCGACGATCTGCTTCGAACGGAACGGCTGGAGCCCTAGTCGATACCTGAACATCAGGGCGCGAAGACGAAGAAGATAAGGCTTGGGTCTTCAATCATTGCATCGCTGTTATCGTCGTGATTTTGTTGAATGGCATGTTGTCGTGTACACGAATAAACTGGTTTATTACTGCACAAGCACCAATGAGCATGGGGAGAGCGCCGCAAAAAATAACAGCCGCTACTCTGCGTGACGCTCCCCTTCTAAGGATTTCACACCTTTTACCAGTGTTTGGGGCCGAGAGCGAGGTTCCCAGTAGATTTTATGGGCCATTCAAGTCTATGCATGTAGAATGTAATGGTGGCAAGCTATGGAATCGCTCTGTGAGTCGCCCAGTCCTCAGTTCATGCTGCGCACAATACACTCAACCAATTGTATTGGAACTGGGATATGTAGCCAAGCGATGTGAGTTACGCTAAGGGAAAGAGACCGGTAGGTACGAGAATAAGGATGAGGCGCGGCGGCATGGAGTCCAAACAAGTTCAGTGAAGCCTGGTGTTCTTCTTTGACTTTGAGCGGTACTGGAACTAGTTTCTTGTGCGTTACCCCGATTGAAATCTGTTTGGGTCCCGTTCGACGGCGTGACGATGACGGCCTCTCCCTATACCCTCTCCCTCCTCATCCTCCCCCTCTCCCTCATCAGCATCCATCTCCTCATCCTCGCCTTCGTCGTCACTCTCCACCCGCCTCTTCCGTTTCTCTCTCAACCCACTCCTCAACGCCTCAATCGCACTCCCCAACTGCTTCATCATTAGCTTCTTCCTCAATGTCCCAATCAGCACACTAATCCCGATAAACTCGATCGGCGATACCTTGCCTGGATTCTTGAAACATTTATTGTACGCCGCGTTCTGCATAAGCTCTGAAAAGATATCAAAGGTATCTTGCATGTCGGCTTTGAAGCCTGGGTCGAGAGGTGTGGTAGCTGCGAGCCGTTTGTCGAGTTGGAGGATCGTGCTGATGGTTTTGAGTGTGGGTTCCCAGCGTTCAAGGAGGTAGAGGGGTTAGGCGAGGCTTTCGCGGCTGGTGTCCCATTCGAGGTGGTCAGAGGAGAGACCGCCGTCTTTGATGTGTTTGTTGACGAGGGAGCGGACAAAGGTGGACCGGTGGGTGTTGGTGACTTGCAGTTTCTCGGCGGGGGTCAACGCCATTCCGAGTTGGACTCTCTGCGAAAGAAGGGGTGAGGGAGGTCGGTCAGATCGGAATTGTCGTCGCGATTCATGGCGGGTGTAGTCCAAAGACAGCAAGCGCGCGGCTGTTGGCAGGCTGCTGACGGTGTTCCCACGAGTGCCCTACAGGTCGAGTGGGCACTGGAGAGAATCTTTGCGATGTATCAGAGATATAACGGTTCGGAGATCTTTAAATGAGATTAAATGAGCCATATAAAACAAATATGAAGAACGAAAGCAGCGCACATTAGCCACTTGAGCGCAGAGGCTGACAACAACATTAACTGGATGGTAGGGGACGGCGAAGAGTTGAAACCACGAAACCGGGGGTCAGAACTTCGCAAATTGACTTCTAGAGAAGGATGGTTGAGATTTAATACATTTAATCTATCTTTCACTATGTTCTTCACTCATCAGGGCGTCAATCTCTGCCCACCCTCCCCGCCACCGGCCGTAGCATTATAACTGCATTAATACCGATGGTCGATAATCCTGCGGTTCATTCCAGCTCTAATACGAAGCTGCGAGCAGCATAATACTTACGAGTAAGTAATTTGGCTCACCCTTGGTGATATTTGGGTATGCGAGTGGTTTTCAGGGTTGGGCGCTTAAATCCTGCTGCACCGGCTCAGCGCTTAAATCCAATCACGAGACCCTGGGAGTCTGTACAGCGCTGCCTGCTGCCTGCGTGCAGGACCGCCTCGTTGTTAGCTTGTCCTCCCCCCTCACATCCGGACGCTTCACTGCACTCGCCATGAATCGTAATCCTAAACGAAAGGGCAGCGTCTCTCGAAAGGGAGGACAATGGGAAGTTGAGCTCGCTGGGCCGCCTTCCGAGTGCTCACCGACCGCCTCAGTATCCGCTCTGATATCTGGCGTCGAGAACGTTCATATTCATGGTGGTGCATTCAATGTGGCTGGGCGCGACGTTGTTCATCACCATACCCACAACTATGGACCTCAGACGGCTTCTGTTGACGTCTTGGCCATCCTAAACTCGCGATCCCTCCCAAAGTTTCGAGACATCCAGCTGGACACCCTTGCCAAAGCCACCGATGGGACCTGCATCTGGCTCACGAGAGGAGAGATGTTTGTCTTCTGGGTCAAGAATGGGAAGATATTGTGGGGAATCGGTATCCGTGAGTCGCAGTATGCCTTGCTTCGAAAGTTATATCCTGACATCTATCTAGCCGGAGCTGGGAAGACCGTCCTTGCGTGAGTAAAGTCCAATCAATGCTCACACTCGCACTAATATCTCACAGATCCATCGTGATCCGATACTTGGAGTGGCTAGAGAACACATCCGAAGGCGTTGTCTGCGTCGCCTACGTCTACCTGCGCTACAGCGAGCCCTTGGTTGTCAGGGACATCTTGGAATCGATGGTCAAGCAAATCGTTGAGCGCCATGACGATCTGATCCCGACCATTGAAGCTCTCTATGCAAGGCACGAGAAAGAAAAGACCAAGCCCAGTCAACAGGACCTGGTGGAAGTGCTGGAGGGATTCATTCGATATGGAAAGACACTCTTCTTCGTCTTGGACGCATTTGACGAGATGCGGGCCGAGGATCGGCCTATCCTACTCAACCTTCTCGTAACGTTGGATGCAAAACTCTTCATCACCTCCCGACCGCTGGAACCGCTCCAGCAGCAGTTCTCCTACGCTCGAGTGTTCAACATCGCGGCGAGCACATCCGATCTCAACTTGCACATCAAGCACTTTCTCCGACATAGCCCAGAGGTTGTGGCATTGCTTCAGGGTACCAATCTCGAAGAAGAAATTGTAGTGACAATCCATCGAAAGTCTGGTGGAATGTGAGTTCCTGTAGCGTCTTCACCTACTCTTTGTTAACATCACCTACAGGTTCCTCCACGCGAAACTCCAGCTCGAAGCACTCCGCACCTGCGTTAGCGCCCTCGACGTCGAAGAAACCTTGCAAGCATTTCCTTCTGATATCGAGGCGATCTATGCGAAGACATGGGAGCGAATTCTCGCCCAGGGACCCAAGCAGTCAAACCTCGCCAAGCTCGTCCTCCTCTGGATCACCCATGCCAACGGTGAAATGACGATCAATACGCTGCGACGTGCTGTCGCCACCTGCCCGAAAACATATGCCTTTGAGCCGAAGCGAATGGTACCAGAGGCTCTCCTCCTCTCGGTTTGCTGTGGTCTGGTCTCAGTCGATGAAAAGACGAGACTAATTCGATTAATTCGTGAGTTCCATCGTGGCTCATTTCCATTGTCCCTATGTCCTTATTTGGTTGTAATCTAGACTATACCACTCGGGATGCCATTCTCCCTCGGATACTGGATTTATTCCCAGTTCCTCATGCTCTTCTTGGGCATGTTTGTATTGCCCACATCATCAAGTGTGGTTTTCAACACCACAATAGGCGATTCAACATGGTATGGAGTGACACCTTCGAGGCACTACTTCGTAACGATACCCTCCTTGGATACGCTTATCAGTCATGGGCGCACCATGCTCACCAATGCGGTCGTTATACCCCAATCACATCGGCAGCCGCTAATTTGGTATTGAATTGCAAGAGCTATCCTTTTAACCACGAATGGAGAGTCCATTTCGGTGGCCCCCTTCACGTTGCGGCATTTTATGGGCTAGAAGACCTAATCCCTCTAGCAGCGCAGGTGCATTCTCCCAACTCTGGCACAGCAACCCTCAGCAATTCGCCGTTGATCCTGGCAGCCAAACGTGGGCACCTTGCTTGCGCCAAAGCTCTTCTCTCGCTGCCAGGCATCGACGTGAACCTCTGCAACCCGTCTTCTCAGAATGCATTCATGATTGCCGCTATGTACGGTCACATCGAATGCGTGAAACTGCTCGCTGAGGTCCCTGGCATTGACATCAATGCGGCAGATGCGTTCGGCAACACAGCCCTCATGCATGCCGCAGCAGCAGGTCATACTGAAGTTGTGAAACTCTTCGTTAGGCTCCCTGGCATCGGCATCAACGCGGCGGATGAAGACGGTCAGACTGCCCTCATACATGCCGTGGACAGGGGTCATACCGATGTTGTCAAAGAGCTTCTCGGCGTTCCGGAAATCGATGTCAATTGGGCGACTTATCGTAGGAGTATCTTTACTGGCCACGAAGAGCAGTCGACAGCCTTCATAGTGGCGGCTCACGCAGGCCACATAAACATCGTGAAGCAACTCCTTGGAGTTCCTGGAATCAACATCAATGTGCTTGATGCAGCTGGGAAGACTGCGCTATCATACGCTTTGGCCGCAGGACACAGAGCGATCATTGACCTCCTGCTTGCCTTTCCTGGGACAGTTGTACCGGCGACCGTTCCAAATCGGATTCACAATCAGAAGCCAGCTGACAGTGATGACGAGACTAGCGGGGACGACGACAGAGATATAGAGGACGACAGCGACGACAGCGAGGAGGACGATGAAGAGAACGAGGACGATGAGGACGGGGACGGGGACGAAGAGATAGGCGACGAGTTTGACAATGAGTAGACATTCCACTCTTCTCCCTTCTTTCACTCGGATTTAGATGTGTTCATTTTATCGTTCTGTTCAATTTCGAATGCCCTAGCAAGTGTACGGTGTAATGCATCCCATTTTTGTTGCACTGTTTTATGATTATCTACTATCCCTATTGCATGACTATCTTACGAGCCAGGTAGCAGCTTGAAGAATCTTAGACTTAGGACACATCGTGAGGAAGTGGAAATAAATCGGTGTATATCACACGACGTAATAAGAGGTTAGGACACGAGAACAATCTATGCCTCAAGCTATATGGGTTTTTTACATGAGAAAACCCCACACGTGCGGAAGGTTCGGTGTGTCGTAGCAATATTTAACTACTATGGAGCGATTTTGCTTGTCATAGATACCAAAACAGATCTTGACATGGCTTTTGATAAAAGTCGGAGGGAAGAAAAGAACGCGACACAAGCAAATAGATTTTTCACTGCCGCCAGCTCAAATGAGCATTGGTCATTTGTTATAGAAGGCACTGATATTAACATACTCTGGCTATGCTCTAGAGATTACAGTGGAGTGCTAGATGTCTATTCCTCCCCAAATGTAGGTCTGTTTCTCCTTTCATTCACCAAGGTCCGAATCCTGTCCGGCTTTGTGCACCAGTGCTTGCAACTCAACGGCGACGCTATGAATGATCATATATAGCGTTTTTAAGATGAGCGTCTGCACCGAATGGCGATGTGTTACTCATATGTTGATGATTCAGATATACGGAGATGCCTTGTGGTCTTGGGCGCTTATTCTCTGTTGCCCGAGGACAGCCACAAGACCCTGGGAGCATCTTGCCGCTCACAGACTCCGACGGAAGCAATGACCATTCGCGCTCTTTCGCCCTCTCATCTAGTTCTCTCGCTCAAAAGGCCGAGACGATTACCTCTTCTCTCTGGAATCTTATTCTGAAAATGCTCTCAATACATTCAGTAACTCTGGAATCATGAACCCCCATAGCGATGGCAACAACTTCGAAGCTCGATTGGCAAAACTTCGCTTTGACCCAAGTCGTCGCGTTCAACAGCCACCAAGCGTGACTCTTTGGCTGTAGAATTGGAACAAGGTGTGTTCGCCACTTTCAGACGCGTGTCTTGTGGCTTTGCGGTGCGTCGAGGCTCGTTGCGCTGGAGGACTGGAACCGATCTTCATCCGGTGGTGGCTTCTGGATTGGCTCTGCCGTATGTCTCGGTGAACGCCTCCCAGTCTCTATCCTGCCATCATAGCCACTTTGCCCTTGAAAAAAAAACATGTCCAAGACTAACCACGTCCACAGACCCCCAGCTCTCCACCACCAAACACCTCCAACGAACTCAGGTCTTCAACTCGTCCCTCTACCACGCGAACCTCGAACGTCAACTCGCGGTCCAATCGACATCAGAGCTCGAAAACAAGCTATGAGAAAGAGAACGAGGTGTATGATCAAGCCAAGGTATGTCTTCCTTCTCCTTCTCACATGTACCGAGGCTAATATGGACTGTAAAGCGCGGATCAGATACCGACACCCGCACACTCTGAATACACAAGACACGAATAACGGAAACAACACAACACCATCCTCAGCACCCATATCCGTCACCCAAACGCTCACAGACCACCTCCACCTGACTGTTGACGGCGCTTACCTCCTCGAAGAACACAGCGCAACCTACCGCCGACCTAGCGCCCCTCGAATCTCATAATGTGCGGTCCCTCAAACTTGTTTAACCCTTTGAAGTTGGAGTTCGAGTCAGCCAAGGAAGACATTGGGCGAAGAGCCTCGAGGGTGATGCTTGTGGAGAGGGAGGTGGGTACATCCAGGCGCCTTTGGCGAGCTTCAAAGCTGAGGAGGCGCATGGCGATAACATAGACGCAACGCCTTCAGTGGAACAGGTCAAGGCGGACAAGGTGGGAGAGTTTCGAGCATTGCTTGCGGAATACAAGAACGTGAATGACCAACTTGCCAACGATCTGGACGCGTGGGAGGGCCCGATGGTCTCGACGGACGGGTTGGAGAAGGTTGAAAAGGAGAACAAGGCAATTTGTCAGAGTACTTTTCTCCCCCCTGCTCAAAGTAACGTGATGCTGGTTGAATGCATGAACACCGATTTCAGAACACGAGCAAGAAACCATTGCACAAGCGGCACACATTGACGAACTAGAACAAGCCATCTTTGATCTCAGCGGCAAGATCGCAGGACGCCGACACGTCCCGCCGAAAGCCCGTGTCTTGTGCATGGCAGAGGGTCGATCTTCGACAAGCTACGATGGATGGTTGAAAGGGGAGAATGAGGTGTTTATCAAGTGGCGCTTCGTCGAATACCACAAGCCAAACAGGGAGATGAGCTGGAGCGTCTGGGTGAGTGGAGCAGATCGCCTGATTTCGTTTTTCTCACTGACTTGGTTTCACGTCTGCAGGTAATGGCTATTGGTGCTGAGACTGAACACTGTCCCCTCGCTCTTGTCATGGCTACTGTCAAGCCTTCCCCTGGCGATGCCTGGTCGGATGCTAGTATTCGCGGGGCAGAGATGCGCTACTGCAGCTTTTCACTATGTCACAAAACGCTCAAGCACGACTCAGAGCCTGCTACGGCACGTCGGTACGGCTGGGAACCTCTAGACTATCGAGTCTGAGGTCGAAGGGCGGTGGTTTGAGGTCAAGTGCGAGCGCGAGGTGTCCTTTGGAGCACGCAGGAAGTAAGCTCGGTTTCTCTCTTCTTGACTTTGCTTGGCTGACGATAGCTTGTAGGGATCTGTGCGTTCACCGTTGATTGGTCCATCTGCCTAAACACGCGCTGGCTGGCGGGCCCCAGTGCGCAAAGCCTTTGCTGAAGCAATATGGCACTCTCTCAGCCCTTCTCGCTACACGGCACTTGTGCCATTTATCAATAAACGGGCTGGGCGGATCATGCATGCTGATGGTGGCATGGCACGCAACAACGCTCAACCACCGCGTTGAGCTCCTTGAACACGAGCTCTCCCAATCACAACATATCGCTGACGGGCAAAGTGGGATTCTAGCTGGTCTTCGAACCCAGTATGAACTCGTCGCTCAACAAGCCAGGCTGATGCATTATGAAGCGGAACAGGAGGGGATGGGGGTTGTGAGAGAGGAATTGCATCGACAGGCACAGGCGAAGAACGTCAAGCTGACGAGTGAACTGCCGTACCTCCGCAAACGAAACCAGAGTATCGAGCTTCTACGTGAAGAGAAGCGAGGGTTGGAGAACAAACTCGTGAGGCTTGACGAAGCCCAAGGAGAAGGTCGTCGGGCTTGAAGCTTGAGGTTGACGCTGGTCGATTGCCGCGCGAAGCTTGGTACCTATCCCTTTCCTATCCTTCGAAATGCTAGCTAACACGGATACAGGGCATCCAAAACCCAAGGCATGAATAATATGAATAACAACGCCACACCATCCTCAATACCCATCTCAATTCCGCAAGCCCCGACAGACCTCCGCCTCCCTGCGCCAACGTACCACCGAACTTGCATCCCTCGAGTCCCGGGCGATGTTGGCGGAGAGGGAAGTTGGGTACCTACAGGCTCTATTGGTGAGTTTCAAGCCAAGGAGGTGTATGGTGATAACAACGTGGCGACGATGGCGACACCTGCGGTGGATCAGGTCAAGGTGGACAAGGTGGAGGAACTCGAGGAGAGTACGTGCCATCAATTCCTACACAACGACGTGATGCTGACGCAGTGTGCCTATAGCTATCTCGGAACATGAAGACGAAATTGCCCCCAATTTTGATCTAAGCGGTGAGATCGCTAGAGGCCGACACGTCCCGCTTAAACGCGTGTTTTGTGTATGGCCGGAAACCCAGATCAGGCGTGGGTTGATCTTCGACAAGGGACGATGGATAGAATCACGGGGCAAGTGGCTCAAGGAGGTCTAGAAGAGCAATTTTTCATGAAATACCACAAGCTACACTGACTAACAGAAAATAATGTCCCATATGGCGTATTTTTTTTGCAAAAAATATTCCACTGGGTTGGGATGGGCCAGGGGGTGACTCTATCAGTTGATTTCTGTTTCAAAGAGTCTAAAAAGCCGAAAAAAGAAAACCTGCGGCTTGTGTGCGGGAGAGGGGGAGGGGGGTAGAAAGAGGCCCGAAAAATTAAAATTTGAGCGAAGGATCCATTAGGCATATAATTTGGATATGATATAGAGAATTAATATCAGTGCTCAAAAGTGAAAAGATCTCGAGAATCGTCCCCGAAAATGTCGAGAACGAGCCCTCATAAAACTGTGATTTTACGCAAAAAGGGGCTAAATTTCCCGATTTAGTGACAGAAATGCGATTTTGCGGGTACTTGCAAGGGCTCGTTCTCGACACTTTCGGGGACGATTCTCGAGATCTTTTCACTTTTGAGCACTGATATTAATTCTCTATATCATATCCAAATTATATGCCTAATGGATCCTTCGCTCAAATTTTAATTTTTCGGGCCTCTTTCTACCCCCCTCCCCCTCTCCCGCACACAAGCCGCAGGTTTTCTTTTTTCGGCTTTTTAGACTCTTTGAAACAGAAATCAACTGATAGAGTCACCCCCTGGCCCATCCCAACCCAGTGGAATATTTTTTGCAAAAAAAATACGCCATATGGGACATTATTTTCTGTTAGTCAGTGTAAACATGGAGACGAGCAGGACCTGCCGGGTAAGCGGAGCAGATCGCAGGTTTTCGTCTTTCTCGCTGACTTGGGTTCATATTGCAGGCTATGGCTATCGGTGCTGCCCCGCGCTCTCGTCGTTGCTGTTGCCAAGCATTTGCTCGACGAAGCTCGGTCGGATGCTCGCACCAATGAGAGTATACACAGGGCACAGAGAGCCGCTCTTGCAGCGTTTCACTACGTCACCAAGGGTCAAAGTACGACCCAGGCTATGGGTATCGGTGCTGAGACCGAACGCAATCCCCTCGCTCTCATGATGGGTATTGTCAAGCCTTCGTTCGACGATGCCAGGTCGGATGGGGTATACACGGGCGGAGAGGCGCCCTTGCAGCTTTTCACTACGTTACGAAAAGCTCAAGTATGACCCAGAGCCTCCTAGGGCACGCCAGAACGGCTCTGAAACTCGACACTCTCGAGTTTGAGGTTGAGCGCGAAGGGTCCTTTGAGTGTGCAGGAGGTACGCCCGCTTTCTCTCGTGTTCACTTGGCTTCGCTGACGATTTTTCTAGGGGTCAGTGTATTTAACACTCATTGGTCCGTCCGCCCAAGCTGCGAGCTGATCAACTCTGGTGGGCCCCAGTACGTCAATGGCTTCGCTAAAGCAACATGGCCCCCCCTCTCGCTACACGGCAGATGTGCCATTCATCGAGAAATGGGTTGGGCGGATTGGGAGGGCTGCTGCCTGCACGCCTGTGGTGAAAGGGCACGCGACAAGGCAAGCCCCTAACCCCTTGATTCGTGTACACTGCCAGTGCGCTAATTGTTTTGTACAGTGGAATACCTACAATGCCGCCATCGGTGGTTCATATCCCAGATTCGACTTGGGGGAATCAAGCATGGAAACAATCGCTTGCTCACCGACGATCAAAAGACGCAAGGTGGAGCATGATACGTCCTGGCATGCACTCCCGACCAATCCCACGCGCGCACTAGAACACCGGAGGATGTGCAATTCGTGCCTTCAAGTCTCCCTGCGCACATGGAGTCAGCGCTGCAAGTTTGGATGGGATCGGCCAGAAAGGTCAGTTGCAATGTTGCCATGCCTTGTGCTGGTTCCCACGAGTGCTGAAGAGGTCAAACCAAGGTCAAGCGCTCTCAATCAAACTATAAAAGAAGGAAGGTCCAGACAACTTTAAAACACAGATTTCAAAACACATATTTCAGAGACAACTTGGGGGATAAGATTTGCAATCGGACTGACGAGCCAATCACACGAGGAGAGCTGATTCAGGACAGGCGGCGAATGTGCGGAATACTATTCTTGGTATGAGTGGAAGTTTACGATAAGAGTGCAGTACGAACACTAGGGACCTAATTCGTCCCAGGAGTCGAGGGAGAGATTGGAAAAAAATGACGTTGAAAATGTAAAAGCCACTCGACGCTGCAAGTGGCAAGCTAGCGTTGACAAAATCAGTGGGAACTGTTGAAATTACGACCGAAAATATAGAAGCTAAGGGAGACACTGGATTGGCTGGGCCTGTGCTTGCGGGCCACGATTCGTTGCAAAGTAAAGAAACGCGTTGTCGATTACCTGCCAGGGCAGCATGTTCACCCACTGATGAACCTGTCATATTGACGTTGATCTGAATACGGGTTACACGGCTGAGCCTATAGATCAGGAGAATTTGGCGCAGGACCTTGACAGGGCTGTCTTGGAACGTAGGAGAAGCTCTGGATGCTGGCCAGGAGTGGATGATGAGACGGGTAGGAGAGTCAAGCCGGATGTAAGGGCACAGCGCTGCGTAATGAATACAGTCAGCATTGGCAAGTATCAGGGCGTGGAAAGGGGAAGAGGCGACAAGGACTTTACGTACCGCCTGCCACTGGATCTGCAGCGAGTTCAGAAGGAAAAGGTCCCGAATATGTAACTGTGCCGAATTCAATAGCGTTGAGGTTGGAAAAGGTTTGCAAAAAGGTGGCCGGTACACCGTCGACGTTGAATATTTGAAGGGTCTTGATTCGGGACGCAAGGAGTTCAAATATCGCAGGAAGATGGACTCCTTCCTGAGACCCCCTCTTGGCTTGGCCGACAAAGACAAGGGTTTCGATAGCGCTGTAGGTGGACATTTGCTGGACCAGCGATGGGAGCCACGAGAACGATAGCACACAGACAAGAGGCCCTCTCAGCGTGAAGTGTTTCGTGCACCTCTTGATAGCGGGTTTCAGTTCGCATAAGCTGTCAAGCACGGCTGCTCGAGCGTCAGCTTTAGGCCCACGGTGAGGTCGAGCAAGGGTCGCCAGCAAAAACAATGTCCTCGAACATATGCTTGAGGCCTGCCTGAGCGAATTTGGGACCAACCATCCTAAATGCGGCGAGGTTTTGGTAGTCTTCCAGCTCCCAATCGGTGTCGTGCACGGCTGTCGCGAGAGCACTCATGACAGCTTTATTCATCAAGATAGCTTGAATTGAGCCTGTCATGCCGAAATTTCGTCGTGGGCGAGGCAAGAGAGGGAAGTGCAAACGATCAGCGATACGACGGAAGGCAAGGAGAGATCAGTCTCGGTTCTCAGCAAACCTCGCTAAGTCAGGTGACCGAATATGCCTTTCGCTCAAAGCTGAAAATCAATGACGGCGGAACAAAGACAGAGGATTGTATTGCAGGGAGAAACGAAGATACAGGCTCAAGCCTTGACAAAGGGTGCCAATATCACAAATGTCCGCTGTCATAAAAAGATGGTGACCAATGCTCGAGTCGCCGAAAGTTGGCTGAGCACAAACTCGAGGGAAAAGACATGAGGGAGTTCAAGAAGATGGCATCGTCTGGACAGCTTCAAGTCAATACCTTGGATGTGCCTTTGGGCGAAGGCCACAAGAGCATCATCGAGATACTCCCAGGGCCAATTGCGCCAGCCAAGAGAATCATCAACTTCGAATACAAGTTCCAGACTGACTGGAGAAAGGGAATGAATTACTTGCAGTACCCTCGCCAACGCAACAAGGGGGCCCCCCTGCTGTGTAGCCGTGGCACGAGGTTCCCACTTGATATTGTTGACGGCGAAGGAAAGCTTAAGGACGTTAAGGGCTGGCATATGGCAAACAGGGAGGGTGGAGAAACCTAGAAGCAAGTATTGGTTATTGACCTCTGGATTCAGACAGAAAAACAAACCATGCGAGTCTTGCGGAGTGTATAAGCCCGAGACATCAATTGAGAGCATCCTCAGGGTCGCCCAGATGCCAAGTCCAAACATATGCCAGAATGTGAAGTCGCGAGAGTAGTCTGTATGAACACTCTATGGACATAAGTGCAGAGAGGTCAAGGAGGGATAGGAGGGTGTCCTCAGTCGGAGTCCGGATTGTCGAGGTAGGCTGTTAGGGGGTCTGCCGGAATAGCTGATGGCTTGAACACTTGGCCGAAAGCAAGTCGATGCAGCAGTTTATGGTCGTGCTGCGAGCAAGGCAAGAGAGTGACACCTGAAGATCTCGATATGTTTCAAGCGGTGGAAGTAATGGAAGAAGGATGGTGACAATCCTTCGATGTCGGAAAGAGTGAGGGACCAGACAATGCGGGCGAAAGGAGAGAAGGCACGTTCCAAGTTCCTGCCATCCAACGGCCTGTCGTTTAAGCGCCGGGTGACATGAAGGGCAATTAGGGGTCCATTAGGGTCAATGGTTGCCAGGAAAGACGCGAAGCCGGCGAATGCCTGGGACAGTAACCAAGTTTCACAGTCCCACGACGCTCCACTGGGTGAGATGCGAACAACACGGATGCGACCCAGAATCCTATCGTTTCCGCGACAGATACAAGCGAAACTGTTCGAGATCCTGAGTTGCAGCAGGAGATTGGGTGTGGCTGAAGGAGATGGTTTGGAAAAGGTGGTTCTCTCCAAGCCTTGCCGCGTCCTTGCTGGCCATACGGAAAGCGAGAACGTCAGCAATGGTTCCAATCTTTCCTAAGGCTTCACAGAGGACACCGAGTATGTCAGGATGTCCTATGTGCATGTTTGACGAAGAGAACAAGGGAACAGCACGCCAGCTGCTGTCCTTTTAATGATGATTGAGGTGGCTGGCAAAGGCGCTTTCGTCAGCATTGTCTATCGGAATTTTGCGCCGTGTCTGGATCCTTTTTTCGCGTCTCCTATACTCAGATCTCTTGACTGTCGATTGCCATCAAATATCATTGCATTGTCTGCACTACGCGTCTGACAGTTTACGACACCTCGATAGGTTCCAAAGGTGGGGAACACTTTCGTCGCCTACATCAACGCCAAGGGTCAGATCTATCATTGGCTGGGCCATGGTGGCTGGGAAGAAGGTTGAGATCGACTGAGCAGTAAACTGTGTGTCGTCATTGTAGACCGTGAACCGTAAATCCAAAGTGATTCCCTTTAGATCTGTTCCGTTCTCAGCGAGGAACACAAGAGCGTCGTCGAGATGCAGCCAAGACAGTTGCCTCCATTGAAAGGTCCATATATCAAACGTAAGGGTGATGCATAGCCTTTGGCGACATCGTAGGGCCACCAGGAGCATGGCAAGGCCTGAAAACGGCCCACTACCGTCAGGCGAACATATTGCCAGATGGATCGCCAACTTCGACAATTGAGTTAGTGTGAGGGTTGGAAATAGCAAGATCTTCCGACTGTCCAATACACCTGTGCCAAATGGTCAGAATCTTTGGGACCGAATCAAGTTGGGAGCGACGCACGGTACAACCATGTAGCATCAACTGAAAGATACTGCAGACAGTGGGCCGAGGTTGTAGTGATCAATATGAGCATACGAGTGTCAATCACATGCTCGACTTTACAAGAGTACGAGGCCAGATGGGTCAAGTCGAAGCAGGCAACCTGTGAGTAAGCGGGCCGATGCTGCGCACGGCAATTCCCCTCGGCATTTTGACTTGATACAGAAGGACAAGAGTTATTTGTGTGATTGATTGCAAATTGGACAGGCTGACAGCATGAACATTGGGGGGCCTGAGGAAATAGAATATGCCACAAGTCCTTCAAGTTTGTCACATAGCATTTGTCACATAAATTTGAAGATTCAATGCTATATGATTGACTAGAGCAACTAAGTAATGGGGTTTTCAGCTATATACTTGTCGGGTATGTGAAGGTGTAAGCCTCAAGAATAAACAAGTGGTAAACAGATATAAAAGGTAAATAGAGTGACCGTGATGTAAAAGAAATGACAGGAAAGGAGCGATGGAATGAGGAAAAGGGGCCAAAGTGTCACAGTGTTGGTGGAGTCGATTTACGTTGCTGACCCGTTGGCCAGTCTACCTCCTTTCCTGTGGATTGGCGGAAGTGGAAAGTTATGCAATGGATGAATGCCTCCAGGTTGGGTAGGGCAACAACACATAGAGGAGCGTAGAGCAGGACTATAACCTTGACTGGGTTTGTATTGTTCTGGGTGCTGTCGAACGATCCATCAAGGCTAACCTGAATAGCCACCCAGTACTTCTCGAGTTGAAAGATACTCTTCAAAACACCTTCCCGCAATTTGGACCCATGGGTAAGAATCACCTGCTGACCCATTACCAGCTTCTGCATGTCTGATGGAAAGCTAGAGAGCTGCCATATCTCCGTTGTGAGACGTCTCGATTCTTTGCTTGTAGTACCGTTAACAAGGTTGATCATTGGCACGGTATTGGCTGGTTGCACATAATGCAGCCCAGTCTGGGGCTGAGGGCGATGCCTATTATCGCCAAATTCCTCTGGTTGAGTTTGGCCCATGCATGGCCAATCTGGTATGCATGGTGCTGGTTTGAAGAAGGCGTCGTCGAATCCTAACTGAATTGCATCCTCTGGGGAAAGAAGGCCTGATGCTCTTGCCTCTTTATTGGTGGAGGGGCGACGGTGTGGGTAATGGAGAAAGTTATCTAGAGTTATTGGTGCCATTGCGATGGTGCTTGAGGTGTTTCTCTTCCAGCTGTCTACTTGTCTGTATTTATATGCGTTTCACTCCTGGGAGCATTTCGGTATTTGCCGACTACAGAGGCACTAGCCTTACTTGTCATGCTTTTACTCAATGCTTTTGTCACCCATGTCGTATTGTGCAGGGCTGGGCTCCTTCAGTATGCATACTGGTGTAGGTACTCTGGTTCGTCTGGTGATGGAATGAGATTCTGTGACTTCCGCGCGACATACCCGATTTGGGTGTGACACTATGGCTCATGTATAGGCATTCTAATGTGAATCGATATATGGGGTACTGGCGGGGTATAAATGCATCATTAGGAATAATAAGCATCTCTATTGAAGGCCCTAGCAGATAACTTCAAATTGAATCCATAAGCGGCCCAATCGAGTGCGATTTGAGAGAGCAGTAGTCCATATACACCCCGGGCACCCTACAGGGGTGCATAAATGCCTTGGAATTTGCTATTGCGCTCTCGCTTAATGTACATTGGATAGGACATGTAAATACATCGTCATTACAGCTTATAATCTTCCTCTGGGGCCCTATCTACACAAGCACCCAAATATGCTGGTAAACCGACTCAATCTACAATGCAAACTCCGAGATGGACACTGCATCTCCAGGTGCATTGTCTGACTTTTCTCTCTATCTTGTAACCTATCCTTCAAATGGTATCAATGGAAAGGTAAAATTCACCTCGTAATTGTAGTGCATTTCTTCTATTTTACTGGTGAGGGTGTTGTACTGCTATCCCCAAAACATTCAGAATGATGCAGCATCCGAAAGACCCGGAGATGTTGGTCGCGCCTAGCAACCGTTCATGACGGGCGCCAATTGGGTCCAAGCTTGGCCATGTCAAGGGTCCACACATATTCTGAACTGCTTACACTGTCAAGCTGAGTTTAACCTGCAATGTAGACGCTGACGCGTCGCCATTCCAACACATCACAGTCGATGCAATCTCGAGCCAAGGCGCGGGAGGGATGCTATTTATGTATTAAAGATTATGTTGTAGGCTACACATGTTTTCCACTACCCAATCCTATCTAGACGCTGTAGCATCAGCAAAAGGGCAATGAGGGGCAAGTAGGCTCAACGGCAGAGCGACAAATTGACTTGGTGCAAGGATGGCTTGGCATGTTGGCATTCCGCAGCTCAGTCGGACGAGAACGACGACAACTGACACATTTGGAATAATAGGCGGTCGGGTGATGCGCCAAAAATGCGCCTGCCTCAATCCGGGGATGGGAAAGTGATCTCAAGATCAGGCCACCATTTTGGGCGGTGTGGCAGCCAATGAGATGCAGGCTTGGCCATATAGGAACTACAGGGAGATTATACATCAAGATGCCATGTAGTAGTTGCTAGATTTTATGGACGAAGATTTTTAGTAACTACTGTAAGTTTATGTATAAAGACAAGATACGCCTCGCTTCGCTACGGCGGTGGTCGTAGTGTAGGAACTAATTGCTCGGTCTTGTTAAGCGCGGGACAGATGTTCGAGAACTGAAGTGGCCAAATATGCTGGAGGCAGAGCTCTTTTGTCATATGGTACTTGAGCCGGATTTGCGGTCCAAGCACCATGGTGCGGGAGCGGTAGTGGAAGCGCGCCAAGCCGTTCGACCTGGCGAATGAGTTTTATGATTCTGCCATCGAGAACAGAGAGGAAATGGCCCAGAATTGGCACCAAGAAACAGATTCAGGATCCATAGCATCTGCTAAAAAATGAGAGCAGGTTCCATGATAGAAAAAGTCGCTACTCTAGTGAAAAAGGGCCAAAACAAATAGGCGCAAACAGAGCAAGGGGATAAGCATGTATTAAGAGTGATGACAGTGTCTGGTGCATGGGTATGACAAAACCCGCAGGTGCTCATAGGTACTCGTGGGTATTTCATTCAAATGAAGTGTATATTAGCTTCAACATCAACACCAATACATATAAATACTGCATATGACAACAAAATGGTCAAGTTGGGTACCAGGAGGAAAACCCATACCCATAGTTTAAATTTCTCAATAACGCGGGGAACGTTAGCCACCAAACAAAGTGCGCTGGAACGCCGTAGGTAGAGGCTGCATTTCGAGCTATGCAGCGCCCATATTGACCGTGGTTTGGGCCGACAGTACCATGAGGCCAGGATTAACTCGAACCAGCATTGCGACTCAACGCCGTGACCGTTAGTTGCGTAAATAGGCTCATTGGAAAGCCCTTGCCTACAGCTACAGAATGAGCTATTAAAAGCGAAAACGCGAGCTTGTTTGACGGCTCAATGTGGTTATTAGTATCTGACCACCTCCTCCTGGTACCCCATACTTGAAGCTAAACTCCACACGCAAAAATGACTCTCTACTCAAACGGGGTTTTGCATCAATTAGGTATCCTATTTATCTTCAATTTGTTATATTTATATCAATGTATTAAAGGACAGCACCGACCACAGGTACCTGTCCGCGCCGATGCCTATACCTGCACCCGCGCAGGTCAGTTCCCACGGACCAGTGTCGGCGGTCCAGATGGTCTCACACTCAGCTGGGTCCAGGCCCCAGATTACAAAACCGATGCTGTGCAAGAGTACGGAAACGCGCCGCTGAGGCCTGATTTGGAAGAAACGACGGCCTAAGGCAGTGCAAAAGTGCTGCGGCAAAAGCGGGGACATGTGCTTGGCAAAGAAAGCTGAGGTAGACTGCACCCGAGTCATAAATGCCTCGGAACAGTGGAATCGTCAAGAATGCGGCCATCGAGGGTAGTTTGCTGAGCAGGTTGCGCACGGAAATACCTCAGCAAAGATAGCCGGTGCCTCTTCTCCTTTGGGCTTGGAGTCATGTGAACTCGAGAAAGATCTGCCTGAACGATTTCTTCAAAGGACGAAAGAAAGGACTGCGGAAGTGTTTCGATGTGATGAAGATGTATATGTCGTACAGTGGACAAACAGCCGCGCACACTCCCAACGACGTCGGCCAGGTGATGACCATTCAGAGCGTGTCGACAACGCAGTTCCAGCGACTTGACAGCCCCTGCAGAAGAAAGCTGCATTAGAAATGACGAGAATTGCGGCGAAACAACCCAGTCGTTGGCGGGGTCCTCTGATGATATCACAACAGAGCGAACAGCGGTGAGGATCGCTGTGTTGGCCTCGGAGATTTGCAGGAAAGCGTCCAAAAGGGATTTGATAGGTCGGATTGCCTCTCCAGTGGCAGGTCGGGTTGGCTCGATGAATCGAATCTCTTTGAAGAAGCATGCCTGAGCAGCGATTGCAAACGATGGGTGAACCAACCGGAGCGAAGCAAGCGCGTTCTTGCCACCAATGGAATGCGAATGTTCCGAGACCTCCACCAGCATGTCGTGAAGATCGAAGAAGGCGTGCATACTAGGGTGTTACTACTTGCGTCGGGGTTGTTGCTTTGGAGGGCGCAGTGCAGTCCAGTGTGCCCGCATCATTGTTTTAACCTCCGACGACGGCGACAGAAATCTTTTTGGTTTCAACAAGCGCCCGTGCTTAACCGCAACGCACAGCTCGCTGAATGCTCATATCACCGTTCGCGTGGAAATAAAAGGGCCGCATCCCGCGACTCTGGACCTTGCTTTAGCATCTCACTCTTGGGTGATGCTGAGACTGAGGGCATTCAAGCATTTCTATGCCAGAATTTGTACATGAATACTTGAACATAGCGGAATCAGATCCAAATAGGCATTCACTCGCTACTGCGCGCCTGCGGCGCGCTCGCGCTCGCGAATGAAAGGAAGTCACTGTATAATCGTTGGGAAACGTCAGAAGACATGAGCAGAGATGCGCGAAAGGAGAGAATAGAGACCATATTGAATTTCCATTTGCTGTATAACCCATCCAAATCAGCGAGAGTGCAAGTGCTCTCCTGTGCGTACTACCCCTATCTCGCGAAAGGTGTGTATCTATTTGTTATTGCCAGATTCCCACACACATTCTTAGTAATTCAGACTTGCAGAGACCATGCTAAAGCAAGGTCAATAGATTGCTCCGACACTATGGAAGATGACATTCACGGTGCGAACAGGGAGCTGAGGCGGCAGCAGGGCCTCCTTGAGCTCTCTTCTGGGTTTGCTGCTCGACGACGTTCAACAGCAACTTGGCAGTTGGGTGGAATGGATGCAGGTGGCAGCGGTAGTCGGAGCAGCGCTGCAAATTCCGCTACAGCAATTTTCAATCGTGTTTCCAGTGAGTTTCGTTATCCATGCAAGACCTCGAGGCTGACTGTCAAGCAGCCAGTTCAAGCAGCGCAAGAGCAGTAGGTACGACAAGGGGACCTTCACTTCCACGATGGATTGGTGTCAGTGGCATTGGCGACGGAATCAGTCGTTCAGACATGACATTACCACCAACCATCGTCCCATCCAGTGAGTAAAGGCTGCACTCTTGGTGTCCATACCTAATGGCAAACGAGCATCAGGTTCTGACCATGCAGGTCCTGTAAATCTCAGCATACCCACACCTCAACAAGCAGGCTACGCAGCTGGAGCGGTCATTCCGAGTGAGTTGTATGAGTACGAACCTGCGTGACTACACACCTAACGGGCTGCCCAATGAAAGCCATGAGCAGTCTCACACCTGCTTCCCTTTCCCTTCGACAACTAAGCCAACAGCAACGGCGGGAACGGGATCGACTCGAGAAAGGCCATGGCCAAGGCGACGAGAGCGGAACTCCGCGCGAAATAGGACAGAGGCGACAACGGGAAAGTAAACGTTCGAAAGATCGGTCGCCTGCTTTAACAAATCGTTAGTGTCACTCGCCTGTGTGCTTCTTGGCAACATTGCTGACGGCTTTTTGTAGTGGCAGAACCGTCCCGTGCTTCCTTGGCTCAACAGCAGCGTCGAATGCGGGAGAGGCTAAGCCGGGAAGGCCTTGAACCCAGCTCTGCACAGTTGAACAGTGAGTCTCCTTCGACACCTCTACATCAAGACCTGCTGTCTCTGACACCTCGGCTCAGTACCAACCTCTTCCCGTAACTCTCAAGCCCAACAAGATCGCCGGAAGCGGGAGAGGGTCATCCAGGAGAGCCGTAACACCAGTACACCTGCTTCAGGAGGCGATCCTAACGCACGATCTACTGGCCAACTTCGAAGGCGTAAAACTGAGGCTGCAAACAGAGATCAGCCAGAGGAGGATCTCATTTGTGGCCTTGGCTACCTGTCTGCTCGGAAGCCTTGGTCCGAGCCTGCCATTCGCCACGACGCAGGGCGCATGAGCCTTACATGTTCATTTTGCGGAGCTGCATTCTGGGAGGGAGAGCGTCTTCATTCTTCTTCAATCGCAAATCCGGTGTACACTGGCTGCTGTGACAGAGGTCAGGTTCAATTGCCAACCCTCGAACGACCTCCAGCTCCTCTCGACTCCTATCTGGAAAGCCAAACGCCCAGTGCGAAGAAGTTCAGAGACGACATATGGAAGTATAATCGTGCCCTGGCGTTCACCTCCCTTGGTGTGAACCAGGACCATACCATTAATGAAAACGGCAGGGGCCGTCCGGTGTTTAGAATCTCCGGAGAGCTTTATCACCGTAGCGGTGCGTTGACACCAAACGTCGGCAAACCACCAACCTATGCTCAGCTATATGTCATCGACCCTGCAGCAGCTTTGGACGCCAGAATGAACTGCAACGTTGGCCTTGACCGGTCGATCATGACGCGACTTCAAGACACTCTTCGAATCAATCACCAATACGCGCCAGTATACAAGCAGGCCTACGAGATTCTTTCTGGCTACGACGATGCCCAGGACGTCAGCATTCGCCTGCGAGTCGATGGTGCACGCGACAACCGTTTTGATGACCGCGTTTACGCTCTCCCTACACTCGGCGAGGTCGCTGTCATTCTCCCTGAGGTTAACTCAGCACATCCTAGGGATATTGTGCTACGAATTCGAAGCGGCCCATTGCATCGAATCAGCGAACTGCATCCCGCTTACCTGCCGTTGCAGTATCCCCTCCTGTTTCCACGAGGGGAAAATGGATGGCATGAGGGGATGACATTGGTTGAGACAGAGGATCGAAGGGCAAAGCGACTAGCAGCAGCAGCCAAGAGGATGGATTCCCGTCTCGAACGAGGTCTTCCCGTTAACCAACGGAATGCACAAGAGCGGCGCTTGACCTTGACACGCTACGCTGCCTATCGAATCCACTTCAGACCAGCGGAATTCAACATTCTGCATCGCTCCGGAGGCCTTTTCAACCGCCTTTTGGTTGACCTGTTTGCAGCGGTTGACCAGGAACGACTGCGGTATATTGTCTTGAACCAGGCGAAGTTTAGGGCTGCGCGGTTCAGTAACCTGCAGGATGCGCACATGGGCGACCCCGACAACTTGGACTTGAACGCGATTGGCCAGCGGGTGTTCCTTCCTTCTACATATACCGGTGGTCCTCGACATATGCACCAATGTTATCAGGACTCAATGGCAATAGCAAGATTCTTCCACCACTTTGACCTGTTCTTGACGATGACGACGAATCCGGAGTGGCCTGAAATCCAAAGGGAGCTTCTGCCTGGGCAAGAGGCCTACGATCGCCCGGATTTAGTGGCTCACGTGTTCGAGTTGAAGAAGAACTTCTTGCTCGACCTCATCCTGAAGAAGAAGGTCTTTGGCCCTGTCGCCGCCTACGTCTACACGATCGAGTTCCAGAAGCGCGGTCTCCCTCACATGCACCTCCTCATTTGCCTTGAGCAAGGTTCACAAGGTTCACACCCCCGACATGGTGGATGCGTGCATCTCGGCTGAGCTCCCTGACCCTGTGACGGAGCCAATGCTATTCGACACTGTACGACGTTCCATGATACACACGTGTGGCGCACAGGTGCTGGGACAAAGATGGGAAATGTACCAAAGGCTATCCAAAGGAGTTCCGGGAGACAACCGAAATGGCTTTCAACGCGTATCCTCAATATCGCCGACGCGACGATGGTCGATCATTCGAAGTCGGACGTGAAGGGAACAAGAAGGTTATCGACAATCGCTCCGTAGTGCCATATCCCCGCAGCTTGGTTGCCGTCCTTGACTGTCACATTAACCTGGAGTGTGCCTTCAGCCTTGGTTCAATCCGCTACCTGTTCAAGTACATCCAGAAGGGGCCAGACAGAGGGTCATTGGAGATTGATAGGGAGGACGAGGTGAAGACATGGGTAGAGGGACGGTACATCTCAGCACCTGACTCTGCCTGGAGACTGCTCCAGTACAAGACACATGTCATGAAGCCCAATGTTTACCGCTTGCAGGTTCACTTGGAAGGACACCACACCTGTGACGTATAACCCTGGAGATTCACTTCAAACGATCCTTGAGAATGGGGCAGCAGCCGTCACCACACTTACCGCCTTCTTTGAAGCCAATGCTGATGCTGGAGAGCTCGGTGCCCTTGCTCGGACCTTGACTTACCAAGAGTTTCCTCACCGGTTCGTGTTCAACCAGAATGACCGTCGGTGGACTATCCGCAAGCGACGCAACCATCACAACAAGGAGAATAGCGACAGTGACGATGACGGGAGCGTAAGGGGTTCTGATGAAGAGGATGAGGATGAGGAGGAAGGTGTTGAAGTGATGAGCAAAGAACGCACGATGCGTCGACCTCCAGCGCTGGGAAGGATGTATTTCCTCAAACCAACGGCAGGCGAGGTGTTCTACTTGAGAACACTGCTCACGGTGGTCAAGGGTCCCACGTCTTTTGAGGACATACGAAGGGTCCCCGGCCACCCCCATCCCTTTCCTACATATCATGCAGCTTGCGTCGCTCGGGGATTGCTAGAAGACAGCGGGGAATGGAGGATTTGTCTTGCAGAGGCATGCGAAATGCACACCAGGTCATCAGCTACGCAATCTCTTCGCAACACTTTTGCTGTTCGGTGAAATCTCACAGGCCAGAGGTCCTCTGGGAAGAGTTCAAGACCTACATCTGCGATGACCTTGAGCACAAGCTTCGTCAGCTGGGGTTCCGCGAACCGTCTCAGGACAGTTGCTTTGACTATGGCCTATTCCTAATATCCCTGTCACTAGAGGCCTCTGGGGCCAGTCTGGACCAGTGGCCTTCGATGCCCAAAATCCGAATGGAGTGGCAGAACCTCACCGACAACTCTTTGATTGCGGAGCACCGGCTGCAATTTGACATCCAAGTCCAGGAAGTCGAATACAAGACAAAGGCGCGCCAACTGAACCAAGAACAACAAGAGGCCTTTGACGACATCACTAACTCGATCTTGACGGACGCTGGCCAAACGTACTTCCTTCACGGTCCTGGCGGGACAGGAAAGACGTTTGTGTATGGCGCCATCTGTGCCAGGGTACGAGCAGAAGGCTTCATTGTCCTCTGTGTGTCTTCCTCCGGAATATCGGCCATTATGCTTCCAGGGGGACGGACTTCTTATTCGCTGTTCAAGATTCCCATCGAGGGTCTTCATGAGCGATCAGTGTGCGCCATACCAAAGGACAGCGAGCGAGCAGGCCTGATGCGTTCAGCAAAGGCCATTATATGGGACGAAGCAGGGGCTCAACACCGGTTCGCCATTGAGGCTGTTGATCGCACTCTCCGAGATCTTAGGGACGACCCAAGACCGTTTGGCGGACTTACAACAGTTTTCGGAGGCGATTTCTTACAGACACTCCCAGTTATCCCAAGGGGCTCAAGAGGCGAGATAGTCAATGCCACGTTGCAACAGTCGCCTCTATGGAGGCACATCAAGGTGCTTCACCTCAAACAGAACATGCGTCTTGATCCCAGCAATGCCGACGCATCTGATTTTGCTCAGTGGTTGCTTGAGGTTGGACATGGGCTCAACGATGAGGAGAATGGCGAGGTAATGTGGTTGCTGTCTCTCCTGCTAGCACACTTTGACCTGACGCACTTCCAGGTTGCCATTCCTCCCGACCTATGTGTTGACAATCTTGAGGAGCTCATCGAGTCTGTATACCCTGGCCTAGACTGTGCAACCACCCCTCCACCGGAGTACTTCAAGGATCGAATGCTTCTTGCGCCACGCAACACGGCTGTCAGCAAAACCAACGAGCAAATCCTTGCTATGCTTCCTGGCGATGCGAAAGAATATTTCAGCGCTGACGAGGTACTGCGTGAAACCGGAGTCGATGGCTTGGATGATGAGGACCCAAATGATTCTTTTCCAATGGAGGTCCTCCGGGACCTGGATGTTCCCAACTTTCCACCTGGGATCCTCCGTCTGAAGGTTGGTTGCCCGATAATCCTGTTGCGTAACATCAATGCCTCCCGAGGTCTCTGCAACGGAACTCAACTCATTGTTACACAAATGAGGGAAAGGGTCATCGAAGCAAGGATCCTCAGTGGCGACCATGCTGGCGAATTGGTGCTGCTGCCCAGGATTGCCCTGTTACCTAGCTCTTCCGATGCTCTCACAATACGGTTTCGACGCCGACAGTTTCCCGTTCGGCTAGCATTTGCTTTGACTGTCAACAAAGCTCAGGGGCAGTCAGTGAAGCATGTTGGGATCGACCTCTCAGTGCCTGTCTTCTCGCACGGTCAACTTTACGTTGCTCTGTCTAGGGTGACTGCCAGATCTAATCTGAAGGTCTTGCTCCCCAATGAAGCAAAAAATTTTCTCTTCACCAAACGTTGTCTTCAAGGAAGTTATCCTACTGATAGCGCTACAATAGGAAGATTGCCTGACCTTTGTATTTATTATGTCGTTATACCTAGCATCATGTTTGGAGGGATATCATGTAAACTTGGAACTCTGTTGCGTGGTTTGTGGTTGTATGACATTTGCAAAATCTTCTAATGGTACGTGGTTTGAAGGAGGAAACTATGGTGGTCTTTCTATAGTATGAAATATGTGAAATCGTCTAATGTTGCGTGGTTTGAAACGGGGATCTACCGTGGAAGAACTATGGTGGAAAGAGAATGGTGGCCGCATGGAAACGAGGGATATGTAGGAGATGGTGGCGTTGGGTAATTGGAAAGGGGATCTACAGTGGAAGAAGAACGATGATGGAAAGAGAATGGTGGCCACATGAAACTTAGGGACTGTGGAAGAGAGGGTGGTGTTCAGGGACAAACAGGCTCGATCGTGGAATGACCACAGTGAAAAGAGAACAGTGGCCTGTATGGACGTGAGGAATGTTTAAGAGAGGGTGACATTCGGGAGCGACAAGGCTCTACTGAGCTTGCTCAGAATGAAAGTGAGAGACGGTCCGTTTGGCAGGTCATCAGGAGTGGCATTGGACAGTGTCAAGAAGACAATGGTCCATGACGGTGGGGCCAGGATGGATGTTGAGATCCGAATCAGAACCTGAACTAGCAGCAAGAGTCGAGTCGCGCTCTGCAGAGGTCAGTGAGAGGTCAAGACCGTTGGTGTGACCCTGTGCAAATGCTGCAAGGGCGTTGTCAAGAGCTTGCCATTGCCAATCAGACCAGTCCAGTGACGGAGCTATGTCGAACGTCAAAGACAGTCGAAGCGGAGAGGCAGTACTGATGGCCTCGAGCACTTTGATGATAGCAACCAGTGGGCCACCATCTGCAGATAGCATGCTGTCGTCCTCCTCCTCTTCGTCGGCAAATACAGGGAATCGGGGATACCTATCCTCAACCCTCAACGTCATAGCAAGGCTTCGGACCAGTGGCATGTGGTTGAACACCAGTGCAGATGGAGGTGTGGCATCACGCGTGGCTTTGCAGCAAATGTTATTTGCAATATCAGAAATGAACCAACTGAGTACGCACCTGGAGATAGGCTATGCGCGTTGGAGAGCCTGTACAGGCCTGTCACATCAACCAGCAAACACTCGAGGCTATGAGCCGCAACATTGGGCTTCGTCATCAGAAAAGCTATATCACGAAGGTATTCGGAGCGACAAGTGAGGGTCTGGGCTTCGGAGAGATCAAAAAGGTCGACCAATCGATCAGGGCTTGCGTCGGGAGAGTCAAAGTAGGCCTTGGGAGGCCTTCCATCGTAGTCGAGTGAGGTGACAACAGGGCGAAATCCTGTATTTGTGACCCCACCAGGGGCCAGAAGGACACCAGCAAGGACCACGGTCTTCAAGCACCGAAAATGTGTGAAAAAAGTACTGGCCAGTCCATCGACATCACAAAGCTCGAGTGACACCACCCTGGTGGGCGAACGATGAGACGGCATTCTCCAGCAGGGTGCCGTCGATGGCCCGATTATCGAGTTCTCGAAGGATGTGAAGAGTCAGTGGAAGCCCGCCCTCCGTTGTGGATAGAATACGCGCAAAGATTCGATATGATAATGACAGGACCCAGGAATCCCATTCCTCAGACCAGCCATCGAACTGGAGCACGACATTGCGAACACGTTTGGCGATCCTGCCATTGTCAGCGCTGAGGCTGGAGAATGCGATTAGTTTGGCTTCAACGTTGTTGATTGGATCCTGCTTGAACCGGATGGTGTGAAAGACGTGGCCTTCGCCTGCTCACGCAGCTGCTCGAGAGGCAAGGCGAAAGGCAAGTAGATCAGACACAGTTCCGGTTGTAGCAATGGCATCGCAGACGCTGCCAAGAATGTCACGATGGCCAATGTCTGCCATGATTGTTGAGGAGAAAGCCAGGAAGCGATAACGGTTCAAGCCAGGAAGCGGTAGTGGTTCAAGCTTTCAGGCTTTATGTGCAGTGCTTAGGACGCCGGTCCTAACATTGCATAACACTGATCGGTGCTTTCTTGACGCAAAATGCTTTGCCTAGGCTGCTGTACATGATATTCGTGAAATCTATGGTGAAAGAACTATAGGCACAGTGAAGTGGTACATGTGCTAAAGTGGTTTAGAATAGGGAAATGGTTTATGCATGCCAAGGGTAGTAAAGATCAACTGGAGTCGGGGTATGGATGACACGGATGATATTGATTTGCGCTCCTCGGAGCAGGTACACGGCGGGAATGTCGACGAGGCATTGAAGGCGAAGGTGGATGATGGAACAAAGGGTGGACGATGGAACGAAAGGTGGATGATGGAACGAAAGGGGATGGATTCTCAGTCGCTGCAAGAATAGAATTTGGACGTGTCGTAGATGTCAAGCGTTGTAAGAGTTGCGGTTCCCTCTTGCGCAACAAGTGGCATCTGCGCACGAAGGAATGGGAGTGACAAATGCGCTCGAAGGAGTTGGCTTTCCAGCACTGCGTTGCTTTGCCTCAGGAATCGAAAGTCGATGCGGACCTTGCAGTGTGCCGAGACAAACCGAACAAGGGCTGCATCGAGGGTCATCCAGTCAAGGGAGGCGAATCATCGGTGGTCTGTGGTTGCAATGACGATGTCGATTCGAACCGTGATATGGCCTTCCTGAACGAACGGCGTTCAACATGCAGGCTACAGCTTCGATGGGCTTCATTCCTCGATCCAGGTCGTCACGCCGCTTAATGACAACTTGCACGATGAGATTGCGAAGGCTGGGAAGGAAGATAGACTTGAGCATGGGATCTGTGCTTGCATTGGATGAAGCCGTGGGTCGAGGAGTAGCTGTGAGAAAGGGCAACGGTTGGAAACTGTTTGGGGCAACAATGGAATTGACGTACAACAGAGGATCGAAACATCAACCGCCAGAGTCTCAAGCATGGTACATCCGGTAGGCCTGTGTCCTACGACAGCCTGAAACTGCCGGTACTGAAGGGCATCACACCGGATTGAAACAGTTTCGTCGAATGCAAGGTATGGCATGAGGGGTGCATCGAAGACAAGAGGAGGGTCGAGGTCTCCTCCAACCGTAGGACGATGGAAACAGATGAGTGTCTTCACCGATGGTCGAAAAGACGGTGGGATTGTTGAGCCTTCGCCTGTTGCCCCACGCATGTCGAGTTTCTCGAGCTGGCTGAATTTGGAGAGAAGGAAGTGAGGAATGTCCACGATGTTGTCGATTTGCAGTGTCTTGATGCTGCTGGCAAGTCGTTCGATGGTGAACCCAAGCATGTAACCATCGCCAGGGGTCTGTTCTTCTCCTGATGAAATGGAGAGGAATTCGACATTGGCCCGTTCCTTCAAGAGATTGACCAGCTCATCCATCTCCTCTGACGACACCCACTGCTGATCGTCGCCTAGAGCCAGGTGAAGGCGTCTGGGATGACGAGAGATTGAAGGGCAGGCTTTGCAAATGGCGAGGAACTGTGCTATGCGCTCGACAGGCTGACGTGGTGGAGGAATAGCGGTGTGGTTCGGATATAGCGATGTTCTTGAAAGTGAACAGGCTGACCCGCTGCTGCCGTTGACTTGCAGGCCATCCTGAAGTTGTGCATGACCGTTGGAGGTTGGTATAGGTCGATGTACTGAGCCAGGATGCCCACAACATCTTGGTCGATGCAGGGCGTGGAAAGAGACACTGCAGGTTTGAAAGGAGGAAGCATAACAGTGAACCGCAGAGACAAAGGTTTCGATTTCAAGACCACTATGGCGTGGGGTGAAGGAGGGCAAAAGAATGGTATCGATGCCTTGGCTGACCAGTTTCCCTCCATGTGTGGCTGACAGGGGCTTCAGTGACCTCGGCTGACGGGATTTCGAGCCGACCAGACTGCCATTGTGAGCGCAGGAGCTAGGCAGCCGCTAAGAATGAGGTTTCGTCAGCCTCTGCAGAAGACATAAAACCCTGCGCGGGTTTGCAAGGGACAGCACGAACCTGTCTGTCGACGCACTCTTTCTGCAGCTTCCTCTCCTTCCCAGCTTCTCATCGTCTAGCCTCTCCTTCCCACATCACCGTCTAATCTCTGCATCCCGTCATGGTTCTCACTGCCAAATCTGTTGCTGAGGCTCAGGCAAAGCCTTCTTCGTCTAAGCCTTCCACGTCGAAGGCAGCCGCCTCCACTCCTTGGGCTACTCCCCGTGCTACGATCCCCAGGTCTCCCACAGCTGCATCCTCCCTCAACGCTGCAAACGGTCTTTCCACCATCTCGGCGTTTGTCACTGTTGCCAATGCTCGCCTGCGCCCCGCAGGATAAATGGAACAAGCTGTTCCATCTTGACTGCCAAATCGTCGTCGCTGCTCCTTCTGGGGAGTTCAAAGTCTTGCTGGGGCTGGGCTCTTTCTTCAACGGCGCTGGCCTGGACTTTCCTACGCTCTTCGCAATCCCTCGCCCCTTTCCCGTCTTTGAACTGGAGGGAACCGTGAGTACTGTACAAGTTTCCAATTAAGACATCGACTAACCTGTGTATAGTTTGCCAAATACTTCCCTGCCATTGGCATGCATGGTGCTGGCTACCACTTCGTTTCCGAGATTTCCACTGTGAGTTGATTCGTGTTTGGCTTCAAGGCTCCCTGAACCTCATGGAATCTGTATAGCTGAAGCACATCGGGTACTTCGATCCCGAGTACGTTGAGGGAAGTGGACAGGAGGAACAGGGAGAGGTTGATGAGGAGGAGAGTGACGAGGCAGACGCTGAGCATCCGGAAGGCGGTGAGGCTGATGGTCAAGAGGTCGATGATGATGGTGGGAATGGCGCCGACGAGGACCTTCCAGAAGAGGATCAGAGCGGATCGCCGCAATTTGCGGGCCTCAACATGATGACTGTTGCTGAACTGGCTAGCAGCGTCACCATGGTGTCTGTTGGAATGGTCCATTCGTCGAACACCACCACCAACTCCTTCTTGATGGATGTGCAACTGTACATTCCCTGATGGAATCCATCATAAATCGACGGATGCCCCGTCTACTCCTTCCCCTTTGTCGTCCTCTGTCGACTCCGGCGTCAATCTTGGTGCTTTCAAGCCAATCGCCCCTGTTTGCTGTGCCTGGCCTCCCGACAAGAACTTCAAGAAACCACCGCCTGTCCCACGCAACGGTCAGCTTCGTTGCTTGCTTCGGAACTCTGTTCGACTTCTCCTTGGAGCCTGGAGATGTCGTCGAATTATCCCGTGCTCAGATCAGGATCTTCCAACTTGCTTCTCTCGGTGTTTCCCAAGATAGGAACGTTGGTCACATTTTGCCCAATACACTCGACTCTCCCTCAGCCACCACCTCCGCTTCTTCCAACCCCAAAACCATCTTCAATCTCGCTTTGCGCGCCGCACCTACTGCAGCACCACCTTCTCCTGCCTCAGCTTCTACATCCCAAGCTCAGGCTCCTGTTGCTGGAGTTGGTGCTGACGTTCCCCGGAAGCGAGGAAGGCCACCAGGATCTAAGAACTCGACTTCCTGCGCCTAAGAAAGCAAGGACCACTGCTGCTGAAAAGGCTTCGGCGAAGAAGCTTGAAAACGGCGGACAAACTGCGGAGAAGGGCAAGAAGAAGGCCGGTGGCGATGGTCAAGTCGGGGCTGGCGACGCCCCTTTCCCCGACGCTGCTACCTGATATGTACACTCCGTCCTATTTTCTTTACAGCCTCGATTGCGTCTCCAATACTCTTACACCTGCGTACACCAGATTCTCTGTATACCACCATAAGAGTTTTGTTTTTATTTCGTAGTAGTCATATCCTTCTTCCTCTGAATGAATTGATCACGGCAGAGATCGTTTAGGTCGTCAAGCTAATGGCATTCGCTCCGTCAGATCCGGGTTGCTCGGGGATTCGCATCACCATAAAGCGCTGGCGCTGGCGCAACCTTTTCTTTCCCCACCAACGCCAGAGTGCGTAGCACCGCACACGGCCTTGATGACATCTCTGCTTTTCTCTCAACGCTTGCGCCAATCTGAACCTCTTCGATACATACGATGACAATACATAGCCATACCACATAGCCATACCAGGAATCGAACCTTGGAACCTTTTTTCCATTGGCGTTAGCAGGTTCTGAAGTTAGCAGGTTCTGAAATTCATCCCAAACCGAAATGCGTCCACGGGCTGTGTCGACGGTACAACCCCTAAACGGCCCTTCCAACTTCAAGTGCCGGTTACGGAAATCTCAAGAATACCACTAACAAAAGTAAAACGGTCCACCTGATAGGCTTCCCCCTTCCCCCCCTTCCCCGGGCGAACGCCCGGGTATTCCCCTAGTACTATTGGAAACCGTACAATTTTTCAGGTATCTGGAAGGTCTCGACTTTGTGAAATGGTGCTGGCTGAGCCATGTACGGCCATTATAAATGAAGAAACGGATGTCAGCCACTCGAGCTCAGGGGCTGACAACAACAGGATAGTACAAAGTAGCATGATGGAAGTATGTCCCTGTCCTCGTCTGAAATGATAGACTCGGTCAAATCGATGGCAAAATCGAAATGCCGCTTCGTAATTAGACCCACCCTTGGTGATATCTGGGGACGCCAGAGGTTTCGGGGGTTGGGCGTTTAAATCATGCTGTGCATCCGCTCGGCACTCAGCGCCTGAATCGAATCACAAGATCCTGGGACTCTTTTCAGCATTAGCTGTATGCCCGGGCGAGCCTCATTGCTGGGCTGTCTCCTCCCTCACGTCTGGATGCTTGGCTGGGCTCGCCATGAATCATAATGCTAACCTAAAGGGTAGCGTCTCTTGGGACCAGGGCTTGACAACAACCAAGAGAGCAAGATGGGAAGTTGAGCTCGCTGGGCCGCCATCGGAGTGCTCGCCGACCGCCTCAGGATCCGCTCTGATATCTGGCGTCGAGAGTGCTCAGATTCATGGTGGTACATTCAATGTGGCTGGGCGCGACATTGTTCATCACCATACCCACAACTATGGGCATCAGACGGCTTCAGTTGCTGTCTTGGACATCCTGAACTCGCTATCCCTGCCCAATTTCCGCGACATTCAGCTGGATACCCTTGCCAAAGCCACCGAGGGGACCTGTATCTGGCTCACAACAGGAGAAATCTTTATCTTCTGGATTGCAAATGGGAAGATACTGTGGGGTATTGGTATCCGTAAGTCATATCATGGCTTGTCTCGAAAGAATTTCCTGCTGACTTCTATCCAGCCGGAGCTGGGAAGACCGTCCTTGCGTGAGTAAGGTCCAAAGAATGTTCGTGCCTGAGCTAATCTACAACAGATCCATTGTTATCCGCTACTTGGAGGGTCTAGAGAGAACATCAGGAGGCATCATCTGTGTCGCCTACGTCTACCTTCGCTACAGTGAGCCCCTGGCCATCAGGGACATCCTGGGATTGCTGGTTAAGCAGATCGTTGAGCGCCACGCTGACCTGATCCCACTGGTTGAAACCCTCTATGCAAGTCACAAGCAAGAGAGGACCAAGCCAAGCCAACAAGACCTGCTGGAAGTACTGGGGGGATTCGTTCAGTGTGGAAAGACATTGTTCTTCGTCCTGGATGCATTCGACGAGATGCGGGCTGAAGATCGGCCCATCCTGCTCAGGCTTCTCGCATCGCTGGACGCAAAGCTCTTCATCACCTCCCGACCGCTAGAACCGCTCCAGCAGCAGTTCCCCTCCGCTCAAATATTCAACATCGCTGCGAACCCATCCGATCTCGACCTGCATATCAAGAACTTTCTGCGACATAGTCCAGAGGTCATGGCATTGATTGAGGGAACCGATCTTGAGGAAGAGATTGCAGAAACAATCCATCGAAAGTCGGGTGGAATGTGAGGTCTCTTAGCTTCTTCATTTACTCTTGCTCAATGTCACCTACAGGTTTCTCCATGCAAAACTCCAGCTAGAAGCACTCCGGAGCTGTGTTAGTGCTCACGATGTGGAAGAAACCTTGCAAGCATTTCCTTCTGATATCGAGGTGATCTACGCAACTACCTGGGAGCGAATTCTTGCCCAAGCACCCAAACAGTCAAACCTTGCTAAGCTCGTGCTTCTCTGGATCACTCACTCCCATCATGAAATGACCATCGATATGCTGCGACGTGCTGTTGCCACCTCGCCGGCAACGTATGCCTTTGAGCCAAAGCGGATGGTGCCGGAAGCTCTCCTCCTCTCGGTTTGCTGCGGCTTGGTTGCAGTCGATGAAAAGACAAGACTAGTTCGTTTAATTCGTGAGTTTCATCATCACTTCATCTATACATTTCTTTGTCCTTATTCGGTTGTCATCTAGACTATACCACTCGGGAGGCCATTTTGCCTCGAATCCTGAATTTATTTCCCGTCCCTCATGCCCTTCTTGGGCATGTTTGTATTGTCCATCTCACCAAGTGTGGGTTTCAACACTATAGGATGGAACCCGGTGCATGGCGCCCGATCGACGACCTCAGAGCTCGGCTTCGCAAGGATACCCTCCTGGGATACGCTTACTGGTCATGGGCGCACCACACTTGTCAATGCAGTCGTTACGCGCCTATCACATCAGCAACCGCCGATTTGGTGCTGAACTGCACCAACTTTCCTTTGGACAACGGTTGGCTCGAATATGGTCGCTCCATTCACGTTGCTGCATTCTACGGGCTTGAAGACCTAATCCCTCTAGCAGCACAGCTCGTTTCTCCGAATTCTGGAACCCGCACGACCTCCAACAAGTCGCCGTTGATGCTGGCAGTCCAAAGAGGTCACACTGCTTGTGCTAAAGCTTTGCTCTTGCTGCCAGGCATCGACGTGAACGTCTGCGACGATGTTTTGCAGAACGCGCTCATGCTTGCCGCTCGTTATGGTAACAGCAAATGCGTGAAATTCCTCGCTGATTCCCCTGTCATTAACATCTGTGCAGTTGATATGCTCGGTCAGACCCCCCTGATCCATGCCGCCAAAAGAGGCCATACTGAAGTTGTAAAAATCTTCGTGAGGCTCTCAGGCATCAACATCAACGCTGCAGATAAGGATGGTTGGACCGCTCTCATTCATGCCGTGAACAAAGGCCATGCTGACATTGTCAGAGAGCTTCTCAGTGTTCAGGGAATTGATGTCAATTACCGCACGATGCATTGGACACCCCTCACGATGGCGGCATTCACAAGTCGCATAAATATTGTGAAGCAACTCCTCAACGCTCCTGGGATTGACGTCAATGCTGCTCCAAACGGGGAGACTGCGCTGTCACATGCTTTGTGTAGGAGAGACAGAGAGACCGCTGACCTCCTTCTCGCCTTTCCTGGGATAATCGTACCAACCCCTATCAATCTGTCATATTGAAATGTACTCGCTACGGGGACATTTTTGCTCAATGTATATACCAGGATATATCTTGAAGTGACTTCGGTGAACGTCTAAGGGCAAAACATGAAGAGGGAAGCAAGTAGATTTTCGACCTCAAATGAGCAAAGAGCACTGACACCACCATGCCCTGGCTATGCTCCTGCAGGTGCAAAGGGTATTCGACAACCAAGGTGGAAAATTGAATCAAGCATTGTGACCACAGCGTGTCCACTTGCACATTGCACGACGTCACGGCGGGGGAGATATGTACAGTTTTGCGTACCTTTTATATTTTCAGAGCTACAATAGACTTTTCCCAGTTCCCGCCAACGGTCCCGGAGCAATTTTTAATGTGCGAATGAATTCCACCTAGAGCGTCGTTGTTGCCGCTGCTTTAATCATAAAGTTGAGCCTTAACATTGTCAATGTACATGACCGCGGGTGGGGTGAACCGTTTTGAAAGAAAGGGTGATAGTGATGGGACGATTCCTAGAGACCTTGAAATCTGAACCTCCTGCCCAGGCGCGCAAGTCAGAGTTTGAGGACCTCGGCATCTGCTGGGTGCCTGTTCTCGATACGGGAAACAAAGTCCACACCCCTGGGGTTACACAGCGCATCGGGTATGATGTATCTTATTATTATTTTTAGTAGCTATAACTTTATAATAATAATAATAATATGTATTTTCTAGGAACCTACTGTGGCAGAGATAGCTAACGCGACGAAAGGGCACTGTCGCAGTGTCAATGAGGCATTGCGGACCGAATATCGATAACACAACGTTCGAGGACATCCAGTAAGAATAAAACCCTGAAAGAAAACCCCCAGGTTAGGTGCTAACACTTGGGAGATACCTCGAGTGGACGGTATGGTCCCATGAAAATGACGCCGACTGTCCCAGGATGCGAAGAGCCATAATGGGGAGCAGAGAAACGGATCGTGGCTACCCACATGCAGATCGGACTGACAATGAGGATCAGAGTGGCCATTCTTTCAGGGCAGAGAGGCTTTGGTGATATCTCGACCACTTATATCAGGGCTGGTGCACAGTCTGAAATCCAGGCTCTCCCATTAGTCCGCCAGATCAGGGCAGTCAAGAGCTAAACCTGTTGAGCGGATTGTTTATGCTCACCTCGACAGTTTTGGATCGTGCGACAGTAAAAATTTCAACGAGTTTGGTCTTCCGTCTTACCTATACCCTCCTTCCTCCTCAGTTGTCGATGTATCAGTGCCTGCGTTCTTTGGGCGCTTATTCGCAGTTGGCTGGAGGCCTTGGGAATTTACTTCCACTCCCAGAATCGGACGGAGCCAATAGGCCGGCCAGCTGTCTTTCGCTCCGTCATCCTGTTTCTGCAACCGAATCTCATCCAGAGATCCTAGGACTCCCACGATTGGCTCTATCTGGGAACACTTGCTTGCACCCTAGTCTCAATACTCGAAGCATCCCGCTGGGCTTATGGATCACGAGCCCCAATGGCAATCACAGCAACAACTTGCAGACGCCGCTGGCGAAGCTTTGCTTTGACCCTAAATCGTCGCGCTCAACGGCCACCAAACTGGACTCTTTGGCTGCGGAACTAGAAACTGGTGAGTTTGCTGTTTTCAGACACATGGTTTCGTGGCTTCTGCAGGTGCCTCGAGGCTGGCTACCGGAACCGACGTCCATCTGAGGGTGGGTGCCAGATTGGCTCTGCTTTTCGCCTCGAGAACTCTTGCCAAAACTCTACCCTATCATTCTTTCTTCACTAAACGAAGCCAAAGCCATGACTGAACCATTGACGCAGACCACACTAACCACCTCCCACAGACCCCCAACTCTCCGCCGCCAAACGCCTGCAACGAACCCAAGCCCTCAACTCGGCCCTCTCCCATGCAGGCCTCGAACGTCAACTCCTCGAAGCCCAAAGAACAACCTCAGACCTCAAAACCAAACAGCGCGACAAGGGACCCTTGATCGAACGGCTGGAACGAGACAGGCGGTACCTTGCCGACCGCGAAAAGGAGGAACATGAAGAGAAGGAACGGAATCAGGCCAAGGTAGGTCTCCCTTCTCCTTCTCACATGTGCCGAGGCTAATAAGGGCCGTAAAGTACGAAGCAGATACCGACATCTGCGTACTCCAAGCACTCAAGACACAAATAGCAGCGACGATACACCACCCTCAGTACCCATATCCGTCACCCAGACCCTCACAAACCTCCACCTCATCCATGCCGACTTCCTCGAAGAACACGGGGCAACCGCTGCTTCCCTTCGACAACGCTTAACTGAACTCCTTTCCCTCGAATCTCAAAACGCACGGCACCAAAAAAAAAAACGATCCAGGCCCTTGAAGGGGAGGCCCGAGCTGCCAAAGAAGATGCTAGGCGAATAGATTCGAGGGTGATGCTCGTGGAGAGGGAGGTCGAGTACCTCCAGGCTCTGTTGGCGAGCCTCAATGCGGAGGAAGCGTTTGGCGATAACGCGACACCCGCAGCGGTGGATGAGATGGAGGAACTGGGGGCGTTACTTGCGAGAACATGAACGACCAACTTGCGAACGACCTAGAAGCGTTAGAAGGTCCATTGGTCTCTACCGAAGAACTCGAAAAGGTCGAACAGGAGAAGAAGGCGCGTCGTCAGAGTACGCGATCCTTTCTGCAGAACGACGTGATGCTGACAGAATGTACTTACAGCCATCTCAGAATACGAACAAGAAATCATTGCGCAAACTACAAAGATTGACCAACTCGAACAAGCCCTCGCTGATCTCAGCGGCGAGATCGCAGGATGTCGATACGTCCCGCCGAAAATCCGTGTGTTGTGCATGGCAGAGAACTCAGACCCGGCTTGGGCTGATCTTCGACAAGCTACCGTGACGATGGATGGAATCAAAGGGGAGAACGAGGCGCTTATCAAGCGGCTCAAGCAACTCGAGGAGAAGTGGTTTCATCAAGTACCGCAAGCCAAACGGGGAGACAAGCAGGGTCTAGTAGGTAAATGGAGCAGATCGCCTGTGTTCGTTTTTTCTCACTGACTTGGCTTCATTCACGCTTGCAGGCTATAGCTATCGATGCTGAGGCCGAGCGCGATCCCATTGCTCTCGTCGTGAATATTGTCCCGCCTTTCTTCGACGATGCCAGGTTAGATGGGTGCGAGTATACACGGCAGAGGGGCGTTCATGCAGCCCTTCACTATATCGCGAAGAGCCAAAGTACGAACTAGAGCCTGCTATGGCACGTCAGTACGGCTCTGGACCTCTACACCATCGAGTTTGAAGTCGGAGGCGGTGATTTGAGGTCGAGCGCGAGCGCAAGGTGCCTCTTTAAGCATGCAGGTAGTACGCTTGGTTCCTCTCGGTTTGACTTCGCTTGGCTGACGATTCTTTGTAGGGATCCATGCGTTCAAACCTGACTGGTCCGTTTGCCGAAACAGCGAGCTACTCGACTCTAGTGGGCCCTAGTGCGTCAACAGCTTTGCTGAATCAGTGGTACTCTCTCGGCCCTTCCCGCTACACGGCACTCGTGCAATCCCTCGATAAATGGGCTAGGCCAATCTGGAGGGCTGCTGGCTGCATGTCTACGGTGACAGGGCGAACCGCAAGGCAAATCTCTGATCCCTCGATTCGCCACACTAATTGTTCTGCATAGCAGAACACCTACCGCGCCGCCATCGGTGGTTCAAGTCCTAGACTAGCTACAGACTTTGGGGAATCGAGCATGGAAACAGTCCCTTGCTCACCGACGGTCAAAAGACACGAGGTGAGGCATGATACGTCCTGGCATGCACCCTGGGCTAACGATCCTTTACAGGCGCTCCGGAACCACGGCGGATGCGCAACTCGCGCTTTGAAGTCTCTCTGTGCACATGTAGTCGGTGCTGCGGGTTTGGATGGGATCAGCCAGGTAGGTCAGTTGCGGTTTCGCCATGTCTAGTTCTCTTGCCTCATCATATTCCCCAGAGAATTCGATCCAACTCTAGCCGGCATTGCCCTTCCAACACACGCTGAGCATCATCGACCAACATCTGTGTCCGCTATCAACATTGCAAGTGTTCGAACCACGATACAGCTACGCAATTGGCACTCTGTGGCCCCTGATCGTCACGAACTACCGGAAGAACCGCATCGACTTGCACGTTCTGAGCCCGGAGGAGGTAGATGTGAGTCGGGTTGGGCTGTCCGACCTCTGACTTACGACCACACCTACGGTGGACCATATCAAGCTGGACAAGATGGAAGAGCTGGAAGAGTTGTTTGAAGAATACAATAACGTCAATGACCAACTCGCGAATGACCCGGAAGTGTTGGAAGGTCCTATGGTCTCGACCGAGGACTTGGAGAAGGTCAAGCAAGAGAAGAAGGCTCTTCGTCAGTACGCGTCCCCTTTCCTCACGGTGACATGGCACGATGCTGACAGACAGGATGGGTTTACAGCCACCGCTGAGCACGAACAAGAAATCGCCTCCCAAGCTACCAAAATTGACGCACTCGAACAAGCCCTATTCTATCTGAGCGGCGATATCGCAGGAGGCCAACACGTCCTGCCTACAACACGCATCCTTTGCGTGGCAGAGAACCCAGGTCAAGCTTGGGTGGATCTTCGACAAGCGACGATGGACAGAATCAGAGGCGAGAACGAGGCGCGCATCGAGCAGCACTGAAGTCGCTGGAGGAGAGTGGGGCTTGATCCAATACCACAAGCCAAACAGGGAGACGAGCACGAGCTGCTAAGTAAGTGGAGTAGATCACCTGTTTTGTCTTTCTTGCTGACTTGGCTTCACTTTTACAGGCTACGGCTATCGGTGCTGAGATCAAACACGACCCCCTCGCCCTCATAATGGCATTGTCAAGCCTTTGCTCGATGATGCCAGGCCGGATGCTCGCACGTTCAAGAGTAGCCACGAGATGGAGGCGCCCCTGCAGCTTTTCGCGATGTTACGCCAAGCTAAAGCACAACCCAGAGCCTGCTAGGGCACGCCACTACGGCTCTGGACCTCTATTGCACCGTCGAAGGGCAGTGGTTTGAGGTCGAGGGCGAGGTGCCGATTGGACTATGCAAGAAGTACATTCCGTTTCTCTCGTCTTGAATTCCCTTGGCTGACGATTCCTTCTAGTGATCGGTAGGCTCAACGCTGGTTGATCCACATGCACAAACTGCAAGCTCATCGACTCTGCTGGGCCCTAGTGCCTCAACGGCTTTGCTGAAGCAACGGCACTCCATTGTCCCCCGTCGCTTCACGGGACTGAGCGGGTCGCGAGGGCTGCTGTCTACATGCCTAGGTGACAGGCAAACGGCAAGGCACACCCCCCCTCATTTCGCGTACAATGGGCTAATTGTTTTGCACTGTGGAACACCTACCGTGCCGCCATCGGAGGTTCAAATCTCAGACTGGATTGTAAAGAATTGAGGATGGAAGCAATTGCTCGCTCGCCCACCGAAGATCAAAGCACACGAGGGGAGGCATGACACTTTCATGACATGCACTCTCCGCTAGCAGCGCTTTAGAGGCGCTTCAGAACTACGAAGGATGCGCAACTCGCCTTTCTAATCCTCCTGTGTGCCTGTAGTCGACGCTACGAATGTTGAATGGGATTGACCAGGTACATCACTCGCAATCTCGCCATGTCTTGCCTTTTGGCTCATATGACTGCGCAGAGGATTCGCTCCAACGCACGCTGAGCATTGGCTAACGTTTGTATCGGATACCAGCACTGTAAGTGTTCGGACCAGGATACAGTTACGCTCCTGGCACTCCGCGGCCCTTGATACTCTCGAACCGCTGGAATAACCGCATAAAATTGCAGTCAGAACTTGGAGGACGAGGGTGAGTGCGATTGGGCTGTCCTTCCTATCAACTTCGGCAGGTATGCATCCATAGAGGGACCTTCACCTCCCTCCGTGGCTTGACTGGGCTACCAGGAGACGCCGCAAGTGCCCTGCTCGAGTAGTGGAAGATGGGCACACATCTTACCAGTGGTCAATGTATCGCATGTTGACTGATAGCTCGACACAGGGATTGAGCTACCTTAACGACGACATTCCCGATGCTCTACCCCGAAAGGATCATTCGGAGCCCTACTCGATGCTTGAGTATCAGCGCGCAAAGATGGACAAGACAAGGTTTGTGCTGTGTTAACCTAATGCCTACATGTTGCGTCCTGGATGGGATGTTGTTGCATACCCGAATATACTGGTTTATTGCCACGATGGTCACGATGTGTATAGGTAGACTGCCGCCAAAAACAACGACCGCTACCCTGCGTGACGTTAATGAATCGCAGTCATTGGGCGAGGTGCGGTGAATAGCTGTATGCGGGCCCCATTGGTGTTTTAAGCACAATCCGATTGGGGCTTGAGCGAGACAACGAAACCCGCTTCCTTGGCTTGAGTCTCTTTCGAGGTGGTCATCAACGTCATTGCAGTACCAAGATGGCTGCCATCGACATACATTATTACATATGCCTCATGCGTTCCCAGAATGGCACAATGTGAGTGGACCGAGACCACGGGATGCCGATGATTGTATAAGCCCAATGAGCGCTCAAGGACAAGCTCACGACGAGATATCTGTAACAGTTGCCCACCCCCTGGGCGGGCACTTCCAAGAGTAATAAGTCCCAGCAAGTTGTATCTTGTTGTTCTACGGAAGCAGGCTAATATATGGCATCCTCCCCTCCATCAACATCCACCTCATCTTCATCATCACTCTCCATCACCCTCTTCCGCTTCCCACCCCCAGCTTTGTGTTTCGCCGCAACCGGTCCAGTGTCTTGTGCAAACTGACTCGGCTTCATCCCCCTGATCAAATCCAACACGGTCCTTGACACCCTCGTATTCATGCGCACATCCACATGAACCTCTCGCAACCCACTCCTCAACGCCGCAATCGCGCTCCCCAACTGCTTCATCGTCAATTTCTTCCTCAACGTCCCAATCAACACACTAATCCCAACGAACTCGATGGGCGACACCTTTCCTGGATTCCTGAAACATTTATTGTACGCCAATACAAAAGAAAATAACAAACCGAACAACGCCTGAGCAGCATACGTCGTAGCTCTCGGAACCTTCAATGGGTTCCTCAGATTATATGTTGTTGTGGCCTTTTTCTTGGCCTTTTTCTGTTGAGAGCTGGTGTATTCTTCTTCTTCTTCCTCTGAGCTCTCGAGGTCAGTAAGATCGGAATCGTCGTCGCGATTCATGGCGGGCGGGTGTAGTGGGTAACGGATGAAAGAGTCCAAAGACAGCAGGCGCGCGGCTGTTGGCAGGCGTTGACGGGATTCCCACGAGTGTCCTATAGGCTATAGAGCGAGTGGGCATTGGAGAAAATCCTTGAGATTTATTAGGGATATAACAGTTGGGAGATATTCAAATGAGGTCAAAATTAGCCGCATAAAGCAAATAGAAAGGAAAGGAGCGGACCTTACCCACTTGAGCTCAGAGGCTGACAGCAGCTGGATGGTAAGATAGAGTCGAAACCATGAAACCGGGTGTCAAGAACTTCGCAAGTTGACTTCTAGAGAAAAAGAATTGAGCGTTAATACCTGTAACTAGTCTTCTGTTATTTTCTTCACTCATCAGGGCGTCAATCTCTACCCGCCCTCCCCGGCGCCAGTGGCCGTAGCCTTATAACTGCTTCGTACCGATGGTAGATGATCATGCGGTTCACTCTAGCTCTAACACGGAGCTGCGAGCAGCATAATACAAGTAATTAATTTACCCCACCCTCGGTGATATCTAGGGATGCGATCAGGCGAGTGGTTTTCGGGGCTGGGCGCTTAAATCCTGCTGTGCACCTGGTCAGCGCTTAAATCCAATCACGAGACCCTGGGAGACTCTACAGCGCTGCCTGCTGCCTGTGTGCAGGACCGCCTCGTTGTTAGCTTGTCCTCCCCCCTCACATCCGGACGCTTCACTGCACTCGCCATGGATCGTAATCCTAAGCTCAAGGCAAGGGGGTGTCGACCGAGCAGACCGAAGAGACCCGGTTCCTTGAGATCTCTTTGATTTTGCTTATGGGGTCTCCTACCATAAACGGAGCGGACCCGGTAGCACCGCCTATATATGGAAAACCCCTGAGTTTCGCGAGGCATCGTCGCGACTTTGAGATTTGAGAACTATAGCACAAGTAGAGTAAGACTCCCTGTATCTACTTTATTTTCAAAGAGGCCCGCTTTTTTGGTCGCTCGTCTTGAACTGCTGAAGCTGCCCTTTCCCGCTTGACTTGAGCTTCCTCGCGCTTCTTTTCTGCCACTGGAAGACCGCTGCGGCGACAGCGGACAACACTGAGAGGGACCGGAACCAAGTGAATGGCACGACGTCTATTGCAGGACACTAAGGACAAGATGGTGGTTGTGGTACAAGATGCTATGGAAAGGAGACGGCAGGAAGCGTCGTAACGACGCGTGATGACTAAGCAGTCGTTACACACCTCCCACCTCTAAAAAATGGAACGGGGGAAAAATCAAACGCACAGTCCAAAAAGAAAGACTCCGTAATGAAAACCAGGGACATCGAAAGGATAGCTACCGCAAGAAGTCAAGGGATTGAAGAACCGCAATGAGGATCAGGTGCAGCGTCGAAAGGATATCGCAAGGGGAACAAGAGGAATACAAAAAAATGGAATGGGGTTATCGGGTGCCAAAGAAATAAAAACAGAGGGGTGAATTCAAACATACATTCAATCGGACTCTTCATCTTCTCTCATCACCAACTCCCGGAACTCGTCCGTATCGTACTCTGCATCAGCATATTCATGCTCCGAGTCGACATCCGAGTCGACAGGTGAGGCTCCAACAGCAGCAGCGATGACAGGAGTGGGAGCAGGTGGGATGTTGCGGGTGGGATCGCCGGGGCATGTCTTCGACGAATGAGCCTTCCAGCCAGGGGAAAGGGGAGTCTTGCGACAATGGAAGCAGCCTCCAGCGGCACGGAGATCAGCACGCTCAGCCTCGGACAGGCCATTAGCACCAGAACGAGAGGGATTGCCAATGACAGGCGGGAGTGACTCCTGGCGCACAATACCCTCAGCAAGCATAGAGTTCCAGGTTGAGGACATGGTGTTGATCAATGAGTCAACCTTCAACGAGTCGTATCCGAGGTTGGGGATGGCACAGACACGGAGGGAGAGGAGGCGATGGCAGTGGAACAGGAGGTGGTTCTTGAACATGGTGTCGGTGATCTTCCAGGTAGGACCAGCAGTACCAAGCACCCCTCGAGCAGTCTGAGCAGCAGTGACGAAATCCGCGAAGCTAAGCTTCCCTTGACGAGTTGCGTAAAACGTCGCCAGGGCATCCATCTTCCAACCAGAGGGCGTGAAGCGCTCGCGGACCTTGGTGACGAATTCGGCATATGTGGTGAGGGCCTTCATCGTCGCACGGTTCTCATTCCACCACTGAGCGGCCTCCGGCGCAACCATCTTCAATCCAACCATCGTGATCTGAGCCGAGACCTTGATGTCCGCAGTCGGGTTCATGGTGGAAAAGACCTCGAAGGCGTCCTCACAATTGTCGAGCCACGCGCTGACCGAAGACGCAGATATGGGGCTGACAAGGCTAGGGAGGTCCAGCTTGGTGGACGGCATAATGGCGTTACGTGGGCGAGGCAGCGGAGGTGGGGGTGGAGTCCGGGGCAACGATCCAGATGCGGACGACGCGAGATGCGGGGGTGGGTCACGCGCGGGAGTAGAGCTGCCGAAGCCTAGAGGAGAAGTTGGGGTCCTTCCGGAACGGCCTGGGCGAGTCGCAGGGGGCAGAGGGCCAGAAAGGGGGGATGCTATGCTGCCTAGAGGCGTTCCGAGTGGTCGCAGGGGCAGGAGGGACGAGCCGAGGTGCCAGAATGCAGAGAGGATGGTGTGGGTGAAGAGAAAGGGTCGTGGGAGACGACGACGACGACGCGCGAGAACGGCGCGAGAGCGGCTGACGACGATGACGGCAGTGATGGCCAACGACGACGAAAGAAGTCGCGAGAATTCAAAAAAAAAGTGGAAGACCGCTGCGGCGACAGCGGACAACACTGAGAGGGACCGGAACCAAGTGAATGGCACGACGTCTATTGCAGGACACTAAGGACAAGATGGTGGTTGTGGTACAAGATGCTATGGAAAGGAGACGGCAGGAAGCGTCGTAACGACGCGTGATGACTAAGCAGTCGTTACAGCCACCTTGGCTTCTTGAACATGTGGGTTATCACTTCCGGGAGCACCCAATATGCGATAGTCTTTGGTATCTTCCTCAGGTATACCAAGCAGCCCCTCCTCTTCTCGGCTGATATAGATGTCGACTACCATTTGAGGTAGAAGTGGTGGATACCTTCGAGCCAAATCGGGACCCTCGCTTGCATGAAATTCAGGAATGTGATGATGCAGGTTGTACTTCCAAAAGGTTGGGTGCTGGTGGTTCAAACCTTGTGGACATATCATGCAGTGGATAGGTATGTTGGTGCATGGCGAGCTGTTGGAGACCTTTTTAGCTGACATCACCAAAAGGCGGGCAACATTTTAGTGCATTTTGGCACATTGCAAGGGCATGTTTGCATTGTCAGGTAGAGGCTAAATTAAAATGTCGATTTTACGTCTACAATGCCCATTGGTGCCTAGAAATGCAGCGTCGGGATGACGCGCGACATCGGTGATGTGCGTCCTCCCCGAGGCTTCTCTCGTGCCCGTTGCCTCGTCGAACGCCGTGTAACATGTATTGTGATGATGCTAGAAAGACTTGTGTGCGTTGTAGAAAATCCGAACCCTCATATAACAAGGCAGGGATGATGAGAGACATGGGGCCGTACAGGCTTGATGATATTTAGTGCATTTTCGCACTTCGCAATGCGCTAAGCGACTTCTAAATGCGGGCTCCGCATTTTGATCCGCAGTGCAGCCTTCCAATGATACGCTCGTATGACAATGCGGCGAGAAGCCCACAATGTGCCAAAATGCACGAAAATGTTTCCCGCCTTTTGGTGATGGAGGAGTGTGACATCTTGACATAGTGGTAGTCACAGGTCGATAGAATCTTCGAGGTGCCCTTTGAATCCGTCACGAGCTGGGTTTTGCATTGACCATCAAGACCACACCACCCGCGTGGATCGACGCCGACCTGTGATTATCACATGAACGTTAAATTCTGAAGTGAATAGCCTGAATTTGAATTATACCTTACAGCTGTTTTCAAAACTCTGACCAATCTGAAAATTTCGACACATCTCCGCCCATGCCCTTACATAGGAATACTGTAAAATCACAAATTATAGCAATTTGTCACGTCACACTCGCCCATGGTATGGTTAATTCCAAAATTGTCACGTCACAAATTGACCAAATGGTTACGAGGATGGGCAAAAAAAATCACTACTTTCCTATCATTTTTTGAGAATTATCGCTCAAGATGCGTCCTAACGGTATGTTTGAGCCCAAGCGGAATGGTTTCTAGATGATTCAAAGTACCCGGGCACTCCAGACCTCGTCTTCTGGGGAGTTTCCTAAATTCAGGCTCCTTTTGCTTGGCTACAGCACGCATACAAGAGAAAAGCATATAGATTCTAGTACATTCAGGATGATTGAACAAGTCCTTGACCACATAATGTTTGAGAACGACATTACCTACCGTCGTCCTCAGTACTCTGGTGCCTGGCCCTGATAAAATGGTTACCGTCACGCTAGGAATCCGACCAATGGTTGTGACAAAACTAAATGGTTATGTCACGCCTCGACCCCCAATGGTTATAATTTGCGATGTTACAGTATTACGATAGGGCGAAGCCACTTGCTCCAACTTACTTCGGCGAAAGTACATGGATTGGGTAGCACCGCGCTCCAGGCACGCCGTAAACGAGCCCTAAATGGCTCAAATCGCAGCGGGATGCGCTCCTCCAGCTTTGTCACGTCCTTGAAAAGGGAAAGGGTGGAGATGTGTCAAAAATATGGATTGGTCAGAGTTTTGAAAACAGCTGTAACGTCTTTGAACAGCCGTAGATCAACCGGATAGCTTCAACGCTTGGATCGCCTTTTCTTCTTCCAGGTGTATCATATTGGCTCTCCTTGCATCCAGACATGCCTTTCTCCCTCGGTGTTTACTAACAAAGTTTCCAGCACTTGATCCAGACTGTACCACCGGAGTATTGCACAAGTCACATCGAACGAACTGCCTGGAGCTGTCATCCATGTCGCAAAATAGTTCAAAGGGTGTGCTTTCCGCCTCAGGCGGCAGAAGATGGTCCATAAATCTTGGTGGAACCCATGGGGCTGCATTGTATTTGGGTGGCATAGAGGGTGTTACAAAGGGGTATGGGGCATAGCGACGAAAATCGAGAATTTTAGATTAATACACGAGCAGTAGAAACACTGAATTGTCTACATTTGGTCCACCTAAATTCTTGCGAAGATTTATCGAGACTCGATACTGGCCTGAACTGCTAACAGGGGTTTTCCATATATAGGCGGTGCTACCGGGTCCGCTCCGTTTATGGTAGGGGACCCCATAAGCAAAATCAAAGAGATCTCAAGGAACCGGGTCTCTTCGGTCTGCTCGGTCGACACCCCCTTGGCTCAAGGGCAGTGTCCCTCTAGGCCAGGACGCAACAACCAAGAGGGGAAGATGGGAAGCTGAACTAGCTGGGCCACCCTCGGAACGTTCGCCGACCGCCTCAGGATCGGCACTGGTCCACAGCACTCAGGTTCACGGTGGTGCATTGACTGTAGCTGGGCGCGACAACAACAACAACAACACCACTATTCATAACCATACCTACATCTATGGAACTCCAACTGTTTCGGTTGACGTCTTGGAGATCCTGAACTCGCTGTCCCTACCCAACTTCCGAGATATCCAGCTGGACACCCTTGCCAAAGCCACCGACGGAACCTGTATCTGGCTCACAAGAGGAGAATTGTTTGTGTTCTGGGTTAAACATGGGAAGATATTGTGGGGAATTGGTATCCGTGAGTCGCGGTATGCTTCGTCTTGAATGGATTTGATCTTGACGTCGATTCAGCCGGAGCAGGAAAGACTGTCCTTGCGTGAGTACAAGTCTAATCGATACTCATCTTTACACTAATACCCGACAGATCCATCGTTATCCGGTACCTCGAGGGGCTGGAGAACACATCGGGAGGCGTCATCTGCGTCGCCTACGTCTACCTGCGTTACAGCGAGCCCTTGGCCATCAGGGACATCTTGGAATCGATGGTCAAGCAAATTATTGAGCGCCATGACGATCTGATCTCGACCATTGAAGCTCTCTATGCAAGGCACGAGAAAGAAAAGACCAAGCCCAGTCAACAGGACCTGGTGGAAGTGCTGGAGGGATTCATTCGATACGGAAAGACACTGTTCTTCGTCTTGGACGCATTCGACGAGATGCGGGCCGAGGATCGGCCTATCCTACTCAACCTTCTCGCATCGTTGGATGCAAAACTGTTCATTACCTCCCGACCGTTGGAACCGCTACAGCAGCAGTTCCCCTACGCTCGACTGTTCAACATTGCGGCAAACCCGTCTGATCTCAACTTGCATATAAAATATTTTCTTCGGCATAGTCCAGAAGTCATGGCATTGCTTGAAGGCACCGATCTCGAAGAACAAATCGCAGAGACAATTCATCAAAAGTCAGGTGGAATGTGAGGTCTCCTTGCTTCTTTGTCTATTCTTCCTTAACGGTCCCTAAAGGTTCCTCCATGCGAATCTCCAGCTAGAAGCGCTCCGCAACTGTGTGAGCGCTCACGACGTGAAAGAAACCTTGCAAGCATTTCCCTCCGATATCAAAGGGATCTACGCAAAGACCTGGGAGCGAATTCTCGCCCAAGTGCCGAAACACTCGAACCTCGCCAAACTCGTCCTTCTCTGGATCACTCACGCTAATGGTGAAATGACCATTGACACTCTGCGACGTGCTGTTGCCACCTGTCCGAAAACGTATGCATTTGAGACGAAGAGAGTGGTGCCAGAGGCTCTCCTCCTCTCGGTTTGCTGTGGTCTGGTCTCCGTCGATGAAAAGACAAGGCTGGCTCGTTTAATTCGTGAGTCCCATTGTCGTGTCATCTACGCGCTAGTAGGTTGTGTTCATTCGGTTGTCATCCAGACTATACCACTCGGGATGCCATTCTACCTCGAATACTGAATTTATATTCAGTTCCCCATGCTCTTCTTGGGCATATCTGCATTGTCCACCTTACCAAGTGTGGGTTTCAACACTACGGGAAAGAACCCGGTGCACGGAGCCTATCAAGCAACCTCAACGATTGGCTTCAAAACGATACCCTCTTGGGATACGCTTATCAGTCATGGGCGCACCACACTAGCCAATGTGGCCGTTATACCCCCATCACATCGGCAGCCGCTGATTTGGTATTGAATTGCACGAGCTATCCTTTTGAATACGAATGGAGAGTCGACTTTGGTGGCCCCCTTCACGTTGCGGCATTCTATGGGCTTGAAACCCTAATCCCTCTAGCAGCGCAGCTGCATTCTCCCAACTCTGGCACAACAAACTTCAGCAAGTCGCCGTTGATCCTGGCAGCCAAACGAGGCCACCTTGGTTGCGCCAAAGTTCTTCTCTCGCTGCCAGGCATCGACGTGAACCGCTGCAACGGGGCTTTTCACAATGCATTCACGACTGCCGCTATTTATGGTCACATTGAAATCATTCAACTGCTCGCTGAGGTCCCTGGCATTGACATCAATGCGGTAGATGTCGGTGACCGAACAGCCCTCATGTGGGCCGCGGCAGCGGGTCATACTGAAGTTGTGAAACTCTTCATTAGGCTCCCTGGCATCGACATCAACGCAGCGAATCGAGACGGTTGGACGGCCCTCATGCATGCTGTGCACCAGGGTCATGGTGACATTGTCAAAGAGTTTCTCAGTACTCCGGGAATTGAGGTCAATTGTGCGTCTTTCCTGGACAATTGGAGCCTCTTCAATCATACAAAGATGTGGACAGCCCTCATGATGGCAGCGTCTAAAGGTCACGTAAATATTGTGAAGCAGCTCCTCGAAGTTCCTGGGATCAACGTCAACGCTGCGTCTTTTCCAGAAGGGAAGACTGCGCTGTCATTTGCCTTGGCTGTGGGACACAGAGAGATCGTTGACCTCCTGCTCGCTTTTCCTGGGACAGTTGTGCCAGCATCTCCGAATTGGATCCAGAACCAGAGGCCTGCCGATAGCAATGACGAGATTAGCGGGGACGATGACAGCGACGAGGAGGACGACAGTGACAACAGCGAGGAGGACAAGGATGACGAGACAGGCGACGAGTTTCATGATGAGTAGACACCCTACCCTTTCTCCCTCTTTTACTTGGACTTAGTTGTGTTTATTTCATTGCTTTGTTCAATTTTGAATTCCTTTGCACATGTAGTGCATCCCCTTTGTGTTCCACTGCTTCATGACTATCCACAATCTTTTCTTGCCATACATTATATCACCGAGTTACCTTTTCCAAACATCTGATCTGGATTTGATGAGCAATCCCTTTTGAATCCCTTCGACTTCAATGAGTTGAAATCTACACAACGCAATGGACGCCTTGGGGTCTTCGAGGTTGGGCGCTTATTCACTCCTGTCCCAGCTCGGCGCTTAAATCCAGTCACGAGACCCTGGGAGTATCTTTCCACTCCCAGATTTCGACGGAATCACTGGCCTGCATCTCAGTCTTTAACCCTGTCGTCCCGTTCCTCGAACCGAATCTCATCCAGAAGTCTAGGATTCTGACGTTTGGCTCTACTTGGGAAAGCCTTCTTGGACCCTACTGTCAATACTGAAAGCATCCTGCTGGGCTTATGGAATCATGAATACCAATGGCGATCACAGCAACAACTTCCAGACGCCACTGGCGAAGCTACGCTTTGACCCCAAATCCTCGCGTTCAACGGCCACCAAACGGGACTCTTTGGCTGCGGAACTAGAAAGAGGTGAGTTTGCTGCATTTAGACGCGTAGTTTCTGTGGCTTCTTGCGGTGCCTCGAGGCCGGTTACACCAGAGAACCTCCATTCGGTGGTGGCTTCTGCTCTTGTTCTCGGTGGCAGCTTTCCATGCTCTATCCTGTCCAACAGACTTGAACAAAGCCCAGAGCCATGACCGAACCATTGAAGCAACCAATACTAACACACCTCCCACAGACCCTCAACTCTCCACCGCCAAACGCCTCCAGCGCACCCAAGTCTTTAATTCGTCCCTCTCCCATGCAAACCTCGAACGACAGCTCCTCGCCGCGCAAACAACAGCTTCAGAGCTCGAGACAAAACTACGAGAAAAGGAGCTCTTGATCGAACGGCTGGAACGAGATAGGCGGTACTTTGCCGACCGTGAAAAGGAGGAACGAGAAGAAAAGGAACGGGAGCGTGAGGCGTATGATCAAGCCAAGGTAGGTCTTCTTCTCCATTCACTTGGACTTGGGCTAATAAGCGTAAAGCGTAAAACAGATACGGACATCCGCACACTCCGAACGTCACTCACAGCACTCCGCGAAGAATTCGCTGATTTGCAGGATACACATTCGGCGCTATCGCGTTCAACAAGCCAGACTATCGCCTCTCAGAAATCCCAACTCACGACTCTCAGTCACCGCGTCGAGCTTCTTGAACACGAGCTCTCCCAATCCCAGCATATAGCGGACGAGCGTAGTCGGATTCTAGCCAACCTACAGGCGCAGTACGATGAACTCATCTCACAGCAGGACCGGCTGATGCAGTTTGAAGCAGAGCAGGAGGGAATGGGAGTTGTACGAGAAGAATTGCATCGGCAGGCAGGGTACCTGCGGGCGCTGGAGGCGAAGAACGTCAAGCTGACGAGTGAGCTGTCGTACCTGCGAGAACGGAACCAGAGCATTGAGGTTCTGCGTGAAGAGAAGCGAGGGTTGGAAACCAAGCTAGTAGGGCTTGACGAGCTTAAAGAGAAAGTCGTCAGACTCGAAGCAGAGGTTGAAGCTGGAAGGTTGGAACGCGAGGCTTGGTATGTCCATCTCATATTGTCCTTCTGATTAGAGCTAACGAAGAAACAGGGCATCCAAAACTCAGGACACAAACAGTAACAACACGCCATCCTCAGTACCCATCTCCGTCACCCAAGCTTTGACAGACCTCCGTCTCACACACGCCCAGCTCCTCGAAGAGCACGGCGCGACTACCGCCTCCCTTCGTCAACGTATCGCTGAACTCGCCTCCCTCGGAGCCCAAAACACCCAACACCAGAAGTTCATCCAGACACTCGAAGCAGAAGTCCGAGCCGCAAAGGAAGACGTGAGGCGGAAAGATTCGCGGGTTATGTTGGTGGAGAGGGAGGTTGGGTACCTTCAGGCGCTGTTGGCGAGCTTCAAAGCGGAGGAGGCGTATGGCGACAACGCGACACCGGCGGTGGACCAAGTCAAGGTCGACAAGATGGAAGAGCTAGAAGCGTTGTTGGCGGAATACAAGAATGTGAATGATCAGCTTGCCAACGACCTAGAGGCCTTGGAGGGTCCGATGGTATCCACTGAGGAACTTGAAATGGTCGAACAAGAGAAGAAAGCTCTTCGTCAGAGTACGTGTCTTCATTTCTGCAGAACGACGTGATTCTAATAGATTGCACCTATAGCTATCGCGGAACACGAGCAAGAACTCCAAGCCCAACCTAGGAAATCGACGAACTCGAACAAGCCCTGTTCGATCTAAGCGGGGAAATCGCAGGAGGGCGACACGTCCCACCTAAAACACGCGTCTTGTGTATGGCCGAGAAACCAGATCAGGCGTGGCTGGATCTGCGACAGGGGACGATGGATAGAATCAAAGGGGAGAATGAGGCGCTCATCGAGCGTCTTAAGGAGCTGGAGGAGGGTGGGGTTTCATGCAACCCCGCAAGCCAAAGAGGGAGACAACCAGGAGCGTCTGGGTAAGCGGAGCAGATCGCTTTTCTCGCTGACTTGGCTTCACGTTTGCAGGCCGAACATGAACCCCTTACTCTCGTCGTGGCTGATGTCCAGCTTTCGCTTGACGACGCCAGGTTGGATTGTCGTGCCCATGAGAGTATACACGGGGCAGAGAGGCGCTCGTGCGGCTTTTTACTGTGTCACGAAAAGCTAAAGCACAACCCAGAGCCTGCTAGGGCACGCCACGACGGCTCTGGACCTCTATTACACCGTCGAAGGGCAGTGGTTTGAGGTCGAGCCCGAGGTGCCCATTGGACTATGCAAGAAGTACATTCCGTTTCTCTCATCTTGAATTCGCTTGGCTGACGATTCCCCCTAGGGATCGGCGGGCTCAACGCTGGTTGATCCACCTGTACAAACTACAAGCGCATCGGCTCTGCTGGGCCCCAGTGCCTCAACGGCCTCGCTGAAGCAACGGCACTCCATTGGCCCTCGTCGCTTCACGGGACTGGGCGGGTCGCGAGGCCTGTTGTCTGCATGCCTACGGTGACAGGCAAACGGCGAGGCACACCCCCCTCGTTTCGTGTACACTGGGCTACTTGCTTTGCACAGTGGAACACCTACCGTGCCACCATCGAACGTTCAAATCTCAGACTGGATTGTAAAGAATTGAAGACGGAAACAATTGCTCGCTCGCTCACTGAAGATCAGAGCACAAGAGGTGACGCATGACACTTCCATGGCATGCACTTTCCGCTAACAACGCTTTACAGGCGCTTCAGAACTATGAAGGATGCGCAACTCGTGCTTTCAAGTTTTCCTGTGCGCCTCTAGTCGGCGCTGCGAATGTTGGATGGATTGACAAGGTAGGTCACTCGCGGTTTAACCCTTCCCCTGTTGGCTCATTAGATCGCAGAGAATTCGCTCCAAATCTAGTCAGTGTTATACCTCCAACACACGCCGAGCATATGTGTCTCCTATCAACACCGCAAGTGTTTGGACCTCGATACGGTTACGCACCTGGAACTCCGTGGCTCTTACGACCTTGGACCGCCGGAACAACCGCATCGGCGAGCGCATTCCGAACTCGAGTGACGTGCGAGTAGAGTTGGACTGTCTAATCTGCCACCTTGGGCAGATGTGCATTCACAGTGGGACCTTCGCCTCCCTCCGTGGCTTGACTGGGCTGCCAGGAGACGCCGCAAGTGTTCTGCTCGACTAATGGAAGACGGGCACACATCTTACCAGTGGTCAGTGCATCGCATATCGACTGATAGCTCGGCACAGGGATCGAGCGACCTCACCGACGACTTTTCCGATGATCTACCCCGATCGAATCATTCGGAGCCCTACTCGATGCTTGAGTGTCAGCGCGCGAAGATGGACAAGACAAGGTTTGTGCTGTGTTCACCTAATGCCCATACGTCGCGTCCTGGATGTCGTTGCATACCCGAATAAACTGGTTTATTGCCACGATGGCCACCATGTGTATAGGTCAACCGCCGCCAAAACGACGTACGCTACCCTGTGTGCCGTTAATGAAGCACAGTCATTGAGCAAGAGCTGTATGCGGGCCCGGCCCCATTGTTGTTTCAAGCACAATCCGGTTGTGGCTTGAGCCAGACAACGACAGTCCCTTCCTTGGCTTGTGTCTCTTTCGAGGTGGTCAGGAGAGCCAGGTGGCCGCAATCGACATATATACTGTATGCCCATGCATCCCCAGAACGGGCACAATGTGAGTGGACCGAGGCCATGGGACACCGATGATTGTATAGGCAAAACGAGCATGTTCACAACGAGATATCTGTGAGTTTACCTTTGTAACGTGCAGGACAATCTGTAACGGTTGCCCGCACTCCTGGGCGGGCACTTTCAAAGGATAAGAAGCCCCAGCAAGTTGTATATTGTTTTTCTACCGAAGTAGGCTGATACATGACGAAACTGCGACTCGACTGCCTCGTCCTCGCCACCCCCTGCTGAATCTGCGCCTGCCGCATACTATGCGGCATCCCAGTATTCCCCATGATCGCACTCACAGCCGTCAGAAACGTGGAATTCTGACCTGCCGAAGGAAGCTGTGGTGTCGTAGGTTGGGACGAGATCCTCGAGTTGCTGGTTGAGATCTGGGGTGGTGGTAGACGAGGTCGGGTGGACGACGGGCTGCTGCTGCTGCCGCTCGCTGCACTGTCCATCGCGGCCCGGAGGTTGTTTAGGCGGTTACCGGAGGGAAGAGCAGGTGGAGGAGGCATGACAGGCGACGCCTGACGTTCTTCTTTGACTTTGAGCGGTGCTGGAGCTGGTTTCTTGCGCCTTGCAGTGACTGCAATCTGTTTGTGTCGCCCTCCTCCTCGACGATGTGACGACGATGGCCTCTCCCTATACTCTGCCTCATCCACATCTTCATCATCGTCACTGTTCACCACCCTCCTGCGCTTCGCACTCCCAACCTTGCGTTTCGCCGCAACCGGTCCAGCGTCTTGCGCAAACTGACTCGGCTTCATCCCCCTAATCAACTCCAAAACCATCCTCGACACCCTCGTATTCATCTGCACATCCACATGCACCTCTCTCAACCCACTCCTCAGCGCCGCAATCGCGCTCCCCAGCTGCTTCATCGTCAACTTCTTCCTTAACGTCCCAATCAACACGCTAATCCCAATAAACTCGATGGGTGAAACCTTGCCAGGATTCTTGAAACACTTGTTGTACGCTGCATTCTGCGTGAGTTCACTGAAAATGTCAAACGTATCCTCCATGTCAGCTTTGAAGCCTGGGTCAAGAGGAGTGGTGGCTGCGAGCCATTTGTCGAGTTGGAGGATGGTTCCGATGGTTTTGAGCGTGGGGCCCCAGCGTTCGAGGAGGTAGAGGGCTTGGGCAAGGCACCGGAAATCGCTTCCGCGGCTCGTGTCCCATTCGAGGTGGTCAGAGGAGAGGCCGCCGTCTTTGATGTGTTTGTTGACGAGCGAGCGGACAAAGGTGGACCGGTGGGTGTTGGTGACTTGCAGTTTTTCGGCAGGGGTCAACGCCATTCCGAGTTGGACTCTCTGTGAAGGTAGGTGTGAGGGAGAGGCGAGGGAGGGGAGAGAGGAGAAAGTACCTGGAAGACTTCTCGCTCGTCGTCCTCGGAGATATCTTGGTATTCGACGCAGACGATTTGTTTGTTCGCGAATGTCTTGCGAAGCTTTTCTGGGAGGACTTTACGGGTCTTTTGGCCTGGAGGGCTCTCCTTGAACCACCACTTTTCGGCTGTTAGACTGGGCGTTGGGGATTAGCAGCGGGCCAAGCAGTGGAATCTCGACGACTTACGCGTCTTTGTCTGTCACCGCGCCCGTAACGTCAGAGTGCGATTCCAATTGAACTGAATCTTAAAGACTTACGAGGGATCTGTTGAGCATTTCAGTATAAGTAATGCATGAAATACAACGCCACGCACCTGTCCATCCATAAACCTCCGAATAGAGGTCAACCGCTGCTTGCCATCGATGCAAATCTTGGTTTCTGACCCATCGTCGTGCTGTTTCGTGGCAAAGATGACCGGAGGAACATAAAAGTTCCTGAAAATCGAGTCTATAAGGCTGATCTGCTTTGCGTCTGGCCAGACAACATCTATATTATGATCGCCATGAGCACGAAAGTCATTTGCAAAGCAGAAGCCACACATACCTCGCTGATACTCTGCATCGAGGTCGATATCTTGATTGTGCATCTGGTCTATACATCGAATTTTAGCATTTCCTGCTCGGCCCATACGAAAGAAAACGACAAACCGAACAACGCCTGAGCCGCATATGTCGTAGCTCTCGGAACCTTCAAAGGATTCCGCAGATTATAAGTCGTCGTGGCCTTTTTCTTGCCCTTTTTCTGTTGAGAGCTGGTGTATTCTTCTTCTTCCTCTGAGCTCTCGAGGTCGGTCAAATCGGAATCGTCGTCGCGATTCATGGCGAGTGTAACGGAAACGGATGAAAGAGTCCAAAGACAGCAGGCGCGCGGCTGTTGGCAGGTCGCTGATGGTGTTCCCACGAGCGTCCTATAGGCTACTTACAGGGCGAGTGGTCACTGGAGACGATCTTTGCGGTTTATGACAGATGCGACATTTCGGAGCTCTGCAAACGAGATCGGATGGACCATATAAAAAAGAGAAAAGAAAGGAGCGGACTTCAGCCACTCGAGCTCAGAGGCTGACGACACCTGCATGGCGTAGGGGACGGGATAGTGTTGAAACCACGAAACCAGGTGTCAGAACTTCGCAGGCTGACTTCTAGAGAAAGATAATTGAGCCTTAATACCTGTAATTAGTCTTCTGTTATTTTCTGCATTCATCAGGGTGTCAATCTCTACCTGCCCTCCCCACCAGTGACCGTAGCTTTATAACTGCATTAGTCCTAATGGTCGATGACCCTACGATTCATTCTACTGTAGCTTTAATGCGCAGCTGCAAGCAGTATGAATACGAGTAAGTAATTTGGCCCACCTTTGGTGATATTTGGGTATGCGAGTGGTTTTCGGGGCTGGGCGCTTAAATCCTGCTCTGCACCTGCTGGGCGCTTAAATCCAATCACGAGACCCTGGGAGTCTCTACAGCTCTGCCTGCCACCTGCGTGCAGGACCGCCTCGTTGTTAGCTTGTCCTCCCCCCCTCACATCCGGACGCTTCACTACACTCGCCATGCAGCGTAATCCTAAGCGCAAGGGTAGCGTCCCTCTCGGCCAGGACGCAACAGCCAAGAGAGGAAGATGGGAAGCTGAACTAGCTGGGCCACCCTCGGAATCTTCACCGACTGCCTCAGGATCGGCACTGGTCCACAGCACTCAGGTTCACGGTGGTGCATTGACTGTAGCTGGGCGCGACATTGTTTATAGCCATACCTACGTCTATGGGCCTCAGACGGCTTCCGTTGACGTCTTGGCCATCCTGAACTCGCGATCCCTCCCAAATTTTCGGGATATCCAGCTCGACACCCTTGCCAAAGCCACTGATGGGACCTGCATCTGGCTCACAAGAGGTCAGATGTTTGTCTTCTGGGTTAGGAATGGGGGGATATTGTGGGGTATTGGTATCCGTGAGTGGCAGTATGCCTTTTCTTGAAAGAGTTCTGACCCCCTATCCAGCCGGAGCGGGGAAGACCGTCCTTGCGTGAGTTAATGTCCAATGGATACTCATATTTACACTAATATCCGACAGATCCATCGTTATCCGATACTTGGAGTGGCTAGAGAACACATCCCAAGGTGTTGTCTGCGTCGCCTACGTCTACCTGCGCTACAGCGAGCCCTTGTCCATTAGGGACATCTTGGAATCGATGGTCAAGCAAATTATTGAGCGCCATGACGATCTGATCCCGACCATTGAAGCTCTCTATGCAAGGCACGAGAAAGAGAAGACCAAGCCCAGTCAGCAAGAACTCCGGGAAGTACTGCAGGGATTTGTTCAATGTGGAAAAACACTGTTCTTCGTCTTGGACGCATTCGACGAGATGCGTGCCGACGATCGGCCGGTCCTTCTCAACCTTCTCGCATCGTTGGATGCGCAACTCTTCATCACCTCCCGACCGCTCCAAGCGCTCCAGCGGCAATTTGCTAGCGCTCGAATATTCAAGATCGCCGCGAGCCCGTCTGATCTCGACTTGCATATCAAGCATTTTCTTCGGCATACTCCAGAGCTCATGGCATTGCTCGAAGGCACAGACCTCGAAGAACACATCGCGGAGACGATTCATCAAAAGTCAGGGGGAATGTAAGATGTCTTGGCTTCTTCATCTACTTTTTCTTAACATCACCTACAGGTTCCTCCATGCGAAACTCCAGCTCGAAGCACTCCGCACCTGCGTTAGCGCCCTCGACGTGGAAGAAACCTTGCAAGCATTTCCTTCTGATATCGAGGCGATCTATGCGAAGACATGGGAGCGAATTCTTGCCCAAGGACCCAAACAATTGAACCTCGCCAAACTCGTCCTTCTCTGGATCACCCATGCCGAACGTGAGCTGAAAATGGACACACTGCGACAGGCCGTTGCGACCTGTCCGGAAACGTATGCCTTTGAGCCGAAGCGAATGGTACCAGAGGCTCTGCTCCTCTCAGTTTGCTGTGGTTTGGTCTTAGTCGATGACAAAACAAGACTGGCTCGTCTAATTCGTGAGTTCCAGTGCCACTTCTTCTCCACTGCTACTTTGTATTTATTTTGTTGTCATCAAGACTATACCACTCGGGATGCCATTCTACCTCGAATCCTGGATATATTTCCAGTCCCGCACGCTCTTCTTGGGCATGTCTGTATTGTCCACATCACCAAGTGTGGTCTTCAATACAATGACCCAGAAATCCCGCGCGCCCACACTTTTTGGGTTCAGCGGCAAAATGATACCCTCCTGGGATACGCTTATCAGTCATGGGCGCACCATACTCGCCAATGCGGTCGTTATACCCCAATCACATCGGCAGCCGCTAATTTGGTAGTGAATTGCAAGAGCTATCCTTTTGACCGCGGAATTGTCGACTTTGGTGGCCCCCTTCACGTTGCAGCATTTTATGGGCTAGAAGACCTAATCCCTCTAGCAGTGGCGCAGGTGCATTCTCCCAACTCTGGCACAACAACTTTCCGCGAGTCACCATTGATGCTGGCAGTCCAACATGGGCACCTTGCTTGCGCTAAAGCTCTTCTCTCGCTGCCAGGCATCGACGTGAACCTCTGCAACTCGACTTCTCGGAATGCATTCATGATTGCTGCTATTTACGGTCACATCGAATGCGTGCAATTGCTCGCTGAGGTCCCTGGCATTGACATCAATGCGGTAGATATGTTCGGCGAGACGTCCCTCATCTATGTGGCGCAACACGATCCGACTGCAATTGTAAAACTCCTCGTTAGGCTCCCTGGCATCGGCATCAACACGACAGATCAATATGGTTGGACTGCCCTCATGCATGCTGTGGACGGGGGTCATACCGAAGGTGTCAAAGAGCTTCTCAGTGCTCAGGAAATTGATGTCAATTGGGCGTCTAATCGTGACAAATACTATACCCTCAACGAAGCGCAGTTGACAGCCCTCATAGTGGCGGCTCGCAAAGGTCGCATAAATATTGTGAAGCAACTCCTTGAGGTCCCCGGGATCAACGTCAATGCTGTATCCACTCCAAGCGGGAACACTGCGCTGGCACATGCATTGACTAGGGGACACAAAGCAGTCGCTGACCTCCTGCTCGCTTTCCCTGGGACAGTTGTGCCAGCATCTCAAGATCGGATCCAGAATCAGCAGCAAGCTTGATGCAATGACAATAACATGGAGGAAGGCAACGACAGCGAGGAGGACGAGGATGAAGGGACAGGCAATGAGTTTGATGATGAGTAGACGTTCCACCCTTTCGCCTTCTTTCATTTGGATTATTTGTGTTCATCGTTGCTCTATTCTATTCTGAATTCCCTAGCACATGTAATGTATGCCATTTTCGTTCAATTGTTTCATGACTATCCATGATCTCTTCCTGCCATCCATTATACCAGGGAATTACCTCTCCCAACATCTGATCTCACTTTGATGAGCAATCCCCTCGACTTCAATGACTCATGAGTTGAAATCTACACAACGCAATAGACGCCTTGAGGTCTCTGAGGTTGGGCGCTTATTCACTCTTGTCCCAGCTCAGCGCTCAAAGCTCGTCACGAGACCCTGGGAGTCGCTCCCAGATTTCGACGAATTCACTGGCCAGCGTCTCAGCCTTTCACCCTGTCATCGCGTTCCTTGAACCGAATCTAATCCAGAGGTCCAGGACTCTGTCATTTGGCTCCACTCGGGAAAGCTTTCTTGGACTCTACTCTCATATTACTTTAGACATCCCGCTGCTTTCCCTGGGCCTATGGAATCATGAACACCAATGGCGATAACAGCAACAACTTCCAAACGCCGTTGGCGAAGCTACGCTTTGACCCCAAATCTTCGCGTTCAACAGCCACCAAACGTGACTCTTTGGCTGCAGAATTAGAAAGAGGTGTGTTGCCCCCTTCCAACGCGTGCTTTTGTGGCTTTGTGGCGTGCCTCGAGGCTGGATATACCTGTGAACCTCCATCTGGTGGTCGCTTCTGCTCTTTGTCTCGGTGACGGCTTGTCGAAGGTCCATCCTGCCCACAACTGAGCTCGAAGCCATGACCGAACCGCCTAACCAGACATGACTAACCACCTGCACAGACCCCCAACTTTCAACCGCCAAACGCCTCCAACGCACCCAAGTCTTCAATTCGTCTCTCTCCCATGCAAACCTCGAACGACAACTTCTCGCAGCCCAAACAACAGCTTCAGAGCTCGAAACGAAACTACGAGAAAAGGAGCTCTTGATCGAACGGCTGGAACGAGATAGACGGTACTTTGCCGACCGCGAAAAGGAGGAAAGAGAGGAGAAGGAACGGGAGCGTGAGGTGTATGACCAGGCCGAGGTGCTCCTTCCTCTCCCTCTTCCAGTTATGCTTAGGCTAATAGACAACGGTGAAGCGCAAAACAGATATCGACATCCGCACACTCCGAACGTCACTCACAGCACTCCGTGAAGAATTCGCTGATTTGCAGGATACACATTCGGCTCTATCGCGTTCAACAAGCCAGACGATTACCTCTCAGAAATCCCAGCTTACAACCCTTAACCACCGCGTCGAGCTCCTCGAACATGAGCTCTCCCAGTCCCAGCATATAGCAGACGAGCGCAGTCGGATTCTCGGGAACCTCCAAGCACAGTACGATGAACTTGTCTCGCAGCGGGACGGGCTCATGCAGTACGAAGCGGAGTAGGAGGGGATGGGCGTTGTCAGAGAGGAGCTGCATCGACAGGCAGAATATCTCAGGTCGTTGGAGGCGAAGAACGTCAAGCTGACGAGTGAGCTGTCGTACCTGCGAGAACGGAACCAGAGCATTGAGGTTCTACGTGAAGAGAAGCAAGGGTTGGAAACGAAACTAGTCGCGCTTGACGAGCTCAAGGAGAAGGTCGTCAGACTTGAAGCAGAGGTTGAAGCTGGAAGGTTGGAACGCGAGGCTTGGTATGTCCATCTCGTATTATCCTTCTGATTAGAGCTAGCGAAGAAACAGGGCATCCAAGACTCAGGACACAAACAGTAACAACACGCCATCCTCAGTACCCATCTCCGTCACCCAAGCTTTGACAGACCTCTGTCTCACACACGCCCAGCTCCTCGAAGAGCACGGCGCGACTACCGCCTCCCTTCGTCAACGTACCGCTGAACTCGCCTCCCTCGGAGCCCAAAACACCCAACACCAGAAGTTCATCCAGACACTCGAAGCAGAAGTCCGAGCCGCAAAGGAAGACGTGAGGCGGAAAGATTCGCGGGTTATGTTGGTGGAGAGGGAGGTTGGGTACCTTCAGGCGCTGTTGGCGAGCTTCAAAGCGGAGGAGGCGTATGGCGACAACGCGACACCGGCGGTGGACCAAGTCAAGGTCGACAAGATGGAAGAGCTAGAAGCGTTGTTGGCGGAATACAAGAATGTGAATGATCAGCTTGCCAACGACCTAGAGGCCTTGGAGGGTCCGATGGTATCCACCGAAGAACTTGAAAAGGATGAACAAGAGAAAAAGGCCCTTCATCAGAGTGCGTTTCTTCTTCACTTTCTCTTCATTTCTTCCTCTGCAGGCATCGAAACTGACGCGGATGGGTGTACAGCGATCTCGGAACATGAACAAGAAATCACCGCTCAAGCTAACAAATTGACGAGCTCGAGCAAGCCCTATTCGATCCAAGCGGCGAGATCGCAGGAGGCCGCCACGTTCCACCGAAAATGCGCATCCTCTGCATGGCAGATAACCCAGATCAAGCTTGGGTCGATCTTCGACAAGCGACGATGGATAGGATCAAGGGGGAGAACGAGGCACTTATCAAGCGTCTCAAGGAGCTCGAAGAGAGTGGGGTTTCGGGAGGCGACTCACAGGAGCTGCTGGGTAAGCGGAGCAAATCGCCGGTTTCCGTCTTTCTCGCTGACTTTGCTTCACGTTTGCAGGCTTGGGTATCGGGGCTGAGACTCAACGCGATCCCTCACTCTCTTCATGGTTATCGTCAAGCAAAGGCTTGACGATGCCAGGCTGGATGCTCGCACGTACGAGAGTATGCATGGGGCCAGAGAAACGTTCCTGCAGCTTTTCACTACTACGTTGCGAAACGCTCAAGTACGATTCAGAGCCTGCTAGGAAACATCAGTACGGCTCTAAACCTCAACACTCTCGAGTTTGAGGTTGGCGCGAAGTGTCCTTTGGAGCATGCAGGAGGTACGCCTGGTTTCTCTCGTCTCACTTGGCTTCGCTGACGGTTCATTGTAGGGTTCCGTGTGTTCAACGCGAATTGGTCCGTCCGCCCAAACTACAAGCTGATCAACGCTGGTAGGCGCCAGTGCCTCCATAGCTTTGCCGAAGCAATGGCACCCCCTCAGGCCCTCTTGCTACGTGGCACTCGCGCCTCTCATTGCTGAATGGATTTGGGGGATAAGAAACCGGGGCTGCATGCGCAGGGCGACAGTGCAAACGACGAGGCAAGTCCCTGATCCGTCGATTCGTTTGATCTGCACTAACTGTCTTGCACGGCAGGACACCTACCGTGCCGCCATCGGTGGTTCAGACCCCAGACTGGACTTCGGGGAATCAAACATAGAAACAATTGCTCGCTCGCTCACCAACGGTGAAAAGACACAAGGTGAGACATGATGCCTCCTGGCATGCACTGTCGGCTAATGACATTATACAGGTGCGCAATAACCTTCCGAGATCCGTAAATGATCGTTTTAACCCTGTGAACCTGTGGTCGACGCTGCAGGCTTCGGATGAGACTGAGCGGGTAGCCGAGGCTTTGCCATGCCTTGCCCATTTGGCTCGTCACGTTGCGCAGAGGCAAACGCACGAACGTCCTGCTAAACTGTCAGAGTTTCGGACGGATTGAATTCGAACTGAGGGTGTGGTGAACGCTGCGACCTTCGGGTGGCCATTGGCATAATTAGGTCCGTAGCGCTTTTGACATCTCACTCGACTGACGATGAATTCGTTCAACCTCTGTTTAGTGTTTCCCTAACAACACCCCCCGAGCGTCAACTAGCATCTGTGTTCCTTTTGAAGCCTTCAGGGGTTTGAGTCACAATACAGCTACGCCCTTGGCACTCCATGTCCCTCCACGGCCTACAAGGCTCCGACCGCTGGAACAATGCATCGGCTTGCATATTCCTACCCCAGAGGAAGATGTGACTGTCCGACATGTCACCTTCGGCAGGCATACATGCACAGTGGGACTCTTACCTCCCGCACTTGCCTGACCGGGCTCACAGTGGACGCCACAAGTGACCTGCTCGAGTAAAGGAAGGGATGGGCATATCTTGCTAGTAGTTGGCTCATCGGACGTTGACTGATAGCTTGGCACAGGTATACAGCTACCTTACCGACGACTTTTACGACGATCCGCCTTGAACAGAGTGTTCGGAGCCCTACGTCAGGGCACGAAGATGAAGAAGACAAGGTTTGGGTCGCCAATCGTTGCGTTGCTCTAATTGTCGTTATTTTCTTGGATGGGATGTCGTTGTATACACGAATAAACAGGTTTATTGCTTCGAAAACATCTATGAGCATGGGGAGAGCACCGCAAAAATAACAGCTGCCACCCTGCGCGACGCTCTCATTTGTTCAGAGGTTTCGCCATCTTTTACCGGTGCTTGTAGCCGAGAGCGAGGTTCCCACTAGATTTTATGGGCCATTCGAGTCTATGCGTGTAGAATATAAGGGGTGGCGAGCCTTGGAACAGCTATGTGAGTCATCCAGTCATCGGTTCACACCGCGCACAATACACTCAACCAATTGTATTGGAACTGGGGTATGTACGCAAGTGATGTGGGGTAGGCTAAGGGAAAGAGACCGGTAGATACGAGAATAAGGATGAGACGCGGCGGCGAATCCAAACAAGTCCAGTGAAGCCTGGTGTTCTTCTTTGACTTTAAGCGGTCCTGGAGTTGGTTTCTTGCACTTTACCCCGATTAAAATCTGTTTGGGTCCTCCTCGACGACGTGACGACGACGGCCTCTCCCTATACTCTGGCTCGTCCTCGTCCTCGTCCTCCTCATCATCGCCCTCTCTCTCATCAACATCCGTATCCTCATCGTCGTCTTCGTCTTCACTCTCTACTCGCCTCTTCCGTTTCTCTCTCAACCCACTCCTCAACGCCCCAATCGCACTCCCCAACTGCTTCATCGTCAGCTTCTTCCATAACGTCCCAATCAACACACTAATGCCAATAAATTCGATCGGCGACACCTTGCCCGGATTCTTGAAACATTTATTGTACGCTCCATTCTGCGTAAGCTCTGAAAAGATGTCATAGGTGTCTTGCTTGTCGGCTTTGAAGCCTGGGTCGAGAAGTGTTGTCGCGGCGAGCCATTTGTCGAGTTGGAGGATGGTGCCGATGGTTTTGAGTGTGGGTTCCCATCGTTCGAGGAGGTAGAGGGCTTGGGCGAGACAGCGGAAATCGCTTCCGCGGTTCGTGTCCCATTCGAGGTGGTCAGACGAGAGACCGCCGTCTTTGATGTGTTTGTTGACGAGCGAGCGGACAAAGGTGGACCGGTGGGTGTTGGTTACTTGGAGTTTCTCGGCGGGGGTCAATGCCATTCCGAGTTGGACTCTCTGTGAAAGGAGGTGTGAGGAATAGATGAGAGGAGGGGAGAGAGGAGAAACGTACCTGGAAGACTTCTCGTTCGTCGTCCTCGGATATATCTTGGTATTCGACGCAGACGATTTGTTTGTTCGCGAAAGTCTTGCGAAGCTTTTCGGGGAGGACTTTACGGGCCTTCTGACCTGGTGGGCTCTCCTTGAACTACCACTTTTCGGCGGTTAGACTGAGAGTTTGGGTTAGCGGCGTATCGAGAGGCAAGTGGAATGACTTACGCGTCTTTGTCTATCGACGCGTGCCGCGCCCATAACGTCAGAGTGCGGTTCCAATTCAACGGAATCGTATGGACTTACGAGGGATCTATTGATCATGTCAGTATAGAGAATGCATGAAATAGAGCAACACGCACCTGGCCATCCATAAACCTCCGAATATAGGTCAACCGCTGTTTGCCATCGATGCAAATCTTGGTCTCTGACCCATCATCGTGCTGTTTCGTGGCAAAGATGACCGGAGGAACGTAAAAGTTCCTGAAAATGGAATCTATGAGACTGATCTGCTTTGCGTCGGGCCAGACGACATCTACAGCGTAATCGCTTTGAGCACTATTGTTTAGGACAGAACGAAGCCAAACACATACCTCGCTGATACTCTGCATCGAGGTCGATGTCCTGATTGTGCATCTGGTCTTTACATTTCTCATTAGAATTCCATGCTCGGTCTATATAAAAGAAAATGACATACCGAACAACGCCTGAGCGGCATACGTCGTAGCTCTCGGAACCTTCAAAGGATTCCTCAGATTATACATTGTTGTGGCCTTTTTCTTGTCCTTTTTCTGTTGAGAGCTGGTGTATTCCTCTGCTTCTTCCTCTGAGCTCTCGAGGTCGGTCAGATCGGAATCGTCGTCGCGATTCATGGCGAGTGCAGTGGATGTAGCGGAAACGGATGAAAGAGTCCAAAGACAGCAGGCGCGCGGCTGTGGGCAGGCCGTTGATGGGATTCCCACGAGTGTCCTACAGGTCGAGTGGCCACTGGAGAAAATCCTTGCGATTTACTAGATATATAACAGTTGGGAGATATTCAAATGAGGTCAAAATTAGCTACATAAAGCAAATAGAAAGGAAAGGAGCGGACCTTACCCACTTGAGCTCAGAGGCTGACAGCAGCTGGATGGTAGGATAGAGTTGAAACCACGAAGCCGGGTGTCGGGACTTCGCAAGGTGGCTTCTATGGAGAGATAATTGGACATTAATACCTGTACTTTGTATTCTATTATTTTCTTCACTCATCAGGGCGTAAATCTCTACCCGCCCTCCCCACCAGTGGCCGTAGCTTTATAACTGCATTAGTCCTGATGGTCGATGATCATGCGGTTCATTCTAGCCATGACACGGAGATGCGAGCAGCATGATACAAGCAAGTAATTTGCCCCACCCTTGGTGATATCTAGGGATGCGAGTGGTTGGCGGGTTTGGGCGCTTAAATCGTGCTGTGCTCCTGGTCAGCGCTTAAATCCCATCACGAGACCCTGGGAGTCTCTACAGCGCTGCCTGCTGCCTGCAGGCTGCAGCCTCGTTGTTAGTAGTTTGTCCTCCCCCCTCACATCCGGACGCTTCACTTGGACTCTCCATGGATCGTAATCCTAAGCGCAAGGGTAGCGCCTCTCGAGACCAGGACGTAACAAACAAGAGAGGACGATGGGAAGCTGAACTAGCTGGCCCACCCTCGGAACGTTCACCAACTGCCTCAGGATCGGCACTGGTACACAACACTCAGATTCACGGTGGTGCATTAACTGTGGTTGGGCGCGACAACAACAGCACCACTATTTACAACCCTACATACAACTTTGGACCTCAGACGGTTTCAGTGGACGTCTTGGCCATCCTGAACTCGCGATCCCTCCCAAAATTTCGACATATCCAGCTGGACACGCTTGCCAAAGCCACCGATGGGACCTGCATCTGGCTCACAAGCGGTCAGATGTTTGTCTTCTGGGTTAGGAATGGGAAGATATTGTGGGGTGTTGGTATCCGTGAGTCGCAGTATGCCTTGCTTCGAAAGTCATACCCTGACTTCTATGTAGCCGGAGCTGGGAAGACCGTCCTTGCGTGAGTAAATGTCCAATCGATACTCATCTTTACACTAATATCCGACAGATCCATCGTTATCCGATACTTGGAGTGGCTAGAAAACACATCCGAAGGCGTTGTCTGTGTCGCCTACGTCTACCTGCGCTACAGCGAGCCCTTGTCCATCAGGGACATCTTGGAATCGATGGTCAAGCAAATTATTGAGCGCCATGACGATCTGATCCCAACCATTAAAGCTCTCTATACAAGGCACGAGAAAGAGAAGACCAAGCCCAGTCAGCAAGAACTCCGGGAAGTACTGCAGGGATTCGTTCAATGTGGAAAAACGCTGTTCTTCGTCTTGGACGCATTCGACGAGATGCGTGCCGACGATCGGCCGGTCTTTCTCAACCTTCTCGCATCGTTGGATGTGAAACTCTTCATCACCTCCCGACCGCTCCAAGCGCTCCAGCAGCAATTTGCTAGCACTCGAGTATTCAAGATCGCCGCGAGCCCGTCTGATCTAGACTTGCATATCAAGCATTTTCTTCGGCATACTCCAGACCTCATGGCATTGCTTGAAGGCACAGACCTCGAAGAACAAATCGCGGAGACCATTCATCAAAAGTCAGGGGGAATGTAAGATGTCTTGGCTTCTTCATCTACTTTTTCTTAACATCACCTACAGGTTCCTCCACGCGAAACTCCAGCTCGAAGCACTCCGCACCTGTGTTAGCGCCCTCGACGTGGAAGAAACCTTGCAAGCGTTTCCTTCTGATATCGAGGCGATCTATGCGAAGACATGGGAGCGAATTCTCGCCCAGGGACCCAAGCAGTCAAACCTCGCCAAGCTCGTCCTCCTCTGGATCACCCATGCCAATGGCGAAATGACGATCGATACACTGCGACGTGCAGTCTCCACCTACCCGGAAACATATGCCTTTGAGCCGAAGCGCATGGCGCCAGAAGCTCTCCTCCTCTCGGTTTGCTGTGGTCTGGTCTCAGTCGATGAAAAGACGAGACTAATTCGATTAATTCGTGAGTTCCATCGTGGCTCATTTCCATTGTTCCTATGTTCTTATTCGGTTGTAATCTAGACTACACCACTCGGGATGCCATTCTCCCTCGGATACTGGATTTATTCCCAGTTCCTCATGCTCTTCTTGGGCATGTTTGTATTGCCCACCTCATCAAGTGTGGTCTTCAACACCACGATAGGGGAATCGCCATATGGCGTGACACCTTCGAGGCACTGCTTCGTAGCGATACCCTCCTGGGATACGCTTATCAGTCATGGGCGCACCATACTCGCCAATGCGGTCGTTATACCCCAATGACATCGGCAGCCGCTAATTTGGTATTGAATTGCACGAGTTATCCTTTGGACGACGGATGGAGAGTTGACTTTGGTGGCCCCCTTCACGTTGCTGCATCCTATGGGCTTGAAGAGCTAATCCCTCTGGCAGCGCAGCTGCATTCTCCCCACTCTGGCACAACAAACTTCAGCAAGTCGCCGTTGATGCTGGCAGTCCAACATGGGCACCTTGCTTGCGCTAAAGCTCTTCTCTCTCTGCCAGGCATCGACGTGAACCTCTGCAACTCAACTTCTTGGAATGCATTCATGATTGCCGCTATTTACGGTCACATCGAATGCGTGCAATTGCTCGCTGAGGTCCCTGGCATTGACATCAATGCAGTAGATATGTTCGGCAAGACAGCCCTCATGCATGCCGCAGCAGCAGGTCATACTGAAGTTGTGAAACTCTTTGTTAGGCTCCCTGGCATCTACATCAACACGGCAGATGAACACGGCTGGACTGCCCTCATTCATGCTGTGGACGGGGGTCATACCGAAGTTGTCAAAGAGCTTCTCAATGCTCAGGGAATTGATGTCAATTGCGCGGCTTATCATAGGAGGCGATTCCATCTCAATGACGAAGCGCAGTCGACAGCTCTCATAGTGGCGGCTCGCGCAGGCCACATAAATATCGTGAAGCAACTCCTCAAAGTCCCTGGGATCAATGCCAATGCTGAATTTGACAGGGAGGCTGCACTGTCATGCGCCTTGGCTAAGGGACACAGAGAGGTCGCTCACCTCCTGCTCGCTTTTCCTGGGATAATTACACCAGCCTCTCTGAATTGGATCGATGACAGTGATGTGGAGGACAACAGTGAGGAGGACGATGAAGAGGACGAGGACAATGAGGAGGGGGACGAAGAGACAGGCGACGAGTTTCTTTGATGAGTAGACGTTCCACCCATCTCCCTTCTTTCGTTCAAATTTAGATGTGTTACTTTATCATTTTTATCGTTCTGTTCAATTTCGAATTCCCTAGCACGTGTAATGCACCCCATTTTGTTCCACTGTTTTATGATTATCTGCTATCTATACCACATGAGTATTTTGCGAGTTAGGTAGCAAGAATATTAGACTTGGGACATTTCGTGAGGAAGTGGAATAAATTGGTGTATATCGCACAATGCAACATCTCAAGGTTAGGACACGAGAACAATCTATGCCTCAAGCTATATAGCTTTTTTACATGAGGAAACCCCACACGCGCTGAAGGCCCGGTGTTTTGTAGCAACATATAGCTAGTATGGAGCGATTTCGCTTGATATAGATACCAAAACACATCTTGACATGGCTTTTGATAAAACTCGGAGGGAAGAAAAGAACGCGACACAAGCAAATAGATTTTTCACTACCGCCAGTTCAAATGAGCATTGGTCATTTGTTATAGAGGGCGCTGATATTACCATACTCTGGCTACGCTCTAGAGATTACAGTGGAGTGCTAGATGTCTATTCCTCCCCAAATGTAGGCTTGTTTCGCCCTCCATTCACCAAGGTCCAAATCACGCCTGGCTTCGTGCACCAGGGGTTGCAACTCAACGGCGATGCTACTAGTATGAATGATCATATATAGCGTTTTAAGATGAGCTTCTGCACCGAATGGCGGTGTGTTACTCATATGTTGATGATTTGGATATACGGAGGCTCCTTGTGGTCTTGGGCGCTTATTCTCTGTTGCCCGAGGACAGCCACAAGACCCTGGGAGCATCTTGCCGTTCACAGACTCCGACGGAAGCAATGTCCATTCGCGCTCTTTCACCCTCTCATCTAGTTCTCTCATTCAAAAGGCCGAAATCATTGGCTCTTCTCTCTAGAACGTTGTCTCTGAAAATACTCTCAATACATTCAGAAATTCTGGAATCATGAACCCTGATGGCGATGGCAACAACTTCGAAGCTTGATTGGCAAAACTTCGCTTTGACCCAAAGTCATCGGGTTCAACGGCCACCAAGCGCGACTCTTTGGCTGTAGAATCAGAGCAAGGTACGCCGCTGCTTTCAGACGCATGTCTTGTGGCTTTTCGCATGCATCGAGGATCGTTGTACTGGAGGATTGGAATGAACTGATCTTCATCCAGTGGCGGCTTCCGCATTGGCTCTGCAGTTTGTCTTGGTGAATGCCTCCCAGTCTCTATCCTGCCATTCATAGTCACTTCACGCTCGAATAAAGCACACATGCCCACAATTAACCATGTCCACAGACCTCAACTCTCAACCGCCAAATGCCTCCAACAAACCCAAGACTTCAACCCGTCCCTCTACCACGCAAAATTCGAACGTCAGCTCCTCGCAGCCCAAACAACAACTTCAGAGCTCGAAACCAAGCTACGAGAAAAAGAGCTTTTGATTGAACGACTGGAACGAGATAGACCGTGAAAAGGAGGAACGAGAAGAAAAGGAACGGGAACGTGAGGTATACGATCAAGGTACGTCTGCTCCCTGTCTCATTCACTTGGACTTGGGCTAATGAAGAGGGTGAAGCGTAAAGCAGATTTCGACATCCGCACACTCCGAGCGTCACTCACGGCGCTCCGAGCAAAACATTCGCCGATCTTCCAGATACACATTCGGCTCTATCACATTCGACAAGCCAGATGATCGCCTCTCAGAAATCTCAGCTTACAACCCTCAACCACCGCGTCGAGTTCCTTGAACAGGAGCTCTCCCAATCCCAACATATCGCTGACAAGCGAAGTCGGATTCTAGCTGGTCTCCAGGCGCAATACGATGAACTTGTCTCTCAGCAAGATGGGCCGATGCAGTTTGAAGCGGAGCAGGAGGGGATGGGAGCTGTACGAGAGGAGCTGCATCGACAGGCAGAGTACAGAGACCTCCGTCTGACACACGCCCACCTCCTCGAAGAACACGGCGCGACCTCCACCTCCCTGCGCCAACGTAACGCCGAACTAGCGGCCCTCGAATCTCAAAACCCGCAGTCCTTCAAACTCGTTCAGTCCCTGAAAGCTGAAGTTCGAGTAGCCAAGGAAGATGCTAGGCGAAAAGACTCGAGAGGGTGACGCTGGTGGAAAGGGAGGTGGGGTACCTCCAGGCTCTCATGTTGGCGCGCTTCATAGCTGAGGAGGCGTGTGGCGACAACGCAAACGCGATACCTACGGTGGACCTCGTCAATTTGGGCAAGATGGAAGCGTTGGAAGCGTCGCTTGCAGGATGCACGTACGTGAATGACCAACCAGCCAACGATCTAGAAGAGTTGGAGGGCGCAATGGTCTCGACGGACGAATTGCAGAAGGTTGAGAAGGAGACGAAGGTTCTTTGCCAGAGTGCGTTCCCTGTTTTCCCCCTCCTCACAACGACCTGATACTGACAGAGTGCACCTATAGCTATCTCAGAACACGAACACGAAATTGCCGCACAGACGACGAAGATCAATGAACTCGAACAAGCCGTCTTTGATCTCAGCAGCGAGATCGCAGGAGGCCGACACATCCCGCCGAAAACCCGTGTCCTGCATATGGCATAGAGCCCAGACCAGGCATAGGTCGATTGCCGACACGCTACGATGGACAGAGAACGGGGCGCTCATCGAGCAGCTCAAGGAACTTGAGGAGAGTGGGGTTTCATGCAATCCCGCAAGCCAAAGATCACTGTCATAGGAGCGAAGCATCCGACCTGGCATTGTTATGCAAAGGTTTGGCAGTTAGTCACCTCCGGCTCATCTAGCTGCACGGCAGACGTTCGATGTCCATCGATAATTGGATTGGGCGGATCAGGAGGGGCTACACGCACAGGGTGACAGGGCATACGACAACTTGAAGGCAAGTCTCTGGCCTCCGATTCGTATACACTTGGCTAATTGTTTCGTACAGTGCCCTCAGTGGTTCAAACCTCAGACTGGAACATTCGCTGGCTCACTCACCAACGACCAAAAGATACAAAGTGACGCAGGATACTTCCATGGCGTACTCTCTTGACTAACGGCGCTCTACAGGTGCTCCAGTCGAGCAAAGGAAGAGGTGGGCACATCTTTCCAACGGTCGGCTGATCGCCTGTTGAATGATGGCTTGGTACAGGAATACAGCTACTGTCCTGCGCGATGGCGTACTCTCTTGACTAATGGCGCTCTACAGGTGCTCCAGTCGAGCAAAGGAAGAGGTGGGCACATCTTTCCAACGGTCAGCTGATCGCCTGTTGAATGATGGCTTGTTACAGGGACACAGCTACTGTCCCGACGAATTGTTGGACGATCTAGCTAGAACGGGATGAGCAGAGCACCAGTTAATCCAGGATTCTCAGGGTGAGAAGGTGAAAGAACCGGGTTTCTATTGTCAATCACGTTGACGCTGCGTTCGCCTAATTCCTGTTGTTTTGTTGTCAATGGTCATTATTGCGATTTCCTGAATCGAATGTGGTCGTATACCCGAATAAACTGGTTTCTTGCCATGGATGACCACGAGGAGAGTGATGTCAAATATAACACCAGCCACCCTGCGTGTTATGAAACCCGATGGGGATCGCTGGCTGCAGGCCCAAGCACACCCAGGTTGGGGCTTCTCACTCAATCACATCCACTGCAAATCAATGATTGGGGAGTACTAACAATAGTAGTACGCCTCACTCCAAGTGTTTGAACCACCATACTACTGTCACGCCCCTGGCACCCCGTTGTCTTTTCCGATCTCGAACCGCTGGAAGAGCCGCATTGACTTGCACGTTCCGAACTCGGACGAGGAGTGTGAGCGAGATTGGACTGTCCACCTATCACCCTGAGCATGTACTACGCATTGATACTGGTACGTCTACCTCTTGCCTTCGTTTAACCGGCTCGCAGGGGACGTCGCAAGTACTCTCCTTGGGCAAGGGAAGAGGTATACGGCTATTGTACCGACAAATGTTTTGGTGATGTACCGGAAGGTGCGGTGCCCAAGCCGACGACGGAATGTCGGGGCGCAAAGGCGAAGAAACCAAGGTTTTTATCGCCGATTGCGTTACTTTCACTTAATTCCTCTACGTTGTGGTGTTGGCCCTGACACAATCGTCCTGGATGGAATGTCGCTGTATGCCTGAATAAATCGGCTTCTTGCCACAATAGCCCCCGCGAGTATGGCTGGAGCGCCGCCCAAACGATGCCCGCCACCCTGTGTGCTGTTAACGAATCACAGCCATTGGGAATAGCTGTATACCAGGTCAGCCCTCAGGCTGTTCCTTTAAGCAAGCACACTCTGTAGAATGCTCCGAGTCAACACTATGAGCATCGGTAGAAACGAGGAGGAAGTGAGTCCAGAGAAGAGATGTCGAATTCGGGGGGAAACTGAATTGTCTTTCTTGTAAGGATTACAACACATTTTATACTACTTTTTAAGCGGTCCGTGATCGTGTTCCATTAGTATAAAAGTAGGTAGATGAAAGTGAAAAGAGAATAGGAAGGAAAACCTCACTATACTTCCTGTAGAAGTGGTGAAGGGCGAAGGTTCAGGCGGGCGCCTAATTCGATTGTGATATTTTGATGGCGAAATAGGGGTTGTCGAGGCTGGCTGCGCTCAACCAGGCTCGAGATCCCACACCATGCCAGTGTGTGGGTGAGCCCTTTAGAGAGAAAGGGCGATGTGTTTGCACGAGATCGGGAGGCGTTGGGGCCTCAATGCCTCGCAAAGAGGCTCACGTCTGAGGACCTCGGCATCTGCAGGCTGGTACCTGGTGCCTGTTTTCAAAGGGGAAAACAAAATCCACAACACCTTTCGCTACAAGACTTGCGCAGTGATTTGAGTATGGTGGCCTCGATCTATGAGTCCCTATAGCTTCATGATAATGATGGTCTTGGGTACCTACTTTGCTCGCGATAGATAATATGATGATAGGTTGTGTTGGTAGTGTCAAGCAGCTCGGAGTTGCATTGATTAAGAGACATGCGTTGTAGATCGAATCTGGCTACGCCCAATGGCTTTCAGTGGAAAGAAATCTGCTGATAAATCACTTTCGCTTAGTCAAAGTATAGAGGACAATGTGGTCCTATAGAACGAGGCTGAATCCCCCAAATAAAAGAGGGACATAGAGACACGAATGTTGACTACTTCCACGTACAGGCTCACGATGAGGAACAGGGCGTCTGAGTCTGCCTGCTCAGGAGCTGCAAGGATTCGCTAATACTGACCGTTTATATAATACCTGGGCTAGCGCATTGAACAAACGGGCTCTCCCGTTAGTACGCCAGATCAAGGCCGTCAAGAGGTAAACTTGTTAAGCAATTCTATATGCTCACTATGTCAGCTTTCGGGCATGGAAGAATGCAATGGCAAACTAATTAGGCCTTCCGTCTTGCCTATACACTCTTTCCTCCTTCATTGTCGATGTATCAGTGCCTGCGGTCTTTGGGCGCTTATTCGCAGTTGGCTGGAGACCCTGGGAATTTACTTCCGCTCCCAGAATCGGACGGAACCAATATGCTGGCCAACTTCTATCTTTCGCCCCGTCCGAATCTCATCCAGAGATCCTAGGACTGCAACGACTGGCTCTATTCGGGAAGACCTTCTTGCACCCTACTCTCAATACTCAGTGTCCTGCTGGGCCTATGATATCATGAGCCCCAGCGGCGATAGCAGCGACTTCTAGACCATTGGCGAGTCTATGCTTTGACCCCAAATCCTCGCGCTCGACGGCCGCCAAACGCGACTCTTCGGCTGCGGAACCAGACAAAGGTGAGCTTGTTGCTTTCAGACGCGTGGTTTTGTGGCTTCTGCAGGTATCTCGAGGATGGTTACTGGAACTGACGTCCATCCGAGGGTGGGTTCTCGGCTGGCTCTGCTATTCGCCTTGAGAACTCTTGCGAAAGCTCTACCACTCAACGAAGCCAAACCCATGGCCGAAACCTTGACACGGACCACACTAATTACCTCCCACAGACCTCCAACTCTCCGCCGCCAAACCCCTGTAACGAGCCCAAGATTTCAACTCGGCCCTCTCCATGCAGGCCTCGAACCTCAACTCCTCGAAGCCCAAACAATAACTTCAGAAATCAAAACCAAACAGCGCGAAAATGAACTCTTGATCGAACGGCTGGAACAAGATAGACGGTTCTTTGCCCACCGCGAGAGGGAGGAACGAGAGAAGAAGGAGCAGGAACGCGAGGCGTATGATTAGACCAAGGTATGCCTTCCCTTTCCTTCTCACATGTGCGGAGGCTAATAAGATCTGTAAAGTGCCCACTCCGAATGCTCAATACACAAATAACAGCAACGACACACTACCCTCAGCACCCATATCGGTCACCCAAACCCTCACAGACCTCCGCCTGACACACGCCCACCTCCTCGAAGAACATGGCGCAACCTCCGTCTCCGTGCACCAACGTACCGCCGAACTAGCGTCCCTCGAATCTCAAAACGCGCAGTCCTTCAAACTCGTTCAACCCCTCGAATCTGAAGTTCGAGTAGCCAAGGAAGATGCTACGCGAATAGATTTGAGGTTGATGTTGGTGGAGAGGGATGTGGGGTACCTCCAGGCGCTTTTGGAGAGCCTCAAAGCCGAAGAAGTGTATGGCGATAACGCGATACCTACGGTGGACCAGGTCAAAGTGGGCCGGATGGAGGAGTTGGAAGCGCTGCTTGCGGAATACAAGAGCGTGAATGGCCAACTTGCCAACGATCTAGAAGCGTTGGAGGGCCCGATGGTCTCGACGGACGAGTTCGAGAATGTTAAAAAGGAGAACAAGGCCCGTTGGAGTACGTTTCCCCCCACTCCTCAAAGTAACATGATGCTGATTGAATGCGTGAACAGCTATTTCAGAACACGGACAAGAAATTGCTTCCCAAGCTACCAAGATCGATGAGCTCGAACAGGCTTTGCTTGATCTGAGCTGTGAGATCGCACGAGGGCGACACGTCCCACCGAAAACCTGTGTCGTGTGTGTGGCAGAGAACCCAGACCAGGCTTGGGTGGATCTTTGACAAGCCATGATGGATAGAATCAAAGGGGAGAATGAAGCGCTTGAGGAGAGTCGGGTTTCGTCAAAAACGCGAGGCAAACAGGGAGACGAGCAAGAGCTGCGAAGTAAGTGGAGTGGATCGCCTTCTCTTGTCTTTCTCACTGGCTTGGCTTTGCGTTTGCAAGCCATGGCTATCGGTTATCGGTGCTAGGACCGGACATGCACCCATCGCTCTCTTCATAGCTGTTTTGTCAAGCCTTCGCCCGACGATCCCAGGTCGGATGCCAGTATTCGCGGGGCGGAGAGTCGCTCCTGCAGCTTTTCACTACGTCATGAAAGGCTAACGTTTGGCCTAGAGCCTGCTAGGACACGTCAGTACGGTTCTGAACCTCTGCACCAACGAAGCTGAGGATGAAACGTGGTGGTTTGAGGTTGAGCGCGAGGTCCCTCAGAGTGCGTAGTTGCTAGTGAGCACGCTCGGTTTCCTTCGTCTTGACTTCGCTTGGCTGACGATTCGCCGTAGGGATCGTGCGTTCACCATTGATTGGTCCATCTACCCAAATGCGGGCTGACTGTGGTGGGCCCAAGTGCGCAAGCCTTTGCTGAAGCAATATGACACTCCCTCAGCCCCGACAATGCAAGTCTCTGACCCCTCGATCTGCTGCTCTAGTGTGTTTTGCACGACGAAGAACCTACCATGCCACCACTGGTGGTTCAAATTTCAGACTGGACCTTTGGGAATCGAGCATAGCAACAATTCCTTGCTTGCTCACTGACGATCCAAGACACAAGGTGAGCCATGATACGCCCTGCAGTGGTATGCACTCCCAGCTAACGACTGGCGCTCTAGAACACCGGAGGATGTGCAACTCGTGCCTGCAAGTCTCCCTGCGCACACGGAGTCGGCGCCGCAAGTTTGGACGGGATCAGCCAGGTAGGTCAGTTTCGGTTTTGCCATGCCTTACCTTTTGGCTCATACGATTGCTCAGCGAATTCGCTCCAACTAGCCGGTATTGCCTCTGCAACACCCGCCGAGCATCGATCAACATTTGTGTCCGCTATCAAGACTACAAGTGTTTGAACCACGATACATCTACGCACCTGGCACTCTGTGTCCCTTGATGATGTCGAACCACCGGATGAACCACATCGACTTGCACGTTCCGAGCCCGGAGGAGGTAGATGTGAGCCGGGTTGGGCCGTCCGACCTATGACTTGAGCCAGACATAAATCCATCATGGGACCTTTAAGCTTTACCTCCCGCCGTATCAACTGGGCTCACAGTGGACGCCCCAAGTGCTCTGCTCGAGGTAAGCACGTCTTATCAGTGGTCAGTGTATTGCATGTTGACTCGTTGCTCAACACAGGAATACAGCTACCTCACTGACGACTTCGCTGACGATCTGCTTCGAACGGAATGTCCAGGGCCCTACTCGATAGTCGAATGCCAGGGCGCAGAGATGAACAAACAAGGTTTGGGCCGTCGATCGTGGCATTGCTGTTATTGTCGTGTCTCGCATGGCATGTCATTAAATACACAAATAAACTGGTTTATTGCCACGAAGACATCTATGAGCGTAGGGAGAGCGCCGCAAAAAAGCAACAGCCGCCACCCTGCGTGCCGTTCCCCATCTTCATTCAGAGGTTCTCCACATCCTTTCCCAGTGCCTGTAGCCGAGAGCAAGGTTCCCAGTAAGCTTTATGGGCCATTTGAGTCCTAGCCGGTAGGACGAGCTCAAGAGGTGGAGAATGCTTCCCCTTGATTTATGCGTGGCTCAGAGAAAATGATACGCACACCCCCTGGAGGCCAACAATTGACAGTATGGCTACGAGTTGCTAGTATCTTGGAACATCTTGATCTTTCGGGCTTGGGCGCTTATTCTGCTGCTGCTGCTGCTGTACGGCGCTTAATATAAACGGCAGTCACGAGACCCTGGGAGTCTCTGCAGCGATGCCTGCTAGGCCCCCCCTATACCCTGGGAGAGGTTCGATCCTGGTGTGCACGGAAACCGGCGCCATACCCCCCAAATGTCTGATCCTAGTGTGCACAAACAGACCGAAATTTTGACCCATGTCTGATCCGTTGTGTGTCTGTCCCTCCCTCGTCGGTAGCGATGTCCGATCCCGATGTGTACGAGAGGGCACCGGCCAAGGGGACCTCGTCCTGTCTTCCTTGACACTCCTCAGGAATATATCAGGGACAGGGCCCTGCCAGCTTTCTCAGCCGAGATTGGTGCCATCTGTCGTCCTAACCAGCCCTTTCTTTCTCGATTACTCCTTTGGTCTTGATTTATCGTAGATGTGGCTCTGGCCAGTGACCTCTGCCGCTGCTGGGTGGGTACACGCTACTAATCTATATGGTAAGCTCATTAAGTTCGAAATAAGAGACAATGTCAATTCAATCTATCTTAATTTTACGATGCCGTCCTGAAAACAGAGGCAGCGTGTAAACTGGGGTTGGCCGGGTGGCAGTAACGCCGACGCCAATATAAAACACTGTCAGAACATTCAGCTTTTTTCCGCTCGCGCTATTTAGTCGACAGTTTCTTCGATGCTAAGAGCGAATGGTACCCTAGAGTTGCTTTACTAATCTTCAGCAGCGAAATTTGAAGCCTTTTCGCTCGAATGTGTACGAAGAGGATATCTCGCAATGTTTGGTCCGTCATGCTGACGGAGATGGCCAAAAACAGGGGTACCCGATCCGAGATGCGTACGAAAATGGCCAAAAACCGTGTGTACGGATGCTTCAAAAATGGGGGGTTTTGGATCGAGCCTCGCTCAGCATATAGGGGGGGCCTTGCCTGCTTCCTACAAGCCCTGCCTCACTTCATTGGACTCTCCATGGATCGTAATCGTAAGCGAAATGGTAGCGTCTCTCGCGACCAGGACCTAACAACCACCAAGAGAGCAAGATGGGAAGCTGAACTGGCTGGGCCGCCCACGGAATCTTCACCAGCCGCCTCAGGATCGGCACTGGTCCACGGCATTCAGATTTACGGTGGTGCATTAACTGTGGCTGGGCGCGACAACAACAGCACCACTATCTACAACCCTACCTACTTGAACTTTGGGCCTCAGACGGCTTCAGCTGACGTCTTGGCCATCCTGAACTCGCGGTCCCTTCCCAATTTTCGAGATATCCAGCTGGATACCCTAGCCAAAGCCACTGATGGGACCTGTATCTGGCTCACAACGGGCCAAACCTTTATCTTCTGGATTGAGAAAGGGAGGATATTATGGGGTATTGGTATTCGTGAGTCGCAGTATACCTTATCTCAGAAGAATTTCACTCTAACTTTTACCTAGCCGGAGCTGGGAAGACGGTCCTTGCGTGAGTGAAGTCTAATAAATGCCTGTAATTAAGCTAATATCCTATAGATCCATCGTCGTCCGCTATTTGGAGGGAATAGAGAGCAAATCGGGAGGCGTTATTTGCATCTCCTACATCTACCTGCGTTACAGCGAGCCCCTGGCCATTAGGGACATCCTGGAATCGATGGTCAAGCAGATCGTTGAGCGCCACGCCGACCTGATTCCGCTGATCGAAGCCCTCTATGCAAGGCACGAGAAAGAGAGGACCAAGCCCAGTCAACAAGACTTGGTGGAAGTGCTGGAGGGATTCGTTCGATATGGAAAGACGCTGTTCTTCGTCTTAGACGCATTTGACGAGATGCGGGCCGAGGATCGGCCTATCCTGCTCAACCTTCTCGCATCGTTGGATGCAAAACTCTTCGTCACCTCCCGACCGCTGGAAGCGCTCCAGCGGCAATTCGCCGGCGCTCGACTGTTCAACATCGCTGCAAGCCCATCAGATCTCGACTTGCATATCAAGCACTTTCTTCGGCATAGTCCAGAGGTCATGGCGTTGCTCGAGGGTACCGACCTCGAGGAACAAATCGCGGAAACGATTCATCAAAAGTCGGGTGGAATGTGAGATTTTGTTGCATCTTCATCTGCTCTCTTTTAACAGTCCCCTACAGGTTCCTTCATGCGAAACTCCAACTAGAAGCGCTTCGCAACTGTGTTAGCGCTCTCGACGTAGAAGAAACCTTGCATGGATTCCCCTCTGATATCAAGGAGATCTACGCAAAGACCTGGGAGCGAATCCTTGCCCAAGGTCCCAAACAATCAAACCTCGCCAAACTCGTCCTCCTCTGGATAACTCACGCCGATGGTGAAATGACCATCGACACACTGCGACGCGCTGTTGCCACTTGCCCGGAAACATATGCCTTTGAGCCTAAGCGAAGGGTACCAGAGGCTCTGCTCCTCTCGGTTTGCTGTGGCTTGGTCGCAGTCGATGAAAAGACAAAACTGATTCGTTTGATTCGTGAGTTCCATTGTCGCTTCATCTACGCCGTTGCTGTGTCCTTATTCAGCTATCCTCCAAGACTATACCACTCGGGATGCCATTTTACCTCGAATACTGGATATATTTCCAGTTCCTCATGCTCTTCTTGGTCATGTCTCTATCGTCCATGTCGCCAAGTGTGGTTTGAGTCAGCACCATAGCACGGAACCTACCCCATGGCACCAAACCATCAACCTCAACGCTCGGTTTCGCGATGACACCCTCTTGGAATATGCTTATCGGTCATGGGCACACCATACCCGTCGATGCGGTCGTTATATCCCAATCACATCGGCAGCCGCTGATTTGGTACTGAATTGCACAAGCTATCCTTTTGACCACGAATGGTGGGTCGACTTTGGTGGCCCCCTTCATGTTGCGGCATTCTATGGGCTAGAAGACCTAATCCCTCTAGCAGCGCAGCTGCATTCTCCCAACTCCGGCACAACTCGTCGCAGAGAGTCGCCATTGATGCTGGCAGTCAAAAGAGGCCACCTTGCTTGCGCCAAAGCTCTTCTCTCGCTTCCAGGCATCGACATGAACCTCTGCGACAAGTTTTCTCAAAATGCACTCAGGATCGCTGCTGGTTATGGTCACATTGAATGTGCACAACTGCTCACTGAGGTCCCTGGCATTGACATACATGCAGCAGATAGGTTCGGCGAGACGTCCCTCATCCGTGCGGCGCAAGGAGGTCAGACTGCAATTGTAAAACTCTTCGTCGGGCTCCCTGGCATCGGCATCAACGCGACAGATCGATATGGTTGGACTGCCCTCATACATGCTGTGGACGGGGGTCATACCGATGTTGTCACAGAGCTTCTCAGCGCTCAGGAAATTGATGTCAATTGGGCGTCTTATCGTAGGAGGGAAGTCTATACCGGCGACGAAGCGCAGTCGACAGCCCTCATAGTAGCGGCTTGCAAAAGTCGCATAAACATTGTGAAGCAACTCCTTGAGGTCCCCGGGATCAACGTCAATGCTGTATCCACTCCAAGCGAGAACACTGCGCTGGCACATGCATTGACTAGGGGACACAAAGCAGTCGCTGACCTCCTGCTCGCTTTCCCTGGGACAATTGTGCCAGCATCTCGAAATCGGATAAAGAATCAGCAGCGAGCTTGATACGATGTCAGTAACGTGGAGCAGGGCAACGACAGCGAGGAGGACGAGGATGAAGGGACAGGCGATGAGTTTTATGATGAGTAGACGTTCCACCCTTTCGCCTTCTTTCATTTGGATTATTTGTGTTCATCATTGCTCTATTCTATTCCGAATTCCCTAGCACATCATCATGTAATGTATGCCATTTTCGTTCAACTGTTCTATGACTATCCATAATCTCTTCCTGCCATACATTATAACAGCGAGTTATCTTTGATGAGCAATCCCCTCTACTTCAATGAGTTGAAATCTACACAACGCAATATACGCCTTGAGGTCTTGGAGGTTGGGCGCTTATTCACTCTTGTCTCAGCTCGGCGCTTAGAGCCAGTCACGAGACCCTGGGAGTATCTTTCCGCTCCCAAATTCGGACGGAATCACTGGCCAGCGTCTCAGTCTTTCACCCTGTCATCCCGTTCCTCGAACCGAATCTCATCCAGAGGTCCAGGGTTCTGACATTTGGCTCTACTCGGGAAAGCTTTCTTGGACTCTACTCTCATATTACTTTAGGCATCGCGCTGCTTTCCCTGGGCCTATGGAATCATGAACACCAATGGCGATAGCAACAACTTCCAAACGCCGTTGGCGAAGCTTCGCTTTGACCCCAAATCTTCGCGTTCAACGGCCACCAAACGTGACTCTTTGGCTGCAGAATTAGAACGAGGTGTGTTGACCCCTTCCAACGCGTGCTTTTGTGGGGTGCCTCGAGGCTGGATATACCTGAGAACCTCCATCTGGTGGTCGCTTCTGCTCTTTGTCTCGGTGACGGCTTGTCGAAGGTCTATCCTGCCCACAACTGAGCTCGAAGCCATGACCGAACCGCCTAACCAGACATGACTAACCACCTGCACAGACCCCCAACTTTCAACCGCCAAACGCCTCCAACGCACCCAAGTCTTCAACTCGTCTCTCTCCCATGCAAACCTCGAACGTCAACTTCTCGCAGCCCAAACAACAACATCAGAGCTGGAAACGAAACTGCGCGAGAAAGAACTCTTGATCGAACGGCTGGAACGAGATAGACGGTACTTTGCCGATCGTGAAAAGGAGGAAAGAGAGGAGAAGGAACGGGAGCGTGAGGTTTACGACCAGGCTAAGGTGTGTCTATCTCTCTTTTCTCCCATATACGTAGTCTAATAGACAACGGTAAAGCGCAAAACAGATACCGACATCCGCACACTCCGAACGTCACTTACAGCACTCCGTGAAGAATTCGCTGATTTGCAGGATACACATTCGGCGCTATCGCGTTCAACAAGCCAGACTATTGCCTCTCAGAAATCCCAACTCACGACTCTCAATCACCGCGTTGAGCTCCTCGAACACGAGCTCTCCCAATCCCAACAAACAGCAGACGAGCGAAGTCGGATTCTGGCCAACCTACAGGCGCAGTACGATGAACTCGTCTCACAGCAGGATGGGTTGATGCATTATGAAGCGGAACAGGAGGGGATGGGGGTCGTACGAGAGGAGCTCCATCGGCAGGCAGAATATCTCAGGACGTTGGAGGCGAAGAACGTCAAGCTGACGAGCGAGCTGTCGTACCTGAGGGAACGAAACCAGAGCATCGAGGTTTTAATGGAAGAGAAGCGAGGCTTGGAAACCAAGCTTGTTGGACTGGACGAGCTTAAGGAGAAGGTCATCCGACTAGAAGCAGAGGTTGAGGCGGGTCGATTGGAACGCGAGGCTTGGTACGTACATCTCATATTCACCCTTCGCATTCTAACTAACACGGGTACAGGGCATCCAAAACCCAAGATACAAATAACAATAGCAACAGCACGCCATCCTCAGTACCCATCTTCATCACCCAAGCCCTCACAGACTTGCGTCTCACGCATGCCCAACTTCTGGAAGAACATGGGGCAACTACCGCCTCTCTCCGCCAACGCACAGCCGAACTCATTTCCCTCGAATCCCAAAACGCGCAGCACCAGAAGTTGATCCAGGCCCTCGAAGCAGAGGTACGAGCAGCGAAGGAAGAGCTCAGGCGAAAAGACTCAAAGGTTATGCTCGTGGAGAGGGAGGTGGGATACCTCCAGGCTCTGTTGGCTAGCTTTAAAGCGGAGGAGGCGTATGGGGAGAACAAAGATGCGACGCCTGCGGTGGATCAAGTCAAGCTAAACAAGATGGACCAGCTCGAGGCCTTGCTTGCGGAATACAAGAATGTCAATGATCAGCTTGCGAACGACCTAGAAGCGCTGGAGGGTCCAATGGTGTCCACCGAAGAACTCGAAAAAGTCGAACAAGAGAAAAAGGCCCTTCGTCAGAGTACGCCTCTTCACTTTCCTCTGAGTGACGTGATGCTAACAGACGGATTGAATCTCCAGCGATTTCAGAATACGAACAAGAAATCGCCTCCCAAGCGACCAAGATCGACGAGCTCGAACAAGCCCTGTTTGATCTGAGCGGCGAGATCGCAGGAGGCCGACACGTCCCCCCTAAAACGCGTGTCTTGTGTATGGCCGAGAACCCAGATCAAGCATGGGTGGATCTTCGACAAGCCACGATGGATAGAATTAAAGGGGAGAACGAGGCTCTTATCAAGCGGCTCAAGGAGCTTGAAGAGAGTGGGGTTTCTACCGCCGGTTCTGAGGGGCAGAGGAACGAGGAGCTGGTACCGAGAGCGAGCTGGGAACAGGTAAACAAGGAAAAGGAAGACCTGCAGAACGAGCTCAAGCAAAAGGAGAAGCGGCTATTGAGATTACAGCAGGTATATCGTTGCCTCCCTTCCTTTGTTCAGACAACTGACGTTGTCACCACAATACCAGGTCTTTCAATCCAAAAGCGCCGAATTCCGAGAAGCCATCGCCTCCATCCTAGGCCTCAAACTCGCATTCTACCCCAACGGCCAAGTCCGTGTCACATCCATGTACGATCTCAACGCCTCGTTCATCTTCCAGCCTGCATCAAAAGAGCAAGGCGCGAGGATGCAGCTGGTGGCTCAAGGCGAGGGGGGTCCACAGGATCTACCGAGCTTGATGAAGTATTGGATTGAGACGGAGCAGTGTACGGCTGGGTTTTTGGCGAGTGTGACGTTGGAGTGTTATGATAATTGGAAGAGGGGCGGTGGGGATGAGGAGGAGGGTGCGGTGTGAGGCTGTGGGCTCGCAGGCTGTACCTTCATGTATCGTGCTTCCCCTTCCCTGCGCGGGCTTGGCTGTCCGCTTAGCTGGCTGTCTTTGAAGCGCTGCTCCTGGCATCTCCTTCGTTGCTGCTGCATGAGCTTCCTTGTTAGATTTCTTTTCGTACTATACTTGTGTTGTTCACCTTCGTCCTTCATTGATAATTGTAGCGTACCATTCATCTCGCACTAATCTGGCCGCAACTCACCATGTCCCTGGAACCCGCACCATGTCGCTAAAAGTACATTGACCAACTGCATCACACGGGGATCAATCACCGACTTCGCGGGACAGACGGACAGGCTGGCTGTCCAGTCTGTCTTTTCTTTTTTCCAAGCACGACCACCATCATCATTCTCACTCATCTGCTCATCGTTGCAAAATATCTGCCTGCCTGCCAACGACGATCCACCGCTGATCACATAAATAGGTTTAGTGGCTCTCGCTGGAAACCCGTCTCCGCCAAGCCCCCAATTCGACCAATCTGAATCCTACTAGGCGATGCTTATCTCTCTTCGTCGCGGCGCGATGTGACCATTATCTTTGGGCTGCAACTTTCGACCCACTTTTCAATCTCAAGGCTGTTTTCCCGTCTCATTACATGCATCAGACCATATCCAAATCCTCACTCAGCAGTCTTCCGGGTTTCTCACTTGGAATTCCGTTGGGAACTTCCGTCTTACCGTGTTCCCTGCTTTGCGGCCAATAGACGATCAGCGTCTGCGGCAAAGCTTCCAGTTTGAGAAGACGTGCACTCCGGCAGTCATTGGTGGACCCAAGGCCACCTGGGGTACTTGGCCGTCACCTGTGAGGCATTTTAGGCCTCCAGTCTCCTGGCGGGAGAAGCAAAGTAGGACAAAACACCTACTTTCGCCGCTCTCCCCGATAAGGACGCTCGAACGTTTCTCGAACGCCTTGGCTTCATCTATGGTTTGCACGGCCATGATCAATGCGATATTCATAGCCGAAGCTTGTTGTTAGAGACTTGGATGTGGAGTGCCTGCCTTTCACCACGAGTCGCTCTGGTACTGTATGGTCATTTCGATTACACCCAACGCACCGGTATGCTCCTTTCGATCACACGATGGGGTTAATAATGGTTCTCATTGGCTTGGGCCGCTAGGCATGGCAACCTATGGAAGCTTATTCTTGGTAGGCATTCCCATACTTCTCATCTCTTACGGCTGATATGCCTCTAGGGTGACGTGAGGCATTAGCCATCCAGATACTGCGCAGACTTGGGAGATCAGCACAGCAAAGCCGCCACCGCCGGCTGTTGGTCGTCAGGTATATAAGCTGGCATGCAAGACGGAGTAGAGTCCCCATTCAACTGTCTTCGGTTACCTTTACTCCCAAGACCTATTAGCCTTATCCAACAACCCCTTAATTCCTTCAATGGCTTCCAAAACTCTCCTCTTCACTCTCGCAGCTAGCCTGCCCCTCGCCTTGGGTGCGACGTTCGAGGTCGCGGTCGGACCTGGCGGAGAGCTCGTCTTCGATCCCCCCACCGTCGAGGGTGCCGTCGCTGGCGATATTATCAACTTTGCCTTGTACGAATCTCTTTTATCCTTCCCTTTCTTTCCGTCTAATTCAATGCTACGTTCAACAGCCACCCCAAATCGCATTCGGCAACTCAGTCCACCTTTGATACCCCTTGCGCTCCACTCGCGGATGGCTTTTCTTCCCAAGTGTAAGTCCAGCTTTCTTCGTCTGGATGTCTCGTGAAGTAAACTAATCCAACGGGAACGTAGTGTTACCACAGAGGCTGAGGGAGAAGAAGTGCGCCCATTCACCATCCCTACCGACTACGACGGTACCGCTCCCATCTGGTTCTACTGCGGTGTAGGCCAGCATTGCCAGAACGGCATGGTGTTTGCTGTCAATGCTCCCGCTGCTCCCAGCAACCGCTCCTTTGAGGCCTTCCAGGCTGCTGCCCGAGGAGAAGCGCCCCCAAGTGCCAGCGCATCTGGAAGCCCATCAGGAAGTGCATCAGGAAGTCCGTCGGGAAGCTCGACACGGGCTGCTGGATCGGGCACGAGCAGCGCGGGGGCTCCTGGGGCTAGCAACTCTGGTGCCCCTTCAGGTGATGATGATGGTGCTGCTTCGTCTCTCGGTGCTGGTGCTGGGGTTGCTGCCGCTTTGGCGGGTCTCGTTGCCTCGCTTGTTGCCTTCTGAAGTAGATATGTTTAGAAGACATTGTGATGTTGAGATAGAACGTTGGCTAGACAGTATCTATAGGTCATACATGCCTTGCTTTATGCGATTATTCCCTCATAATCTAGCGCAGCTTGGCTATGCATCTTGCTCTATCCAATGGTGCTCAGTTCTCCAATTGAAGCTTTCGCCCTTCTCTGTTCAATGTTGCGTTCGCGACAGAGGACGTTGCTACATGGCATATTCCGAACAGACCAACTCGCATCAGTCAAGTGTGACAGACCTGCTCATGCAAAACATACCTCATCCCACGACTGCCTTATCTTGTGTCCATGCTGGACACCTAACCGTCGAATGCTCATGCCCTTGTTTTCGCGCTCTATCATCAACCAGTCCGAAGGATCTTTGTACGAGTGGTCGGGGTTGCGCCGAACGTCCATATACTGCAATGTCGGAATCCTTGTTGCCCATAAAATGGCGATGCCCGGGAAGACACCAGAACTAGCGACCCAAGGGAACCGAGCTGGCATTCACTGAATATAACGTCCAGGACATCGTTGTCGAGGGTCATGGTTGTGTAAACAGAGGCTTCTGGAATGCCTTGGTCTGAAAGGTCACTGGTATTGGTGTGGAGCAAAACGGCAGTAAGCGCTCAGGGGCTGAGCGCCGATCATGGTGTAGCTGACGCCGCCAGGCGCTTGGTTCGGCGCCAAAGCTACACCTCTCTTCACGGGCTTGACTGGGAGAAATGGTCGTTGGTTACTTTCCACGTGCATTTTAATACAATATCAAGCAATGGCGCCGGAAGATTTTGCTTGAGGATCCTCCGAACAACCAATGACCGTGACGGACAATTAATGAGAGCCAGACTAGACTCAGACGAGCCAGTGTATTCTGCGTGCTACTTTGCCTAATAATGGCTTTCGATTTTCGCCACCCAGCATCCCTGTTACGTGTGCCATAACGAAAGAGAATTTTGCTAAATAGCGTATTTCTAACACACAAGCGTACATCAGCCAAGGGTGACAGACAGTGACTTCTCATGCAGACATACCTCATCCCACGATTCCCTTATCGTTTGTCCAATATGGATATCCAACCGTCGGACGCTCACACCATTGTTTTTGCGCTCTATCATCAAGTAGTGGGCAGGGTCTTTGCCCCAGTAGTCACGCCCGAGCAGAATATCGATGTACTGTAATGTCGGGATCCTTGTAGCCCATGAGATAGCAACGCCCTCTTCAGTTGGTTGTGTGGCAATGCCAAAGTCCTCTGGTCGGTCCAAGAGTTTACCCAACCCCCCGAGGGAGAGAGAGACATACTCCAACGGCAGGGCTGCTAGGGCATCAGGGATTTCGGTACACTGTGTCGTAGATAAGCGATATTTCGATCAAACGCGATGGCAATGGTACTCACACAACTCTGTGCCTCATCAGCACTGCTAGACTCTAGGCCCAAGGATATGTTCAAGAACGTCAAGGGTGGCAATACCTTAACAAATGTGCGCCACCATGAAGGGGGCTCAAGACTTTGGGGGAAAGTGAGATTCCTGAGGTTTGATGCAGCTTTTACGACAGCCAATGGGTTGGCCCCAGCCTCGAACTCCTCGTCATCATCTATGTCCATCCCCCACCCGGTGCTCACACACAGGCTATGCAATGTTTCCAATGCTAGTGCATTCAAGCGCATCAAGATCATGAGGTATTCGTGGTGGCCCGCGAAATGCACAAGTTGAGGGAAGGCTGTTCGGGGGATGGGGATGGAGGTTCTATAAATGCTACAGGAGAATATGGAAAGGGTACGGATGCCAGGGGCTGCTGCTGCTAGCCAGTTCAACGAGAAATCGCAACCGTTCAAGTGCACCTCGACGAGGAAAGGGAATAGGACTGGGACGCCCTGCTCAACTCCGAGAGCGAGTGGCTCAAGATCGATGTCAACAAAACGTAGAGAAGCCATGTGTTGTTGAATGTGAGCGTGGCGTAGGAAGGGCACGAGTCCATCTCGAAGTGCCAGTGTGATCGGCAGTGGCTGCGGTCTCCACTTCTCGCCAACCCCGGCACCGACGAAGGACGCAGCTTCTAGTCGCAAGGCAGGAGAAATGCCAAGGCACGCTTTTCCCAGTGCCATTGAAGTTTCCACTCCAATTTTACCGAGAGAGAAGCGTTTCAAACTGTGGCAAGCGAGCAAGGTCGAGATGAACAAAGGTGAATGGTGCACGATGTCCTCTATCTGATATCCGACCAAAAGCTCGCGCAGGTTGGGCATGAGTTGCAAGGCGCTGGTCAGCATAGGTGCCCATGTCGCCGCAGGTAGTGTGTCGGTGTAGTCTGCACGGTTCAGCAGCTCGGCATCGGTCATGGAATCCGTAGTCTATGCCACGTACGGCTATTTGACATAGGATCCAGTGTGATCTCCAGCCTTTTGACGTGCCTTCCTTCACTAAAGCAGCCACCGTGCTCACCTCCACACCGCAGGATGAATTCAAAGAACGACGCCAGCTGGCTTAGATTCTTCTTGAAGGTTACCGAGTGTAAAAGATGGGGCAATGCAATTGCATAGAACGTTGAAGACACTTGAACCAGCGATCCAAGGGAGGAGATTTGGCATTCGCAAAAGATAATGTCGAGGACATCGTTATCCAGGGCTATCGCCATGGTTGTGTGAACAGAGGCCTGGTCTAGTGCTGGTGCTGTTGTGGAACAAAACGAAAGTAAGCGCTCGGGCCCTCGGGACTAGCAGCACCTGGCTGAGTGCTGATCATGGTGCGGTTGATGCGGATCACAATGGCTTCAAGCTTCAAGGCTCGACGCCTGAACTACACCTTCCTCACCCTTGACGGGCTTGACCGGGGGAAATGGTGGTCGGTTGCTTTCCAAGTGCATTTTACATAAATAAGTATTGCGCATTGGCACCAGAATGTTTTGCTGGAGGTTCCTTTGAGCTGGACGACCAATGGGAACCAAATCAGACTCAGAGTTTCAGACACGCTCTCTATCCGATACTAGTGTAAGTATGGTCGATTGTCATTCAAGCTGAACCCTATCAAACACCCGACTGCTACCAGTAAACCGGCAAGTGAGATGCTCTTATAATTTACCGCTGCTCTTGATCTTCTCCCAGTCCCAGACTCCAGTGTGTCAGGAAAATCGACACAGGCTTCTCGACCGAGCTTGAGCGCGCCAGCTTCTGGAGCTGGCAACTCTGGTAAGCCTTCAGGTGATGATGATGGTGTTGCTTCGTCTCTCCGGGTTGGTACTGGGGGTTTTTGCTGCTTTGGCTAGTCTCATTGCCTCGTGTTTAATTG